>JAZKJV010001748.1:0-545000 GCA_037367405.1 Ottelia alismoides | reverse complement strand
AATATTATAAAAAATATTCTTCTCTTCTCTTTAATCAGGAAGTATACAACAATCATCAATGTTTCATTTTTTTATTTTTTTTCATCCACGAATGATATTGCGAGTTGTAACACATCAGAAGTATTCGGACATCTGGCATACCTGAAATGAAAATGAATTAGTAAACCAGTAGGTGCGAGTTGTAAGAACTAAAGAGGAAGCAACAACAATTATGTAGGTATTAGTAAATAAATTCAAATCCTTAATTTCAGGTCGAAGAAATAGTCATTTTACATTTAATCGGTAATGTACTTGTTTACTCAAGTAATTATTTGTTGTGAGATTAGTAATACTGAAAACAATTGTCAGTAATTTACATTTGTAATACTACATTGTACAGAAATCAGTAATTCATTCATTTTACTCAAGTAATACATATTCAGAATTCAAGTAATTTTTGTTGTGAGATAAGTATTATATTCAAACGTGAAGGTAAAAATTACTAATGTCCATATAACAAATATTTATTACAAATATCCATACTACTGAACTCATATTGATTGTTGCTGATTTTATAGTTACTTAATACTTTAAGTGTTACTGAGGTGTCCCTTATTTACTTATATACCATTTTTAATTACTTACAACGCGTCGAGTGTTACTGATAGCAATACGTAAGTTACCGGTCTCGTGTTTTTTTATAATTATTCGAAGTTACTGATTTCATTGTCTTCTCTTACTTTATAATTTGTTACATGTTACTGATACCTTTCTCAATCTTATTTATTGTATTATCTGTTTTGAATTACTATCAAACCACCCCTCTTTACTTAGGTAATTTATTTTATTACTTGTAATACGTCAAGTGTTACTGATAGTCACACGCAAATTACTGAATTATATGAAATCAAAATGCTTTGGATAAAAAATCTATTCTGACTATAGATCATGCATCATAAACCATATGCATGTCATCCATCGTCACTCCTTCTGATATGAACTTCGTTCATGATACGATCCACCGAGGATAGGGAAGCATCGCTCATAATGTCTTCGGATACATAACGATCAAACTGAGATCAAAATATGAATCAACAATGATAACTCAAGAACAAAAAAAGAAACATAAATTTTAAAGGACGACCGATTTTAAAAACTTCAACAAAAATACATTCGAAGAATGAAGATCCTGCAATTTTAGAAGGTTCGTCGTCATGCGAGAGCGACAAGAATGCATTCGAAATGACCAAATCAAACACCACACGGAAACATTAACGAACGCTAAATTTAGAAAGTCTGAAAATGCCATTTTTAAATACAAACCAAATAATGTGATGTGATCCTAAAATCAAGGGATTGAAATTATGCTAATCCAGTATCTGTGGGGATGGGCTCATTCCAACTCAAGTGGGCTTGGAGCTCATTGGATAAATTCCGTGTGTGTAGGAGTGATCCTATGAGAGCAAAAAAATGTAAGAGCATGAGAGTATGCATTCTGGACCACATGATTCTGTTTTCTCTCTCCTGGTTGGTTCATGTTGTCCAGATTGCATGCTCTCATGCTCTCACAAGTTTTGGCTCTCATAGGATCACTCCTCTCTCTCTCTCTCTATATATATATAGGAGTGATCTTATGAGAGCAAAAAATGTGAGAGCATGAGAGCATGCATTCTGTACCACATGATTCTATTTCTCTCTCCTGATTTTCTCTCTCCTGCTTGGATCATGTGGTCAAGAATGGATGCTCTCGTGCTCTCACATGTTTTGGCTCTCATAGAATCACTCATCTCTCTCTCTCTCTCTATATATATATATATATATGGGGTATTTCAAATAAGACGCAGTCCTTCCTGAGTTCGGGAAGGCCACCCCTTTTTGTATAAAAACGAGCACTTTAGTAGAATACGTATACAATTTGTATTGTAGGTGCACGCTATAAATACAAATCCGCATACAAAAATACGTATTATAAATACAAACATTAAAACTGCACCTTGTAATACCGAATTGTATATGTATTCTACCAAAGTCATCCTGTTTTATACAAAAAGGGGTTGCCCTTTCTGAACTGTGGAAGGATTGTGTCTTATTTGAAAGAAATCACACACACACACACATGAGTGATCCTATGAGATGGGATTTTGTGAGATCGTGAGATGGGAGATTCTGAACCACTAGTTTCTGTCTTCTCTCTCCTGGTTGAAATTAATGGTCTAGAATCTCCCATCTCACAAAAATCCCATCTCATAGGATCAGCCCTCTCTCTCTCTCTCTATATATATATATATATATCCTTCTCCATATCTGCAAAAAAAAACTCGTATCCATATCCGTATTTACTAAAATCAAAATTCGTACCAATATCAACTTAAAAATGGATGCATTGACGGACATATATGGATATATTTGTATCTGGTTGTATCAATAGTCCCACATCTAAAACACACGAGTGAAAGTATGTTATAAGAATAAGGGCTTACTTGTTTATAAGTCGTGCTTGAGCATTTTTAGTGGTTATCAACTTGGACTCGACCCAATAGATTGTCAGTGTCAATTTTTCTTCGGAAGCCTAAATTTGAGACATTACACTATAAAAGAAAAATCACTATAAGGAAGAACATGTATAACTCTATCTATTCCCTTATGTCTTTCTATACCCTCTCTATAATATAGGCAGATGTAATCTAAAATTGGATTATAACAAACATTGTCCATCAGCAAAGTTTCTAATGTGATCTAATCAAAGTGGATTTTCCTAAGTGAATCTGTTCAAATCTATCCTATGGATTTCACATGGATTAGTTCCCTACCATATTAGATCTCGGATACTAATTGCTCAAAGAGTCTTAATCCTCACAAGGAAGAACCACTTATCTTTGTTGTAGCTCGTGACATCCTTTTGCTTTTGTCTCCCAGGTTTTTATGGATATCCAGCCAACTTTTTTCCTATTGGTAAGTTAAAATTTTCATTTCATCCATCTCAAAAATTACAAAAAGATGATTATTGTCCCCTAATTCAGATGTACAGTAGAGATTAAAACAGCACCACGTTTCAGTCCACACGGTCCCGCTCTGTTTTCCATTCTGCTCCTAGAAAGAAGTCAGGTGAATCATTTTTTCCTTGATCAAGAGGGAATAGTTTCAAAATACTATCGCAACATATCTACAAGTCCGTAAGATCTATGATGATATTATAGTATCGTCCATAAAAATAACTTCTAAATATTACACATCTATCCCCCACAAATAAGTTCATAGTCGGATGGTAAAGTCCTAGCTAGAAATATTCATTAATAGCTTTTCAGAGGGTGCGAAGTTGCAAAGGAGATGTCGCCATCACCGTTCAATGTCAAGGATGCCAATGCCGTTATTGGGAAGTGGCCGTATAAGAAGAGCGGACAGATTTTTTTGCTTGGTATGTATTATTGAAATCAAAACCAATAGCTACAAGTGTGCTTGCAGAAACACATGCAACAGATAAGAATCGGAATGGAAGTTGCAATGCAACAAACTGAGCTTCAAAGAACTAAGAAGAGAATAAAAAAACCATCAAAAACTTGAAGTTTAATGTAGCCGATATTGTTGGGAACGGAAGTGGTACCAACTCCGTTCTAATACCAGTTGATGGGACCACGACCCACAGGTATCGTCTCCTCTCGGAAATCGGACCCCTGAATACGGAGCGGATGTAGATATGGATGCAGATGCGCAATCGAGCACCATCTTAAAAGCACATGGAGAAAGAACAACTAGGCATAACGGTGGTCGGTCACCTCTAGCGACTATCGAACAAGAAGATCACTAAAAGAAGAACGAGTATAACTCTCTCCGTTCCCTCGCTCTCTTCCTCTCTTATCCCCCCCTCTCCCTTTCTCTTTAGGAGTTACATTGTTCTTGTTGGTGATGGTCTATTGCGCATATGCATCCGTATCTACATCCGTTTCTGTATTTAGGGATCCGGTATCCGAGAGGTAATGATACCCACGGGCGGTGTTCCTAACAAGTGGTATCAGAGCAGAGTTGGTACCACTTTTGTTCCAACAATTGGTATCATAGTAGAGTTGATACGGAGTTGTTCCCAACAAGTGGTATCGGAGTCATGTTCAACATTGTTGAAGGGACACGATGCGACGGATCGGAACGAAGGTTGACATCGACAAGATGACGTGACGCAATATGTGCACAATCCTCAGAAACCGTGATATGGCGATCGATTGCGCATATGCATCTGTATCTGTATCCACTTTTGTATCCAGGGGTTCGGTATCGTAGAGGAGACGATACCGACGGGTCGTGCTCTCATCAACTGATATTAGAGCAAAGTTGGCGTCGCTTCCACTCCCAACAGACATGATGCTAGAGATTCTTCTAACCGTATCAGAGGCAGAGGAGTTTCGTACGGAGGTCCATCTTGTATTACGTTCAGTCCAGATAGTCCAAGTGGTCGCAGCTAGAGCGGCCCCGGCCTTCAGTTTCATCTTGCTGCAAGTTATCTTTGAACAGCAATCCGGCATCAAACAAAGCCTGGAAGCCGTGATCGGTTGCAGGTCCAGGGCAGTAACAACCACAGATCAAATCACCGCAGAATAAGAGCGGACAGATTATAGCAAGGGGTAGGAAGAGCTAGAGACTAACAAAAGGAGTTAACATGTAACTATACTAGTTTTGCAGAGATTGCACCGTGGAAGTTCTAAATTAACAGCGAGGATGGAAACGTATGTGCCAACGTAGACATTGCTAATTACGGCATGTGTATGCCCGGAACAATGCGTTGTGCTTTCCTCCACTAAGTAATTTAATAGCAGAGATGAGAAGTCAGTGAGGTCCGCAATGGAATGCTTTCCAGCTGCTGCATATAAATGCACCTTTCAGGGTCTTGCTGTAGCGTACGTCTGGAAACGGCAGAGGTGTTCGCTTTGCTTTCCTCTCAGAGAAAACAGCCAATGCTTCTTTTCTATGCCCTCCACCTTCCTCTCTACTGTTTCGTCTGCTCCTATCCCCGAGGGAATTTAACGTAAATGCAACCCGTTCAACACGTTTTATACCTGACTTGCTATGAAAGATCATAAGTCTGGTGAACTTTTAGCATTCGTTTGGTTGCAGGGTTGAACATGGTTGGGTAAGTATCCCTGTGAATAGTAAACTATGAGGAGGATTGAGAGGATTGGAAGGAGGGGTACCTCGAGGTATCTCAACTCAACCCTGCAACCAAACTCCTCAGTCACTGTTCTCGCAGGTTTAATGAAAAATATTCCTGGGTGAGAAAAAAACATAAAAATTAGGCTATTAGTCGTTGGTCCACAACGAATAATTATTCTATGACAGATAAAAACGTATTGCTGGAATGGGTTGGCATATAGAGTCTCCCGTCACCAGAGTTGACCCTTCCTTTTTACGTTTCTGATAAAATTAGGCCCGTACGGTTCGTTGCCTCATTGGCTGTTTTATAATTTTAACTGTTCTCGCTTGCAGTCCAATCCAACACGCATTTGTCTAATGCAGCCATTGGGAAAACTGCAAAAAAAAATCCACTACAATGAAAGCAACTTTAATTCACTTCAGACATCTTCTCTTAGTGGACACGACGTTTGGAACGAATTGATTGTAGTTTGAAGTTCAATAAGAATGTTTTGGATAATCTCGATTAAAGACATTATTATGACACCAACAAATACCACCAACAGGAGCGGGCTGTAATTCCGTTGAACCAATACCGAAATGGAATGATCTAATCCATTACATGAGATGAAAATTATTAGATACATAAACAAATATATATATATATATATATATATATATATAGGGAAAACGGAGTTTACATCTATGTGTAGGTAAGTTTCCTATACACGTATATTTTCTCCTTTATTTTTTTTGAATTGAATCCTTGGGGATTTAGACCATAATATATCATCATCACATCATTCAAATTTCTTCTTATTTCGAAACTTCTAACTTATCCATCAAGAAGTTCAAATTTTAACGGTCTCATATTTGTTGAAATCGACCCTTCCGATAGGCATGTTAGGGATGCCTGTTTTACACAAAATTTGAAATACATATTTTACTTAATATTTTAAGTAAATCCCCTGATGATCCATTTCAAAAAAACAAAAAATGTAGTTAGAAAAGGATCAAAAAAATGAAAGAAATAAAGGTAAATGTAGGAAAGTTACCTACATATGGGTGTAGGCTCTCCAATCCATGTATATTATTATGTCTTTGAACTTTTTAAATTCACATATAGTTATTAATACATATTTTAGATGGATGAAAAGCAAACATTCATTACCCGGATATGGACATTGGACAACATGTGCAAATTGTCCATGTATCGGAAACATTCATAACTTTAATAATACATAATTAAAAGTGGTAAATGTTAGAAAAAATTCATATACTAAAGAGCACATTGATATTGTTATAACTATAGATTAGAGCTATCAAAGTATAGCTTGACCAGGGAAGCGGAGTAAATGATGACTCTGCGAGGCGGTGAACTTGAAATGGAGAACTTATTGATATGTGTCACAATTTAGTTATCATATAGTTGAACTTCATAGCAATTATATACATGCACACATCTATAAAAATGGTGTCTACTTCACAAATATTTAACCTTATCTATTTCATGCTTATTTTTTTTGGAAAATATCATCATCGATTTTCATCATTATATCTCCATCATATGGCATTCCAACTTCGTCGGAAACATAAACTCTTATGTCATCCATCTAGAATATATAATTTTAACGATTTTAGAATTATTGTATTCGACATGTTCTGGATGGAGGACATGGGAGTCTCTGTTTTAGATGAAACTTGAATGATATATTAGAGAGATAGTTATGAATATCCATGGTAGTATTTTCCAAAAAAATAAAAAATTGGTCAAAAGTGAGTATGAGGTATGTAAGATTACCTACTTTATGAAGTATGCTCCCTTTCCTCTTTATAAAGTTCGAGTAGTAGTGTTTGGAAATTATTCAATGAACCTTGACCCATTAGTATTGTAATGAACACACTCACTTCTACTAATGTTTTCTTTCATTTTAAGTTTAATACTTATTAATTTATAAATGTTATACATATTCTTACTATTATTAATCAATTTTCACAACAAAATCTATAATTAATATGAAATGATTATATCTTTATATGCATTACTGATGTCTTTTCTATTCTTACTAATGACCATTTCATATTTAATTTGATATTTATTTTTTACGAAAATGATTATTGATAGTAAGAATGTGATATAATAGTTATAAACTAAGTATTATGGTCAAAAGGATAGAAAAATTTGGTAAAAAATAAACGTGTCCATTACAATCATAATACAATGTGTTCATGGCTCATTGATAGACCCTCCATATATGCATATCCACATCCAATCACTTCTAATACTATTTGTATTAATCAAATTATAAAGTATAATATTTGTATTTTTCGATCTATATATCCGAAATTAAACGGAATATACGAAGGCAGGCGCAGTAAATAAGTCTGAAAACCCAGCCCAAACTCCCCAATTGTTCTCTTCCATCCGTCTTCTCGAGTCACGGGGGGCGCGCCCTCTGGCGAAATTAAACCGAAACACTGCTCCCCTCCCTTTTCCTTCACTTCACTACCGTCGGCAACCGCGCCTCTCCCAACACCAGACCACACTCCAGATTCCATACCACTTCTTCAATTCCTCCGACCCTCATGTTCCATTTTCCCTTCTCGTTTCCCTATTTCTAAGACTAGCTGCTATATTTTCTCACGAAAACTCGACCGAATGGATTCCCTCCTCCGGTGAGCTCACGGTTTCCCTCCCCTTTGGATCGCCCGGGAGGCAATTGACGCAGAGATGGCGTCGCGTACGGTGGAGGCGGTCGACAGCAGGGGCTGCTCAAAGATCCTCGCCGGAATTCCCGCCAATGCTCCGTCTTTGAGCAGCTCACAGGCCGGAGATTGGATGTCCCAGGCTTCGCTCAGGAGCTGGGGGACCGGTACCCGTGTGTTGGCCCGGGGACCCTTTGTCGGTCTTGTGATCTGCGTAACCGGCCTGTCGAAAGGTACCGCTTTCGAGATCGTTGCCATATGATTGTTCCGGTGTGAATTCTTAGCTACTTCGAGCAGTTGTTCATGTGTTTGAGATGGAAGTTGTGTTCTGCGTGTTGCCAAGCAGAGGCGAGGAAGCAGGTTATGGATGCGACACATAGATTGGGTGGGCAGTACAGCCCGAGCCTGCATCCGCATTGCACTCATCTTGTTGTACAAATATCCTTCGTTCTCATTTCGTTTTATCGCATGATTGTAGTGTTTTCGGATCTTTGATAGATAGACTGGTTGCGTGTGATGTTGTAAATGCGAGCGGTTGCTATCTTAACTAAATTGTTACAGCTGTGGTGGAAGGAAATTGGAGCATGCCCTGATTCTGAAACATGGATCCAAATATGGCCTTTTCCTAGTCACCTTGGGCTGGTTCGTGGACAGTGTTAAGAGGAACGGTAGGTGTTCTGCATCCTCTTGCAATGATTTGATGAGGAAAGCTATATTAGTTGGTTGCTATATGTTTTAACAATGTAGCTCTTGTCTCAGTAAGGCTAAGTGAGTCCCATTACAGTATTAAGAATGTCGGTGAGAATCCTTTGCCTTTGGTGGAGCTGAATAGAATTGTTGGATATGGTGGTGCCGAGGCATCTTGCCTTCCTGCTTCGGTTTATGAGGAGGGCAGGCCTTCTGTGTGGAAATCCAATGCCAGCTTCTCTCCACAAGAACACAGGGCGATGAACAAAGGATCTGTCCTTGCAAACGACTGCATCTTTGTAGATCCGAATGTTTCATCTGAGCTAAAGAAGAAGGTTATGATCCAGTTATGAATTCTGGCTTTCTTATCTACTCCATGGTTAACACCGACAGAGCTGATTTTTGTTTACATTTATTGTGATTTTCTTAGGTTGTAGATGCAGTGGTCAGTGAAGGTGCAAAGGTTTTAGATAACTGGTTTGCTGGTTGTCATGCAAGTCATGTAGTATGTGAAGGGTCCAACGTACAGAAATATATTGGTCACATTAGTCATATCGTTACTGTAAGTTACATAACTAACAATTATATGATTATTTGCTCAAGCATAATTTAGTTTTTCTCACTTGTTGGCTATTTTCTAAGTAGATAAAGCTTATAAATAGGAAGGTTTCCCTTTTTACGTTGTTTTTGTCTTAATCTTGAGATAATGGATAATGTGTTCTTTTTCAGCCATCATGGATCTTGAAAACTGTAAAGGAGAAGCACAGGCAGAGACTTGTGCATTTATCAACTGATATTGCTAGGCAGGTCTCTGTGGTCCTTGAAAATTGCCAGGTTAGCTTTCTGGATATGTCGAAGATTGAAGTACCATGAGTCAATGTGCAGCTTAGTGAGTTTTTTAAATTTCTCTTCCTTACAAGGAGGTTGTGGCTAGTAGTTTATTGTTCAAAGGCTGCTTTCATCATATTGTTCTCCATCTTGCTGAGAGGATAAGTCATTGATTTCTTACAATTATATTCCCCATTTGGTTATTATCATGAGTTATGATATTTGGACATAGTTTTGTACCAATAATATTTACACAAAAATATAATATGTACATACACATGCCAATCTAGCCTCAGAAAAAGGGTTTGTCAGATACAGGCGCAGCACACGTGGAGAAAAAAAGTATTTGTCAACTATTGCTTGATGCATTACGCTCATGTACATCCGTTTACATAGGAAGTACGCATGCTGGAAATAATAATGGCACACTCTGCACTGTTATTCACGTGAGGAGAGGAGGAGAAACAAACTCCTTAGGCCCAATCATGTGGAGACTAGGCTGATATCTCTCTGCAATCTAAGAAATTGTGTGCCTGATGACTGCCTTGTGCATAACTTGGAGCTTATGCATTTGAATGGTTTTCGTGAGAGTGGCTTCGTTAGAATGTCAGCAAGTTGATCCTTGTTCGATATAAACTTGACAATCATGTGCTTATTTGCTACTTGATCTCTACAAAATGAAAGCGACTTTAGTGTGTCTTTTTGATGCATGAAAAATGTGATTCGCACTGAGATAGGTCGCTCGAATGTTGTCTTAGGTGCACGCGCGGACTGCAATTCCTGAGTAGTCTTTGTAGCTAGATCAACTCAGCAGTGGCATCGGGCTCCGATGTCTTAGGTGCACGTACTAACTGCAATTCCTGAGTAGCCTTTGTAGCTAGATCAACTCAGCAGTGGCATCGGCTTGTGCTCTGTATTCAGATTCTACCGAAGATCTAGATGTATCCAGATTCTACTGAAGATCTAGTTACTGTTTTTTACATTTTTGCAGACCATGAAATGAGATTATTTCCCAATTATTTGAGATAGCCTTTAGATAATTTCCGATCCTCAGTGCTTCTTGCCCAATCAGCATCTGAGTAAGCTTTGAGCCCCAAGCTTGTGTTTTTGCGATGTATAACCCATGAGCTGAAGTTCCTTTTAGTTATCGTAAAGCGTGTTTTAAATATTCTCAATGGGTATTGTTAGGATGGATAACCACTTGTCGGGATAACGAGGTCTTCAATTTAGGTTTATATAAGAGAGATGGATAACCACTTGTCGGGATAACCGAGCGAGATTATTATTATGAAAAAGCCCACACTCCTCTTACATAAGAGCGAGGGAATCCATGTTTAATTGGAAGATTACAAAAAACACTCAAGAAAGAAATAGAAGAAGAAATGGAAAATACTGTTATAAAATAGAAAGCGGAAGCAAAACATGGAAAAAGAATAAACATCACAAAAGAAACGCAGGATTTTAACGTGGAACCCTACTCCGTGAGGAGCGGGATGAAACCACGGGAGAAGCCCTCAAAGGGGCGGATACTTCATTCCTTTTTCTCAATGAGTACAGGAGGTCTGGGGCTCTTTATATAGCCTCTCCAGAGCCTCCAAGTCCCACCACTAGGCGGTATGGGACTAAACACTGGATGGGGTAAATGGATCTTCTCCAGGATCCATTTACCCTGTTACAACTCAATGTGCGCACAACCAAATACTCCAACACTCCCCCTCAAGCTGGAGCATGCAATGCTCAGCTTGGACAAACAGACAGAAACTCAACTCAACGCTACAAGACACTACGGACAATATCAACCCAACGCGTACATTGCTGCAGTCGAGGACGTTGCTTCTCATGCCATGTAGGTGAGGAGGACGAACAGGCTGGAGTGTGAGTCTGATGATTCTCCTCGTCGGAGAGCATGCGCTCTGAACTGCGCCTGTCAGAGTCGCTAAAACTGGAAATGAGTCTCCTCGTCGGAGTACTCTGGCCCGCCACAATAATGTGGACAACTGATCCATCTCTGAAAAAGGGCCGAACTGAACAAGAGTCGTGGTTGTGCAATCCTCGTCGGAGTCCACGGTCGTTGGAGAATGGAGTCTGAAAAATCTCCTCGTCGGAGAACTGGGTCTCTCCCATCTGGCTCAGAGAATGGTGCACTGCTCTGGTGTACCTATGATACCACATGAAAACCCTTGCCCTCAAGGGAATGGTCCTCTGCTCTGGAGTCCCTATGGCTCACATGAAAACTCTGGCCTGACAACAACAAAAATGATGGGGACCACGAACTGATGATGGCAACATATGCTCATCTGAAATAAGACCGCACACTCGTGCGTGTCTGAAAACTGGACTCGGAAGACATTCATCGAGTCTGAACAACTGTAGAGTCTGGAATCTGGATGGTCTGGAAATCGGCATGTGGCATCTGAATCTGGAACACAAGACCTGTGACTCTACATATACTCCCCCTTTCTCCCATATTTGTCGGAAAATGAACAACGACAAAGTTGGGAGAAGACAAGATAAATAGGGGAAAACAAAACATGAATATTCCAAAACTTCTTTGCGGCTTTTTTTCATCATTTTTTTTAAAGCCGTCTCATCATTTTTTTTGAAATAATTTTTTAAGCCCTTGATTTTTTTTGGCTTTTCATCAATATTTTTTTTCAACTATGCGTACGGCTTTTGAGATGTACGCGCCTTTTCTCCCTCATTTTTTTTAACATATGACTCTCTCTTTCTTTTTTTTCCAAAAACAAATTTCCCCTATTTTTTTCTTGGCCCAAAGAGCCCAAAACAACTCCTCCCTTTTTTTTTATACTCTGGCAGCCCTCATCAATTTTTTTTAGCCCTCCATATTTTTTCAGCCCACCATTTGGGCTTACAAACGGGCCCCCCTGCAGATTTTTTTTTAAAAAAATAATAAAATCGGGCCTTGAGCCCTTAGGGTTCCCCCACGAAGGGACCCCTCTCGTGCGCCGCCAAAAGAGGGAGGGGGGCATACGGGATCTCGCCATCGCGAGGAGGTCATCTGCGGATCGGTGCCGCCTGGAAGTATGCCGCCTGGGATGCGCGCGTCTGCGCACGGGACTGTGCGGCTGGGGATAGGAACCGCACGCGATGCCATCGCTTGGTGCGTGTCTGGGCAGCGCGTAGAGATGGAGATGGGGCCGGTGATTCGCTTGAGGCTGGTGTCGCACGAGTGTTGATGCCGCCTGAAGAAGAAGCCTCTGCCTGGGAGGCCTGCTCGAAGTCTGGAGCTGTGCGGGGATTTACGGCGTGCTGGAGGGTGCGCGAGCATCTCCTGGAGATCATCGCCGCTGGGGACTTCGTCGTGCATCGCCTGCGACGCCTGGAGGCCTCCCTGGCCTGGAGCAGGGGCTCGATGTTGGTGGTGAAGCGCGAGTGCGTGCGGCGCTAGGAGGTGCGCACATGCAGTTGAAGTCGCCCTAAAGATTGATAATCCCGAGTGCGAGTTGATGTCGCCTCCAGGAACTGTGAAAGAACAAGGTGTTGCACGAGGCTGTAACGCGCGACATCAAAAACAGAGAACGGCGTCTGACCCGTGATGATCTAGGGTTTCAGATGTAAACCCTATAACTCAGATCTTTAACTCACATAAAAAAAACTCTTCTCAAACAATCTTTAATAACAGAAATTACAAGAACGATCGAGAACTGATTTTGATAATCGATTCTCGAACAAAACATAAAGAACACACAAAAACTCCTCGAGAATCGACCCGCTCTGATACCATGTTATAAAATAGAAAGCGGAAGCAAAACATGGAAAAAGAATAAACATCACAAAAGAAACGCAGGATTTTAACGTGGAACCCTACTCCGTGAGGAGCGGGATGAAACCACGGGAGAAGCCCTCAAAGGGGCGGATACTTCATTCCTTTTTCTCAATGAGTACAGGAGGTCTGGGGCTCTTTATATAGCCTCTCCAGAGCCTCCAAGTCCCACCACTAGGCGGTATGGGACTAAACACTGGATGGGGTAAATGGATCTTCTCCAGGATCCATTTACCCTGTTACAACTCAATGTGCGCACAACCAAATACTCCAACAAATACAAATATAAATACTCTCTCATTAACAAAATTGGAAATTGAGGAACCCCCAAAATTGTTTCCTTACGTTAAATGTGGTTTTCACATGGACTTATCACATCAAAATACATCTATCTTGGCTCACACCGATAACAGAGTTGAATTAGCCATTTCATTCATAAAAATAAGTAGGTAAAACATGCTTCAAGTTTCGACCATTAAATTGATTGTAATAATCATAATTTAAAATTATTTGACCTCAGAGTTGATACCCTAATAATAGTTCATTAATTTTCTCATCTTTCATAGGCGAGGGTTTTGATATTCGGGTGTATATCAAATTCCAGGATATCGTCCGATACCTCGTGAGATATCATTGAGATATTGGTAATTCGTCTCATATCGGTAAAAAAATGAAGATTTCGGTACAAAATTTCCTAGATATCGATCGATATCGACCGATACCCACAGATATGGTGTCAATATTTGCTCAATATCATCCATTTTTTAATTTTTGATCTATTTGCTTGTGTGCCACATTTAACTCATGCTCAAGGTTCCATACATGGAACCCATCCATTATTTCTTTGTAATGTTGCAGTAAAGCTTTCATGCACAAACTTCAAGAGTAAAATTGTTGCATTGATTTTGAGATCATAGATCAAAACTAAAAATAAAATCGAATCTCAAACATTGAACAAATCAGGAATCGACTTGCTCTGATATCGTGTGAAAATATAATGCAGAAGCAATAATCTAAGAAAGAAATAAGAACACAAGGGTTTTACATAAAATCATGTTACCTAAGGAGCGAGATGAAATCATAGGAAAGCGCCTCAAAGGGCTGGTCAATCTATTAAATTATCGTTCAATGAATACAGAGGGTGTGAAGATTTTTATATAGCTATAATAGCACCAC
This sequence comes from Ottelia alismoides, assembly GCA_037367405.1. NCBI lineage: Eukaryota > Viridiplantae > Streptophyta > Magnoliopsida > Alismatales > Hydrocharitaceae > Ottelia > Ottelia alismoides. Next base: position 530,722 of record JAZKJV010001748.1, on the reverse strand, counting down.
CAATGTGACTGTTGAGATAGTTATGTTTATTTGTCCTTTATTCATATTTCTTATTCTTATGTCCCCTTTATGTAATTTTGCTATAGATTTTTCTCCTACATAAGAAAGCACTAGGGTCACAATGAACAATATAATTTCCGTTTCCCTTTCCACATGGTATCAGAGCAACGATCCTAGATTGGAGCCTGTGTCCTAGTCGTCGTTCCCCCACCGAAACACTAAGGGGACTTGTCCCCCCCTGTTCGGTAGCGGTAACAGCAGCCAGAGGCCACTGCCATCGCCGATACTGCACAACATCGACAACGTCCCAACGTTGTCGCCGCCCCCGTAAAGGGGTCTTTCTTCCCTTTCTGAGTGGCAACAATCTCCATGGCACCATAGAGGTCCTCTTCAACATCCGTTGAGGCTTGAAAATCGCTTCCAAAGAGCGATTTGGTCCTCTATTCGGTATGATTTTGGGGTTTCATGGTGTTGTCTGATCATTTAAAACAATCCTAGTTACCTAAAGAAGCCTCTAACGGATGGAAGAGGTTGTGATACGGGTTTACACCCACAACCATCTTCCTGTATGCCTGTGTAGACGCATCTGTCATTGTCTACAGCCCTAGTCTTCATTGTTGTCGTCATCATGTTAGACACCAGGGTTGACTTCAAAGTCGACATCTCATCCTCGGGTGCCTTCAAAGATCCAGCACCCATTGTCAAGATGGATGGGAATAATTGTGAATGTGTTATGCAATTCATAAGCCTAATGCGTTGCAACAACAAGAAGCACATTCTGACGCAGGATGAACCGACCGACAAGAATGGGGTTAATGCCTCGTGGGTGGCAGATGATGCATATGTGCGTGTATGGCTTTCTGGGATGGTGTCCATGGAGATAGCCAATGATATTCTGAGTCAATCTGTAGCGAAGGCGATGCAGGACATCCTCGTCGCTACTTACTCGCATGCGAAGAATGAGTCAAATATACTGCAACTTCGTCATGATATTTAGGCAGAATGGACGTCCTCTTTATATCCTTTACACTTCTTTCAGGGATATGTTTGAGAAGCTTCATGGTTTCATTCCCTTGACTGCTTCGCTAGAACAACTCAAGGCTTACAGAGATTCGGTGATGACTGGAGTTTTTCTAGCTGGTCTTGATCCTGAATATGATGTGGTTCGATCACATATCCTTACTGATGCCACTATACCTCCAATGGAGGAGGCATATCACAGATTGAGTAGGCTCCCTATAGCGTCTGGTGGTGTTACTCATCAATCACAAACCTCCTCGGCTATGGTCGCATCTCGTGGTAGAGGGAGTTCTATACAGTACCGAGGGCGTGGTACCTGTAGCAGGGGATGGTGTAGTCGACCCCGTCAACCTTGCACTTTTTTTGAAACCAAAAAGGGGGAAACACTCTACGATGTCCACCCCATTATATTAAATCAACGATGAGTTACAAAAAGACTTACAATGACCAAGACTCCACGAGAACATTTGAATGGAAGGTTACATTTTCACAGTAAAAAATGCTCATTGGAAAAAAAGGGAACCAATCCTGCCCAACCAAATAAACCAAATCAAAGGAAAAGGGCGAAGGATGACCATTCGGGGTCGGTTCCTTCCAGAATACACGAATTCCCAGAAGTTGTCCAGATCCTGACTGTTCGGCCAATTCAGATCACTGTCTTCCCAGATCTCCTTAGTTTTCATACATCTAAAGAAGAGATGGCCCACAGTTTCAATATAGGACTCACAGAGAGGGCACTGATCGGAAATGTCAGGAAAGAGCCTCGCTCAACGGTCCCTAGTCATGATCTGCCTTCTTCTGAGTAGCCACAAAAAGAAACCAACTCTGCTAGGAAGGCGCATTTTCCAAATAATATTACAGTCCCGAATCAGAGAGTTCGTCCTCATGGGAGGTGGCCTGAAGATCGCACAGTAAGCCCTCTCGATATTGAAAGAGTTATCCCGCTCACCCAATCATCCCTGTCACCAAAGGCCTACTGCAGAGACGGAGAGAATCAAGTAATAATAGGAACTCCTCGAATCGCTTGTCCGAGAATTCAGTAACAAAATAAGGCATTCGGTTCCCTTTTGTCCAACACTTAGAGACTCGCGCATCCTGATCAGTAGCCAAAGCAAACATCCGAGGGAACCGAGTAGTTAAAGCACCCTCACTAGACCAATCATCCTTCCAGAAGTCAAAAGATTGTCCATTCCCTAGTACCGCTCGAAACAAATCGTGGAAACGAGGCATAACCGAGCAAATACCCTTCCAGAAGACCAAAGGATGCACATGTGGATGCTGCGTACGGACATTATAGTCTCCAATGGAATAGATCCTACAAAAAAGACATCAACAAATATCATCCTCACTGCCCATAAACGACTCACCCACTTCAGCAATAATGCTTTATTCATAGTCTCCAAGCTCCTCACCCCAAGTCCACCGTCCACTTTAGTTAAACAAACAGTCTCCCAATCCACTAAATGAATCCCAACACTTTCCTGCCCCAATTTTCCCCATAAGAATCTGCGCATTATTTTCTCAAGTCTGGATCTGATACCTGCAGGAAACAAGCGGGAAGACATAAAGAACACTAGAATGGAATAGAGAACCGCTTTAACTAGAACAAGACTCCCCCCACACGAGAGAAGGGTTGCCTTCCATCCCGCCAGATTCTTCTCCATCTTCTCAACCTGCGGAAGCCAATGCACAATCTTGATCTCCCCATGGTAAGAGGGACACCCATAGGCAGAGAACCATAATTCGTACCGAGGACCACAACGCAATCCCTCACATCCTCATCAGATAGGTCAAAAGGCACAAAGATAGATTTGTTGTAGTTCTTCATGGCACCCAGACATCTCGTTTAAATGTCTAAGGTTAACGTCATTCCTTTTGCCCCTACTTAGCATCCTTTTGCCTCCTCCTTAGCACCCTCGATGAAGAAAATGGTGTCATCCGCATACTGCAGTAGCGGAATAGATAACCTTCATTCGAATAGCCTTTGATTAAATCGTTTCCGACCACATGATTCGTCATGTAAGATTAAACATCCGCCGCAATGGTAAATAGAAAGGGCGCAAGGGGATAACCCTGATGGACACAATGCTGTGGCTGGAAAAAGCAACCATGAGGGCGACCGTTGACCAACACCGCATAAGATGCAGTAGTCCCACCACGCTTCACCCAACTAATCCAATAGGGAGGGAAACCATGCTTGTTCAGTACCGCGGCATTGTATTAAAAGGCGCGCCTCGAGGCGGTCGAGGCGTACGCCTCGAGGCGAGGCGGGCCTTTTTAGCCTCGAGGCGTGCGCCTCGGCCTTGTCCAGTGAGGCGTGCGCCTCGACTGGCTGAGGCGTAGCCTCGAGGCGTTCCGCCTCGAGGCGGTCGAGGCGTTTTCCGAGGCGTTTATGATTTTTTTTGAAGATTTCTTGTATGATTTTGATAGTTACATGGTGGTTTGAGAAGCTTATAAATATATACTTGTTTAGGATAATGATTATACAAGTTAAATGCCTAAATCTGATGTTTCTTTCGTACCCATACTCCACATTTACTATTAATTATGTGTAACTATTTCAGCAAACTACTTCATATTTACTATTAATTATATCTAACTATTAATTTATGCAAAATGTATGCTTAAATTTGACCTCTTTCATATTCATATGCTTGAATTTGACATATTTCATATTCATATTTACCATTAACATGCCAAATTATTTTAGTGAACGCTTACTATTACATCCTTAAACATATAAAAATGTGTATACGAATTCGAATCCTCATATAAGAAAAAAATTTGGGACGGGGGCGCTGCCCCCTGCACCCCCGCAAGGGGGGGCCAACCTGGGCAGCGAGACCCCCGTTCTGGTAGGGTATGGTGCAACAGGGGGGATGCATACAACCGTTCTTCACCTGGGCGTAGTAGAACATATAGTTAGGATTCAAATCATATGATTCATATCAACATCTTGGATATTTATAATGACAACTATAGCCAATCCCTTTTAGATAATTTTTTAGTGATAGTTATAAGTTATAACCGATGATTTTCTTTTGATTAGGTAGAAATTTAGAAAGGTTTATGGCATTGAGTCATTGATATATCCTTTTTCATGTTCTTATCTTCATAATATCATCATATATTACATTGTTATATACTATATGTTTGTCAGATTATATCATTTCATCAATAAATATATGTATTATATATTTTATATTTATTTTTCTATACAAAACTGAGGCTTACGCCTCGACCGCCTCGAGGCTACGCCTCGCCTCGCTTCCAGGGAAAACGCCTCGTTCCGCCTTTCGTTTTTTCAAACCTTGGTACCGCCCAGAGAAATCGCCAATCCACAAAGTCATAAGCTTTGGAAAAATCCACCTTCCAAAGAATATCCTTCACATTTCGTCTTTTCCAGTCCGCCACAATCTCAGTTGCCATTGCAACACTGTCTCCAATCTACCTCGGTGGAATGAAAGTATACTGCAAATGGGATATAAAATGCTCTAAAACCCTGCTTAGACGAGAGGTAAGAACCTTAGCTACAGTGAGAGATTGCATTAGAGAGCGCAATCGGTCTAAAACCCTCCACCCTTTCGACCACGTCCTTCTTCAACAATAGAAGGATAAGAACCGTATTCAGCCTTTCGAACCCATAGTTCCCTTCAACAAACTTGTTAACCACTTCCGATATCTCAGCTCATACCAATTGCCAGAACTCACGGAAAAAAACAAACAGGGAATCCATCTGGTCTTGGAGCACCGTCTGCATTCAGATTCCATACCACATTCTTCACTTCCTCCAACGTGAAGCTCACCTCAAGACTGCTACCATGGGCCTCAGAAATTCGAGATGCCCCTACACCAGTCCACCTTCACTGCTGCGGCTCCTTTCTCTGAGATAACTCATGAAAAAATTGGCTATCGCTCTACCCATCTGACGATCACCCTCCATCATACTCTCATTCACCACCACTAGCAATCCGGTGGAAAAAGGACTTATTGGCATCTCCCTCCTTGAGCCATCTTTGGCGAGAGCGCTGCTTCCATTCAATCACCCGCTTCTTGTCCTCCTCCAAAATATTTTTTTGGGTTACACACCTAGCAGCCCGATTTTCATCCCTCAGCTCTCTCGCATCCTCGAGGTCATCCAATCTGCGCATATCCGCCTCAGCCACACTTTGACGGGCCAATCTGGACTCTCTGATCACCTTCTTATATTCACAAAGGTGATTGCGTAGTAAGGTTAGTTACTGTGCAAATGGGTGACTGCGCGTAGCGGCGTTCCTTTGGTCAAACGGGCCAAAGGGGGCTGCGCGTAGCGGCGTTCCTTTGGTCGCTTGGGACGATGTGGCTCGGCCAAAGAAGGAGGGGGGGCTGGCGGTGAGGCGGTTGGATGTCGTGAACGAGGCTTTTCTCCTCAAATGGGTGACTCGCCTTTGGGGTCCGGAGGATAATCTAATGATTAACTTCTTGAGGTTGGCTGTGGGGGTCGACCGGTGTTTGGGTTTGGATGCTCGCCTATTGGGCTCTCCCTCTCATTTCGCTCGTGATATTGGGAATATTATGGTCCGTAACAGTGCTCTTTTCGTCACTAAGTTGGGGAATGGCTCGCTCATCCGCTTTTGGGGCGATGATTGGACTGGTAGGGGGCCTCTTAAGGATGTTTTTCCTCGCCTCTTCGCGTTGGTGGATGATAAAGACGCGAGGGTTGCTTCTTACTGGGATGGGGCTGCTTGGGGGCCCAGATTTGTGGGCAACCTTTCCGATCAGCGCCAATTGGAATTCATGGCTTTACTGGAGGTTCTTGCGGTCTCGCCCTCGCCTTCTGTGGGTCGCGATCACCTATGTTGGAAGGACGGCTCCTTCTCCATTCGCGAGGCTTACCGGGCTCTTCTTCCGCCCTTGGTTGTGGCTGATGTTTCTTTGCTTCGGGATTGTCAATTCTTTTGGGGCCTCAGGGTTCCCGAACGAATTGGCATCTTCTTATGGCTTTTCCGTCGTGGGCGTCTCTTAACTCGCAGCCGGTGCTCTGTTCTCTTCCCTTCGGTTTCGCCTACCTGTGGTCTGTGCAATCTGGAGGACGAGTCTACTGACCACCTGTTCTTCCGTTGTGGGAAAACGCATGACATTTGGGCGGACTTGGGTTGGCTTGACGTCTCGGACCCCGCCTCCTTCTGCGATTGCTTGGTTCGTTCTCGGGCGAGGAGTAGGAACGACATTCTCACCTCTATTTCCCGGCTATGGTGCATCTGGATTGCTTGGAATGAAGCTCTGTTTGCTGGCCAGCGTTTCTACTCGGAAAACGTCCTCATCTCTGCTTTACGTATGGTCTGTGATTGGTCTGTTGCCTAGGGTGTCCTTGCTGTAGTGGAGGTATCGTATTGTGATACCTTCGGTTTTTCTTTGGGTTTCTTCTCTCTCCCTTTCTCTCTCCGCTTACTCGCTGTAAGTCTCTTCTCAACTTTGTTTCTTCAATAATTATGGGGCGAGCACCAACGAGTGCGTCCCCCGTTTTTGAGCTTCAAAAAAAAAAGGTTAGTTACTGTGCAAATCGAGAAGCAGCTAAACTGGAAACATCAATAGTGCACCGAAAGCTCTGAACCCAATATCTGAAAGAGACCTCTTACAACCAAGCTTTCTTAAAGCGAAAGAAACCCCTATGAGCTAATGCACCACCGAACTCTCAAAGCAGTGGTGAATGATTCGAGCTGGTACAAGGTCTAGAGGAGCAGATGGAGAGAGGGGAAGTCCTGCATTAGCCCCGGAGAAACCAAGAACCTATCAATACGCGAGCACGGGCCAGAGCTCCTCCAAGTAAATCAGGTGTTGTTGGGAAAATATAGAACTTGTTTATTCCAGAAACCCTATGCTCTCTTATATAAAGGAGAGACCTATGGGTAAATTACATGAAAGAGACATAAAGAAATAAAAATAGGCGACAAGATACATAAATGCATATAAATATCTCTATACTCCCCCTCAAGATGGAGCATAGATGTCAATCATGCTCAGCTTGGACAAACACTTCTGAAATGGTCCCCGAAGTAAGGCCTTGGTAAAGACATCTATTTTTTGCTCTCCTGAGCTGATGTGAGAGGTAGGGATCAACCCCTTCTGGATCATATCTCTGGTATAATGACAATCTACCTCAATATGTTTAGTTCGCTCATGGAATGCATGATTGTTTGCAATGAACAAAGCAACCTGATTATCATATTGTAGCTGCATGGGTAGAGGAACATTACATGTAAATCTGCTAGTACTGCTCAAACCCACATCATTTCTGTACTTGCTTAAGCCATAGGTCCATAGCTCTATACTCAGATTCGGCACTTGATCTAGCCACAACTGTTTGTTTCTTGCTTTTCCAAGAAACAAGAGAACTACCAACAAATACCGCAAAGTCTGTTGTGGACTTCCTATTATTAAGACATCATGCATAGTCAGCATCAGCACATGCAGATCCCTTGAGACTTGTTCCTTTCTTGAAGATTAATCCTGCACGTGGAAAATATTTTAGATATCTCAATATCATGTATACATCATCCATATGTACTTGCCGAGGTTGTTCCATGAACTGACTCACTTGACTCACTGCAAATGCAATATCCGATCTGGTAATGGTAACATACAAGAGCTTTCCTACAATCTCTCAGTATCTCTTCTTATCCGCTTCATCTGTATCATCATCGTATAATTTCATGCTAGGATCCATAGGAGTAGTTGAGGGTCGACACTCAACTCAATCATCCATGTCTCAACAGGCATGTCTGTAACATATTTTCTTTGGGTCATTACAGGACCCTGTCCATTTCTAGCAAATTCCAACCCTAAGAAGTACCTTAGGGTGCCCAGATCCTTAGTCACAAACTGACAACCTAGATATTCTTTTATCATTTTTATCCCGTGCATATCATCTCCTGTAACAAGAATATCATCAACATAGACCATTATGATAACTGTACCTCTAGGTGTCCTCTGCACAAAGAGTGAATGATCTGCATTAGACCTCTTGAACCCTTTGTTCTCAATTAAATCCGAGAGCTTCTGAAACCACGCTCTTGGACTTTGCTTAAGACCATATATAGCCTTATGGAGTCTACAGACCTGCGTACACTCCCCCTCAGCAGCAAAACCAGGAGGCTGCTGCATGTAGACTTCCTCCTGTAAATCTCCATATAGAGATGCATTTTTTACATCCATCTGAAATAAAGGTCAATCATGAACCACCGCCACAAAGAGTAGGATACGTAGTGTAGAATGACGAGCTACTGGAGAGAAAGTGTCCAATTAATCCACACCATAGGTCTGAGTGAAGCCACGGGCCACCAACCTTGCCTTGTAGTGATCAAGACTGTCATCTGCATGATGCTTAACAGTAAACACCAATTTGCATCTAACCACAGATGCCCCAGGAGGAGCAGACACCAAGCTCCAAGTACCACAGGATTGTAACGCGACCATCACTTCCTCCATGGCTAAGCGCCAACAACTGTCCTTCAAGAAGTCCTTCAATGCTTCTTGATAATTCCAAGGAATCTCCACGGTCGACAAGACAACAACAAATCTCTGAAAGTCCCCTGTTAGATGATGAAAGGAAACCTGAGAAGCAAAGGGGTAAGAGGCACAAGACCGCTTCTGCTTGCGAACTGCAATATGAAGATCCAATTAAGTAGGAACCTCCTCCAACTGATGGCTACTTTCCTGTATAGATACATCTCCAGACCCATCGTTAGAACTTATGTTATCAAAACAAACCTGGGGTGCTTCAGATGACGAACCATGACCATGAGCAGAAACAGGTCGACGAGTATAGAATTTTGGCAAAGGTGGAACAATGCATGACTCGATAGAAGACGGTAGTGGTAGAGGTGGAGGAGGTGGTGGTATAGGTGAGGCATCACACACATGTATAGACGGAGATGGAACAGTAGGAGGAGGAGGCGCGTAAACCTCATCATCAGAATTGGATGAGTCATGTCCAGCACTTGTAGGAGAGAAAAACATCACAAACTAAAAAATGTAACACTAGCACTAATATAATATTTCCCGCGCAACGGATCATAACATCGATATCCCTTGTGTTCTGGAGTACCCAACAAAGACACATTTGATAGCCCTAGGAGAGAGCTTATCAAGACCTGGAGCCGTTTGGTGTGCAAAGGCAACTGAACCAAAGACACGAGGGGTGAGAGAGAAGAGCTCCTTACCAGGAAAAACAATGGAAAAAGGAGACTTCTCTCCCAAGACGGATGAAGGCATGCGATTAATCAGATAGCATGCCGTCAGAACAACATCACCCCAAAACGAATGTGGGGCACGACTCTGAATAAGAAGTGTGCGAGTGATATCAAGTAAATGACGATGCTTTCTCTCTGCCACCCCATTTTGCTGAGATGTGTAGGGACATGTTTGATGAATAATGAGATGATAAGAAATGGGATAGATAACGAGTGCAGAATTCCAAGGTGTTATCAGTTCTCACAAATTTAACAGATGAAGAGATAACATTTTGGATTTCATTGATAAATTTTTTATCACATCCCCTCCTTCAGATTTATTTTTCAATAAGAAAACCCATGACAAACGAGAGAAATCATCAATTGCAACAAGATAAAATCGCTGCCCCTGATGATCAAGAACACGACTAGGACCTCAAATGTCAACATGAAACAACTCAAACGGGGAGAAACTACTCCAACTCTGACGACTAGGGAAAGACGAACCAACTGACACACCTCACATTGGAATGTAGATGCTGGAAAAATCTCTGGCAAAATATGACCCATCTTCTAGAGAGGGAGATGACCGAAACGGAGATGCCAAGTGAAAGGAGAGATTGGTCATGACGAGATAGAGGACGCGCCAGCATATGTAGTTTGGACCAGTCGATAGAGAGACCACTCTGCTCACGATCACAACCAATCACCTTGCCCGTAATAATGTCCTGAAAAACAAGAGATGATGGGTTAAATATAGCTCGACAATGCATATCCTTCATAATTTGACTGATAGATAACAAATTCATAGATAAATCAAGGGCATGTGCATACACATTGAGGGAGTTAGGGTAATCTCCCGTTGACCTACGATCGGGGAATGGGTCCCATCGGCTATCACTACGGTTCTTCCTGGAGAAACCTGTCTGTAGGCTGTAAGCTGTCCTTTATCTCCACATAAATGGTGTGTTGCCACAGAGTCCATAATCCACTCTGGAATATGAGATCCATAACATGATGTAAAGGCAAAAATGCTACTTGAGGTGCTTGCCGCAGCAGAAGTACTGGTGGAGGCAGAAGCTGCTACATCGGACTGGTCTCCAGTAGATGATGAAGGCATGATGTCATGTAGTCTGGCCACAGATCATCAAATCTCGCATCCGAAGTAGATGTGGCGGGCGACTCGACCTGCTCTGCAACACGGGCTGATGCTGGGAAACCATGCTTAGAGTAACATGTCTCCTCAGTATGTCCTAGGCAATGGCAAAACGTGCAGGACTGACGAATGCGTCCTCCTCTACCACGAAGTCTACGTCCACAAGAAAAAGAACCTCCACTATCTCGAGAGGTTCCCATAGCTGAAGGTGTCTAACTCATGACAGTAGATGGAACAATGATTCTGCAAAGTCCGCGGAAAGCTTCCTCCATGGGAGGAATAGTAGCATCTGCAAGGATCTGGGAGCGAGCAGCATCATATTCAAAATCCAAGGCTGCTAGAAATACACTGAACATAGTTGCATTCCGATATGTCTTCTGCTGTTTTGGAGTGGCTGTGAGTGGCATTAAGCTATGAAGCTTCTCAAACATCCCACACAAGGATGTATAGAGGGAATGGAGAGGACGTCCATTCTGTTTGATGGTGAAGATATCATGCTGAAGCTAAAGTATCTCAGTTTCATTCCTCGCTTGAGAGTATGTAGCCGCGATGATATCTCACATAGCCTTAGCAATAGGCTGATGCAACACATCATCGGCGATCTTTCTCGTAAATGTCCCTGAAAGCCAGACTTTGGCATATGCATCATCTGCCTCCCAAGAGGCATTTACCCCAGTCTTCTCCATTGGTTCCTCGTCGGTAAGAATATGCTTATTACCACTCGACTTCATGAGACTCATGAACTGCATTGCCCAGAGCTCGTAGTTCGTTCCGTCCATCTTGACAATAGGCGCTGGACCTCTGAATACACCAGTAGAGGGAACATCGACCTTACTTTCTAACATGATGCCGATAGAGGAAGACTAGGCTTGATAGACGTCTGAAGATAATTGTCTACACAGACTGTTAAGATATATCTTCTTTCTATGTATTTTTTATCTATTTTATTTTCCCATGTCCACTTTATGTAATTTACCTGTGGGTCTCTCCCTATATAAGAGAGCCTAGGGTTACAGGAATAAACAAGTTGCTTATTTCCTCCAACATGGTATCAGAGCGGCGGTCATAGACCGGAGTTCTCGATTCCTAAAAACCCTATCCCTACCTTCATCCCCTCCTCTCGGGTGCGTTGCCCTTCCTCCCGTGCGCCACCGCGTCGCGCGCAGCAGCCTCGCGCGCCACTGCCCCAGCCTCGCCCGCCCCAGCACCGCGCGCCGCCCAGCCTCGCGCGACCGCCCACCCTTCTCGCGCGCACGCGTCACCCCAGCACGTCGCCTCGCGCGAACCCTCTTCTCGCGCGCGTCAACTCCAGTTTGCGGCAGTCCCTGTGGCGCGCGCGTGAGGGTGCAACTGTTTTGCACCCATATCTAACGCTTCTTGCGTATCGGCTTCCTCGTTGGCTGATGGGTTTGCGTGCATGAGTCTACACTTGCACACAAACCCACATATGTCTGTGTAGACATACGATCTTTGGTTTACAGAACCTGTAGTATTCTTCTTCCGGCAATATGTGTGAAAACAAGGTTGATGTACCCGCCACAAGTGCATTCAGAGGTCCAACGCCTATTGTAAAAATGGACGGGACGAATTATGAACTCTGGGCTATGCAGTTCATGAGGCTGATGAAGTCTAATGGTAAGAAGCATATTCTTACCGAGGAGGAGTCGGTGGAGAAGACTGGGGTGAATGCCTCGTGGGAGGCAGACGATGCCTATGCCAAGGTGTGGCTTTCTGGTACATTGACGATCGAGATCGCCAATGATGTGTTACATCAGCCTACTGCCAAGGCGATGTGGGATATCCTCGCAGCAACATATTCTCAAGTGAGGAACGAAACGAAGATTTCCCAACTTCAGCATGACATTCACTGTGAAACAGAACGGACGTCCTCTGCACTCTTTGTATACATCCTTGCATGGGATGTTTGAGAAGCTTCACAGTTTTATGTCATTAACGGCAACTCCAGAGCAACATAAGACATATGTAAATGCTACCATGGTTGGGGTATTCCTTGCTGCCCTTGATCCTGAATATGATGCAACTCGCTCTCAGATCCTAGCAGATGCTACTATACCCCCCATGGAGGAAGCATTTCGCAGGCTTAGCATAATCACTATTTCGTCCGCTACCTCTAGTCAGACTTCTTTTGCCATGGCAGCTTCTCGAGGAAGAGGAGGTCATTCTAACTTCCGTGGACGTGGACCTCGTGGCAGAGAATGTCGCACCCGTCAGACATGTATCTTTTGTCATCGCCAAGGTCATACTGAGGACACATGCTATTCCAAGCATGGGTTCCCTCCATCGGCTAGGGTTGCAGAACAGATTGAGTCCCCCGCTGCTTCCATGTTAGATCAACGGTTTGATCACCTTGTGGCCAGACTGAAAGATATTATACCGCCTCCCGTAGTACCATCTTCGACAGATCATTCGGATGTGGCTGCCTTTGCCTCTGCCAGTACCTTTGCTACAGTCAACACCACAGGTACATATGTTTTTCTTCTTGTCATGGGTTTGACACAACAGAATGGATTATGGACTCCGGTGCTACGCATCATCTCTGTAGAGACAGACATCAGCTTTCATCATACAGACAGGTTTTGCCAGGAAGAACAGTTGTGATAGCTGATGGACCTCATTCCCCGATCACAGGACAAGGGGAGATTATTTTGACGCATTCGATGCGTCTACAGAATGTGCTACATGCTCCTGCTTTCTCTATGAATTTACTTTCTATTAGTCAGATTACAAAGGATTTACACTGCAGAGCCATTTGACCCTTCGTCTCTTGTTTTTCAGGACATCCTTACGGGCAAAGTGATTGGGTGTGGCCGTGAGCATGGTGGCCTTTATCGTCTGGATCAGAATCCCTATGCTAGCGTTTCTTCTCATTCGTCAGGATCAGTCTCTCCTTTTACATGGCATCTCCGATTTGGTCATCTTCCTCTTCAGAAGATGTGTCATATTCTGCCGCAGATCTCACCCAGTACTTCTTTTCAGTGTGAAGCGTGTTAGTTGAGAAAGCATCATCGGTGTGCCTTCCCTAGTCGGCCAGATATATCATATGCAGTGAGCAGAATCAGTCAACATATGGAGAAGCCTCTTTATAGTCATTGGCAGGATGTTCTTTTGATCTTTCGATATTTGAAGGAATCTCCCAGACATGAACTTTTCTATGGGCTGAATGGACACACTAATATATCCACCTATACGATGATATGGTTATCACAGGAGACGATGTAGATGGTATTCATGAGACCAAGGCCTTCCTCAAAAGGTCTTTGTCACGAAAGATCTCGGCCAACTTCATTATTTTCTTGGAATCGAAGTAATAAGCACTACCGAGGGGCTCCATCTTTCTTAGAGAAAGTATTGCCTCGATATTCTGATTAAGGTAGGACTTCTTGGATGTAAACCATCTAGCATCCTTGCAGAAGTGAGAAAATATTCAGCATTTACTGATCCACCTTTTAAGGATGCAATACGATACAGAAGCTTAGTGGGAAAATAATTCTCTCTCACTGTTACCTCACGGACATAGGTTTTATCTTATAGTTGTGGACGACTTTTCTCGCTTGTCATGGGTATTTCTATTGAAAAATAAATCTGAAGATGAGAATGTGATCAAAACCTTTATTATTGAAGTGAAAAATATTTTCTCTGCCTCGGTAAAGTTTGTACGCATTGACAATGCTTTGGAGTTTTGTACTTGTGAATTGGCTCATTTTCTTTCATCAAAGGGGATTATACATCAAACTTCTTGTCCCTACACCTCTCAACAAAATGGCGTTGCTGAAAGGAAGCATCGTCATCTGCTCGATGTTACTAGGACTCTTCTCATTCAGATTCGTACACCACATTCATTTTGGGGAGATGATGTTCTCACCGCATGCTATTTGGTGAATCGCATGTCGTCGTCTGTCCTAGGTGAGAAGATTCTTTTCTCTACAGCATTTCCTGAAAAAGGAGTCATTCTCTCTTACTCCTCGTGTATTTGGATCTGCTGCGTTTGTCCACAAGCTGTCTCCTGGCCTTGACAAGCTCTCTCCTAGAGCTGTCAAATGTGTATTTGTTGGTTACTCTAGGACTCAGAAGTGATATCGATGCTATGATCCTGTGAACAGGAAATACTGTATCAGTGCTGTTGTCACATTCTTTGAGTCGATAATGTACTTCTCCACTACAGGTGATCGGTTAGCTTCATCAGACTTGAACAATGAGATCTACATGCCACCTCATCTTATACATGATGTACCTTCACCACCACCATCACCACCACCACCTCCACCGCCACCACCGCCACCACCGCCACCTTCTATTCAGTCCAGCGTGCCCCTTGTTCCATCTTTTCCTAATTTCTACAATCGTCGATCTGTGCCCGGTCATGGCTTTCGCCCAGCCCTCACGGAGCCCCAGGTTTGTTCTGATAACATAACTTCTAACGATGGGTCTGGAGTTGTATCCGTGCAGGAGTCATTGTAGGAAGATAGCACGCAGATGGAGGATGTCGTCTATGATCTGGATATTCCTATTGCAGTAAGAAAGCAGAAACACTCCTGTGCTTCTTATCCGTTGGCATCTCAGGTCTCCTTCCATCGTCTTACAGGGGAGTTTAAGAAATTTGCAATGGCTTTATCTGCCGTTGATATACCACGCAATTATGCGGAGGCATTTCAAGATAGTCGCTGGCGTTTGGTTATGGAAGAGGAGATGGCAGCGGTACAGTCGCGTGGTACATGGAGTCTTGTTTCCGCTCCAGTTGATGCATCGGTCGTGGGATGCAAATGGGTATTCACAGTAAAACATCGTGGGGATGGCACCGTAGATCGCTATAAAGCGCGACTTGTGGCCCGTGGGTTCACCTAGACTTATGGGGTAGACTACCAGGATACTTTCTCACCAGTGGCAAGGCATTCTACATTACGCATTCTTCTTTTGTTACTGTGTCGCGCGATTGGCCGTTATATCAACTTGATGTTAAGAATGCCTTTCTTTACGATGATCTTCAGGAAGATGTTTACATGCAGCAACCGCCTGGGTTTGCTGCTGAGGGGGAGTCTCAGAAGGTTTGCAAACTACACAAGACTATTTATGGCCTTAAAAGAAGTCCAAGGGCATGGTTCCAGAAGCTCTCAGACTTGATAGAGCAACATGAGTTTGTGCGATCGATTGCTGATCATTCCTTGTTTGTGCAGAAGACACTGAGAGGTACTATCGTCATTCTTGTATACGTTGATGACATTATTGTTACAGGAGATGATGAACAGGGTATTCAGGGAGCCAAGAACTTCTTAGGTCAACAGTTTGTGACCAAGGATCTTGGACATCTACGTTATTTTCTTGGGCTAGAGTTTGCCAGAAACCAGCATGGTCTGGTGATGACACAGAGAAAGTATGTTACAGATCTCCTCTCAGAGACAGGCATGGTAGACTGTAGGCCTACCACTACTCCTATTGACCCTAGCATGAAACTATATGATGATGACACTGGAGAGGTCGACAAGAGGAGATACAGGGAACTTGTTGGCAAGCTTATATATGTAACTATTACCATGCCTGACATAGCCTTCGCTGTAAGCAAAGTAAGTCAATTCATGGAGCAGCCTAGACAGACACATATGGATGCAGTCTATATGATTTTGAGATACCTGAAGAATTCACCAGGCACATGACTTTTGTTCAGCAGGGGCACATCTCTCTCAGTTACAACATGGCAGATGCAGATTATGCTGAATGCCCTAAGGATAGAAAGTCTACCTCAGGATTTGCTGTGTTCATAGGGGATTCACTAGTTTCCTAAGCAAAAAGCAGACCGTGGTTGCCAGATCGAGTGCAGAGTCAGAATATAGAGCTATGGCACAGGCTAGTACATAGATGATGTGGGTCAGATCGGTCCTTGCTGACTTGAGTATAGAGGTGCCTCTCCCCATGAATCTTCAATGTGACAATCAGGCTGCTCTCTTTATTGCCAACAATCCCGCATTCCATGATAGAACAAAGCATATTGAGGTAGATTGTCATTACACTAGAGATATGATCCAGAAGGGTCTGATTTCTACCTCTCATGTTAGTTCAGGAGAACAAACGGCAGACATCTTTACCAAGGATTTACTCAGGGGACCATTTCAGAAGTGTACGTCCAAGCTGAGCATGATTGACATCTATGCTCCATCTTGAGGGGGAGTGTTAAGATATATCTTCTTTCTATGTATCTTTTTATCTATTTTATTTTCCCATGTCCACTTTATGTAATTTACCCGTGGGTCTCTCCCTATATAAGAGAGCCTAGGGTTACAGGAATAAACAAGTTGCTTATTTCCTCCAACACAGACATGAAGGGGCAGGGTTGCGTATGTAGACTTAGAGCGCAACCAACCCCATCATGTAAGCGAAGAACGCATACGAGACTCCTTCCCGAGAACGAGGGCCTGCTAGAGTGCTGGAGCGCACAGACACACGCCTATGAGAAGCAGCGCAAAGACACGCTGCTGCATAGGTGCCACACACAGGCATGTAGATGCAAGCGCACGCGTGAGGCTCTAGTTATACGCAAGGGGAGAGGGCACGCGAGGCCGAAGGACCAAGGGGCGGTGCCTGAGAACTGGGGCCGCGAGCACTGGGGGAGCTCAAGGCCGAGGGGCGACGCCTGAGTGCTGGCGCGTGGGGCCGCAGGGCCGAGGGGCGGCGCGCGAGGGCTGGTACGCGGGGCTGCGGGGCGGCGTGCGAGGCTGGGAGGTGGGGTTAGGGTTAGGGCACAAGAGCTCCAGTATAGGACCGCCGCTCTGATACCATGTTGGGAGATATATAGAGCTTGTTTATTCCACAAACCCTAGGCTCTCTTATATAGAGAGACCTATGGGTAAATTACATGAAAGAGACATAACGAAATAAAAATAGACGACAAGATACATACAAGCATATAAATATCTCTACAGGTGTCATTTGCATCAATCACCTCGAGTTCAAGATCTTCAATCAATTCAACAAAAGTCTTTGAGTCCGGATCTTGCCCCCCTGGGGGAACGTGGCTGATCGTAAGACTGGAGGGTGACGTTGATGTCACCACCCAGGAGCCAGAACACCCCTGGAAAGGCAAATCTAGCATCACAAATACCATCCCAAAGTTCATATCGCAGCACGGGATAAGGCCCATAAATACTGGACACAGCTAGCATCGACCCCTCCACGATGTTCTCCAACAACACAATGATCACATGTCTGGCCTTGAGCTCTGGACGGAAGGAGAATAAGGATTCCTTCCAGGCCACAATCATACCCCGCCCGCTGACCCAACCATTTCAAGGGCACAAAACTCCGAAAGCAATTCAGTCCCAAGGGAGTTCCAGGTAAACGTGGAACACGAGGAGAGCTCAGTCTCCTACAAGAGAACAACATCACATCCCCATTCACTAAAGCAGCTCTGCCGCTTTATCGGGTCACCCAGACCCCTCACATTCTAGGTTAGTACTTTCAATTTGCCCGAAACCTGCACCACCCTAGCTGCAGACATGACCATAGCCACCTCTTTAGAAAGAGCAATGGTAGATGTAACCTTACGAGCATGCTTCCTCCTTGACCAATAACACTTAACTTTCTTCCCAAGACCATCATCATAAGGTAGAGAGCAAGAGCTAGATGAAGCAATAGGAAGGGCACGACTTTTACCAAGAGACGAGGTTAAGGAGTCGATCGCGCCGCTCAGATCCACTCCCCACTCGGCCAAGGATGGCGATCCCTGTTCACGTGCCTCTTCCCTTAGGAAGCCATTGAGAGAGTCCCCCGCCCCTGGGGGATTCCTCAAGCAGAGAGGCGAGCAAGAAGAACCCCTAACCACCACCTTGTCCTCAAAATCCACAGTCGCCTCCCCAACAACATCTGCGGGACCAGAAGAGCACACCACTATAGTCGTCTCCACAGCGATATCCGACAGAATATCGGGCACAAGCGGATCGCCCGAATCCGAAATCATCGCAGCTAACCTTTCGGAGTCATTGTCGAGAATCATCGAGGAGCCACAACCCAAGATGACCCTTGCCCCCGAGCTCGAGGAAGAGACCCATGTGCAGCCAACAACCAGATCCGAGTGCGAATGGAGCAAGTCCGAGAGGATAACCCGACTATCCATCGGAGGCGCAATCGGATATGAAGGAGTAGTATACACGGAGAAAGCCGAACCACCAACGGGACTTGAATTCGACTGAGAAAGTACCCGGCATATGGCGCTAGGATTCGATTCCACCAGACCAAGCGAAGCGTCCCGACGTTCCATAAAAGCTCGAATGGCGCCTGTCGAGAATATGAGGAAGAAGGCGAAAAG
This sequence comes from Ottelia alismoides, assembly GCA_037367405.1. Taxonomy (NCBI): domain Eukaryota; kingdom Viridiplantae; phylum Streptophyta; class Magnoliopsida; order Alismatales; family Hydrocharitaceae; genus Ottelia; species Ottelia alismoides. The sequence goes on along the minus strand of JAZKJV010001748.1, from coordinate 512,022 downwards.
CCCGGAAGGGCCTTCCTGCGAGGAAGGTGGATCATTTTCTCTGAAAAAGGCATGCTAATCGTGACAGTTGCAAGTTTGGAATCGTAATGACAGGCTTGCGACAACTCGAAATACGTAACCCCTCTGGGATGGGGAACTGAAACTGCAATGAATTCATTTAATGAGCGATCCTGAAGGAGCGGTGGTTTCCTGAAGGGCCCCACCCTATCAGAGAGCAGCGACGGAATCACCGCCTCCACCAAGAGCTGGAAGACCGACGACCCACCCTCAGACAACAAGAGGAGTCAAAAGGTGGAGGGACCTTCCCCTCGATAAGAATTGTCACAATATAAGGTTCGGAACTCAGATAAAGGCCATCGAAAGGACCTTCCTCACTTGACCAAGCTTCCTCATCACTGCTTGCAGAGTTTCCAACGATCGCGATAAGAAAGGGACGCCACGAATGCGGGCCACCTAGAGAAAAGATCAACTTCCATCACCATCAGCAAATCTGGGGGCCTTCCAACAACATCCTGCAACATCTTTTGCCGCCAGAAGTGCCGAGGCCTTGAGCCGTGATAGGCCCTTCACGTAGTTATGAACTTCGTGCGACTCGATTACATCCCCCAAGAAGGATGCACCCAACAAATGAACGACCTGAGAACGAACCGCCGTAAGGTCCAGGGGACCATCTACCTTGAAGCCAATCAACAGGGATTTCCTTGGGTCCGTCCAAGCATTTGAGACGATCTGAGAGAGCTTAGGCTCTCCAGCATTCTTCACCACCACTGACTCAAAGGTCCTCTTGAACGTGCCTGGAAGCTTGCGTCTGTCTTCAGAAAAGATGGCTCCGCTTCTCGTCCGATTGCACTGAGATCAACGATGCTCAATGGCATCACAAGCAAAACACCGTGGGGATCGAGAACAAACGGTCACCAAATGACCGTACTTCTCGCACCGAAAACATCGTTTGCCATGTTTGCGATGAGAAACCACCGTCCACTCACACTTACCCCTCACATTTCCAGGAATGGTGGCCCTCGAAACCCCCCTCTTCTCGTCTTTGGACTTCGAAAGCCACGACCGCAACCCTCTCTTCACCTCCCAACGAAGGAGCTTCCGCCGGTCACTCACCTCATGAAGTAAAGGCTCGCTCCGGCTCGAGCGCTTTCCTCCCCGAAAACCCCTACCCCTCGTCCCAACACTTAAAACCCCTACCCCTCTTCACCCAATCCTCAGATGTCAACCTTGCACTTACTGCCACATGGCAGGTCATTCTGCAAATACATGCTACTCCAAACATAGCTTTCCTGCTTCAGCTCGTGTTGCAGAGTACTCTGCCAGCTAGTGTTCCTCATGCATCTAATCAGAGGTTCAATGAGCTTGTAGCACAATTGAGAGAGATTATGCATGCACCTGGGTCATCTACTACTCCTTCAAGGTCTTCAGAGGTAATTACGTCAGCATCTGCCTCCAGATCAGGTACCACATATGCATTTGCTAGCTATTACAGAGCAGATTTGTCAGAATGGATTACGAATTCAGGATCTTCGCTCTACCTTTGTAGTGATAGAGAGCAGCCACACCTATGACTCCTACACCTCTCACTCCTTCACCACCATCCTCAAACCTCCTCCTCTATTGCCTCCACCAGCAGCCTCTATCTTTTTTCCACAAATTTACACGGAGACCTCGTGCTCATGAGCCTTCTCCATCATCCAGCGCGCCCCAGGTATGTTCTGAGCACTTGGATTCTACTGACGGCACTGGTGATTTGCATTTACAATGGGATGAGCGGGTGGTTATAAATGTTCCTATCTCGATCACTGAGGCATCTGAGGACCTTGACGTGCACATTACCTTACGGAAGCAGAGACGTACATGTGCTACGTACCCTATTGCTTCCCATGTTTCTCTTGCATGTCTCTTAGAGGAGTTTCATAGGTTTGTTGTTGGAATATCTGTCATGGATATACCACGGACATATCAGGTGCCATTACATATTAGTCAGTGGCGTCTTGGTATGGAAGGAGAGATGGCTATGTTACAGTCTCATGGCACGTAGAATATTGTTCCTGCTCTACCCGGTGTATCCATTGTAGGAAGAAAGCAGGTGTTTACAGTGAAACATCGTGCAAATGGTACTGTGCATAGATACAATGCAAGACTTATTATGCGTGGGTTCACCAAACATATGGGGTGAACTATCAGGATACATTTTCTCCCATCGTTCGACATTCTACACTGAGGATTCTTATTTCTGTTGTTTTTTTTTGAATAAAAACAAGGGGGTGCACTCCCAAGATGGAAGTCACCACACCGCAAATTTCATTGATATGCAAAAAGATACATCATCCGGATACCCAGAAGTTGTACAAAGCGTTACATTGCACCACCACATTTTCATAGTAAAAACGCTGCCCTTTGAAAATGACATCATATCTACCAAGCCATATAGTCCAAAGTACGACAAAAACTCTGGAAACATCATCGGTGGAGCCGGCTCCCACCGCCCGGATAGATCCCCAAAAAAGCTCCGCATAGGAAGACTGAACCCAAGGCAGCCCCAAGGACTCCCATACGTCCACCGACAACCTGCAACCGAAGAAGATGTGATTCGCGTCCTCCACGCCATCAATGCATCTGTCACAATGAACGTCCGTCGCACCCAACAACCTCCCCCTTCTGACCTTGTCACACAGACGACCCCGCCGCAGACACCAGAGGAACACCTTAACCCTGGTAGGAATCTTTGCCGCCCAAATAATCTTCAGGTCCACACAGAGGTCCTCGTCATGCTCCATCCCTCCAGCACACAACCTCCGGTACGCCTTCTTAACCGAGAACTTACCCTCCACCCACTCAAAACAGTCCGGCTCCCCCGAAAACTCCCCGGCAGAGGGAATTTCCGAAAGCAACTGCAAAAAATCATGCATCCTCTGCTCAGACAGAACCGCAGTGAACCTCGGAGCCCAAGAACCAGATTCCACCACCTCCGCCACTCGCGCCTCCTTGTCCACAACCAACGCCACCAACCTCGGGAAACGGAGCCCCAAGGGCCCTTCTCCCGTCCAGTCATCATGCCAAAATCTGAAGAGAAGCCCATCTCCCAGACGCGGGCGAAGAAGAGGCCTCATAGCTGGCAGGACCGCCCGGACCCCACTCCACAGCGAAGACTCATGACGCCGCCTCGCCGCCACCAACTCGCTCGAGACCCCATAAATCTTCCTCAGCAGCCGCACCACGAGTAAGTCCGACGGGCCCCAGATGCGCACGACCCACTTCGCAAGCAATGCCCTATTCATACATTCCACATCCCTGACCCCCAACCTGCCCTCGGAAACGGGTAGAGTAAGATCCCTCCAAGCCACCAGGTGCAGCCCCTTCTTATCCTGCTTTCCACTAGACCAGAAGAAAGATTTCATCAAACCCTCCACCTTCTTTCTGACCCCAACAGGCATCAAGCGGGTAGAGAAGAAGAAAATCGGAATCGCAAAAAGAACATGCTTGAGCAGGGTAAGCTTCCCGCCCTTGGACAAAGTGACAGCCTTCCACTCCTCCATCCGCTCCTCCAACCTCCGAAGAACACAGTCCCAGTCGGACTTCCTCAGTCTGCCGTCGACCAAAGGCAAACCCAAGTAGGAGATGGGTAACGTACCAAGGGGGCAGCCTGCCCACTCAGCTAACCGGATCCTCTCGTCCTCCTGCATTCCCAGAGTTACCAGAACAGACTTCTGCCTGTTGATCTGCAAGACAGAAAGACATCCAAACACGTCCACCAGGACAACAACATTGTGATTCTGAGCCTCCGCCCCCCCAAAAAAATCAGCGTGTCGTCCGCATACAACAAAACCGGGACGGAGATGTCCCCCAACGTGAACCCCTCACACCAACCTTCCTCCACTGCCCGCCGAATAAAACCGCAAGACAATCCGCAACCAAAATAAACAAAAGGGGAGCAAGAGGGCATCCCTGGCGCACCCCCCTCTGGGGTTGGAACCGGCCTCCCTCCTGACTACCATTGACCAGCACCGAGCAGGAGCACGTAGTGACACACCTCTTAACCCAGTCCACCCAAAGAGGAGGAAATCCCTTCTTCTCAAGCGACGTCCACAGGAACTTCTAGCTGACACAATCATATGCCTTCGCATAGTCAATCTTCTAAATCGCACCTCTCTTCCTAGATCTCTTCCATTCACGGCAGACCTCCGACGCAGTCACAATACCATCCGCCATACAACGCCCAGGAATGAATGCGGACTGAGAAGGAAGAACCACACTTGAGAGAACAGCTCTAAGCCTGCTCGCCAAGACCTTTGCCACAATGAGATAGATGCCGTTAGAGATCGAAATAGGCCGATAGTCTCCAACACCCACTGGAGTCTCTTTCTTAGGCAATAGAAAAATCAAGGCCCTGTTGACCTTCTCAAAGCCGCAGTTGCCAACCCTGAACTCATTCAGAACCTCCAAAATTTCTCCCTTCAACAGCTCCCAGAACTCCCTGTAAAAACAAATAGAGAAACCATCCGGGCCAGGAGCCCCATCCGCATTCAAATCCCATACCGCCTGGCGAACCTCGGCCTCCGAAAAGTCGGCCACCAACAAACCCGTCTGCTGACCTGTCAACGACCCCGACCCTCGCCCGGTCCACCCCCAACCAGCCTCCCCCCTCATCCTCCTCGAGGCCCCTACAAAATGCTCCCGCAAGGCAACACCAATGCTCCTCTCCCCTGAAACCCTTCGGCCCCCCACCTCCACCTCATGCAAGAAGCTACGCCTCCTCCTTCCCGATGCAACCGAGTGGAAGAAGCGAGTGTTAGCATCACCCTCCCTCAACCACTTCTGACGCGACCGCTGCCTCCAATGAACCTCTTCTTTCCTGTCCTCCTGGTAGACCACCTCCAACCATGCAGCCCTCTCCTCCACCTCCTCCGGAGTCAAACCCCGGTCATCATCCAGCCCATCCAGCCTGCTAATCCCCGCCTCCGCCTCAGCCCTACTGGCCCTCCTACTGGCGACCTCCTTCCCATACGACAACAAGACCCTCCTGAGTGCGGCCAGCTTCGCCGCAAAACGCGACACCGCCGAACCGGAGACGGAGAACGCCCGCCACTGCTCGGAAACCAGATCCCGAAAACCCTCCTTCAACAACCACTTCTTCTCAAACCGGAAAGAGAACCTAACCACGCGCTCCTTGTCGGAAAACCAAAGAACCCGGGTATGATCAGACAGCGTTCTCGGAAGAGCCCAAGCCCTCGCCAAAGGGAATAGCTCCCCCGCCTCAACTGACACCAGGAACCTGTCGAGCCTGGACCTGGACCTCGCATTCCTCCACGTGAACCTGCAACCTGCCGCGTCCACCACTGACAAGCCCAACGAGCGGACCACCTGCCTCAAGTCCGCAGAATTAGCATCCAAGCCCCCGCCACCCCCCGGCCGGTCCTCCGGGAACAAGGTGACGTTCAGATCCCTACCAATAATCCAGGCTCCATCCCCCACCTCAGGCGCTATATCGTCCAAGTCAGCAGCCAATCTGCCATCCTCCTGACGGCACGGGCCGTAGACGTTAGTGATGAACATGCAAAGACCATCCGTCCTACGCCGAAGCCTCACCGACAAAGCAAAACGGGAGGCGGAAGTCCCCAACAGGTCAAAAGAATCGGACCGCCAGCCTATAAGAAGCCCCCCGGAAGCACCCGCAGCCTCTTTCACCGCCACCTGAAAGATGTCACCCCTACACACCTCCCTTCGTTGCTGATCATCCAACGACTGCAGCTTTGTCTCCTGAAGAATAAAGATATCTGCCCCAGCCTCTCTCAGCAAATTATGCACCCCGAGCCTCTTGTCGGGCCGGCCCAAGCCCCTCACATTAAGAGACAACAACTTCATTTAGGCAACCGAGCAACCATCTTCAATGGAGGAATAACCCCCAACCGACGCGCCATTCCCCGATGCAGAGCAGCAAAGCGGTTCCTCACCTCAATGGGACTTCCGCCCCCTGCGCCAGCAGCCTCACTTGCAACTCCCGCGACCAACGCCGCCCGCAACGACGCCCTTGCCAACCTCCCCTCCCTTCTCCTTCCGCCACTCGCCCTCTCATAGGCCAAACCGAACCGGCGGTCAGAGCCCTCTCCACCAACCTCAACACCGGCCCCCAGAGGCGAGATAGGAGCCTCCACCACGCTCCCCAGGCCGGCAGCGACGCCCGCACGAGCCAACGACGCCCCCTCCACCACCGACCCACCTGCCGCCACCGCCTCGGCCAGCAGGACCGGCCCCTCCCCCAACTGCTCACCCTCAAGCGGCACCCCGACAGCCAAATCCCCCCGGGACCGGCGAACCTCCAACCACCCCCTCCAGCCCCAGTAATATGTGATTGGCCTCTCTTTTAGTTATATGTCAATAATGCCTTCTTGTATGGTGACTTGCAGGAGGAAGTATACATGCAGCAGCCACCGGATTTCGCTGTTGAAGGGAAGTCTCATATGGTTTGTAGACTTCACAAGGCTATCTATGGCCTTAAGAAGAGTCTGAGGGCTTGGTTCCAAAAGCTTTGTGAGTTGATTAAGCAATATAGTTTTGTCAGATTGACTGCATATCACTCCCTTTTCTTTAGAGATCCCAGAGAGGCACCGTTTCTATTTTGGTTTATGAGTTTGGTTTATGAGAATGATATCATTGTTATAAGGGATGATAAACAAGGTATTTAGGGTGCTAAGGATTTTCTTGGACAATAGTTTGTGACCAAGGACCTTGGCAATCTTCGCTATTTTCTTGGCCTTGAATTTGCAAGGAACCATCGTGGCATGGTGATGACGCAAAGAAAATATGTTACTACTCTCCTAAGATGAGATGGGCATGACGTGATGTAGACTTGCTGCTACTCCCATGGATCCGAATGTTAAACTCTATGATGATGGCATTGAGGAGGTTGATAAGAGATAATATAAAGAGCTTATGGGGAAGCTTTTATCTGTCACCATTACCAGACCTGACATATCCTTCGTAGTGAGCAGATTTAGTCAGTTTATGGAGCAGCCCAGGCATGTACATATGGATGTTGTACACGTGATATTGAGATATTTGAAGACTTCTTCAGGTGCAGGACTCTTGTTCTGTAAAGACATCCATTACCGTTAGGCTCACTTGTTTGAGTTGTTTCATGGAAGAGTAAGAAACAAGTGGTTGTTGCTAGATCTAGTGTTGAATCAGAATATAGGGTCATGGTACAAGGTAGCTGATGTGGGGTCAGATTCGTCCTGATTGACCTGATTATTGAGGTGCCACTTACCATGCATCTCAAATGCGACAACTGGGTCGCCCGGTTCATAGCCAATAATCCATCCTTCCATGAATGAACGAAGCACATCGAGGTAGACTGCCAGCACACTTGAGATATGATTCAGAAGGGATTGATCTCCACTTCTCATGTTACTTCATGAGATCAGATTGTAGATATATTCTCCAAAGCACTTGCTAGATGCTCATTCCATCGTTGTTGTTCTAAACTGTGCATGATAGGCATATATGCTCCATCTTGAGGGGGAGTGTTGAGATAGTTGTGTTTATTTGTCCTTTATTTATATTTCTTATTCCTATGTCCCCTTTATGTAATTTTTCCATATGGCTTTTCTCCTATATAAGAGAGCCATGGAGTCGCAATGAAAAATATAATTTATTTTTCCCTTTCTACAATGACCAAGTTCTACCAGTCCATGACGTGAGACTAAACATGAGTGCATGGTAATTAAATCCTAGAGATATTCAATTATCCATCTACACGCATTCTCTAATAGTTGTGAATTGTGAGTTTACGAGATTGTGTTATTTGTTATTTGGGATTTTATCACTTGTGCCCCTCCGAGATATCGCAATATCAGTTACGCCCCTATCTTTTTGGTAATATCAATTATGCCCCTCAATTCTTGCTAATTTATCACTTGTGCCCCTCGGGTTAGTGACCGTCCATCCACAGTGCAAACGGCCGTTAACTTTGAGGACAAAAGCGGAATTAGATTTAATTTTTTAGGTTATATCGTCATTTTACATCCTCTTCTTCCTCCTCTTTCCCCATCTTCTTCCTCCTCCTCCAACCTACTCCTCCCTAGCCCGCACCTCCTCCCAGCTCCGCCTCGAGCTCCCCGCAACTCCTCCCCAGCTCCGCAACTCCTCCCCAGCCCGGCACCTCCTCCCAGCGTGCACCTCCTCCCAGCTCGCACCGCCCCCTCCCGTACGGCGCCGCCCATGCTCCCCTCCCCCTTCCCCGCCTGCTCCCCCTCCTCCTGCCCCGCACCGCCTTCTCCCGCACGGCGCCGCCCCCTGCGCCCCCTCCCCCTTCCCCTTCCTCGCCTGCTCCCTCTCCTCCTGCCCTGCACGGCGCCACCCCCTCCCCCGACTGCCCCCTCCCGCACGGCGCTGCCCCCTCCTCCCCCTCCCCCTCCCCGCCTGCTCCCCCATGCGCTTGCCCCGCATCGTGCCATCCCCTGCCCCCGACCGCCCCCTCCTCCCCCTCCTGCTTCCCCGCCTGCTCCCCTCCCCCTTCCCCCCTGCTCCCCCATCAGCCTGCCCCGCACGACGCCATCCCCCCTGCGTGACGCCTACATCGCCCTCCAGGCCTGGAAGCTAGCCATCCTCTCCGACCCTTATGGCTTCACCTTCACTTGGGTGGGGCCCGACGTCTGCCACTACCGAGGCGTCTTCTGCTCCCCCTCCCCTTCGGATCACAACCTCACCGTCGTCTCCGGTGTAGACCTCAACCACGCGGACATCGCAGGATACCTCCCTGACGAGCTCTCCCTCCTCCGCAACCTTTCCCTCTTCCACATCAACTCCAACCGCTTCTGCGGCACCGTTCCTCGCACCTTCTCCCACCTCCGCCTCCTCTTCGTGCTCGACCTCAGCAACAACCGCTTTGCAGGTCCCTTCCCCTCCGTCGTCCTCTTCCTCCCCTCCCTCCACTACCTCGACCTCCGCTACAACGAGTTCGAGGGACCCGTTCCCCCTGCCCTGTTCGACAGGCCCCTCGACGCCATCTTCCTCAACAACAACCGCTTCCGCTTGGGACTTCCCGCCAACCTCGGCAACTCCCCGGCCTCCGTCCTTGTCCTCGCCAACAACCGCTTCCGCGGCTGCCTCCCGGCGAGCATTGGTAATATGGCCAACACCCTCAACGAGATCATCCTCATGGACAACGGCCTCCAGTCGTGTCTTACCCCGGAGATTGGACGCCTCAGGGAGGTCACAGTTTTCGACGTTAGTTTCAACAGTCTCCAGGGTCAGTGCAGCACCTTCTTGGCGCATCCGGTGGACTGCAGCAAGTTCTGTCGTGAGCACGACAGAAGGGGTCCGCTCCTGCTCATTATCCCCCCTGCTCCACACCGCCCCGAACTCCTCCGTCGAGCTCCGAGCTCGAGCTATCCGCTCCGAGCTCCTCCCTCGAGTTCTTTCTCCACCTTTAATTTCATTCTGACCATAATACCCTTCATAACCATATCATGGTTTGAATAAACTATAGTTATTTTAATTTTTTGACGGTCAATCTGACGGAAGGGCACAACCGATGACGGAGCAAGAATTGAGGGGCACAACTGATATTACCAAAAAGATAAGGGCATAACTGATATTGCGATATCTCGGAGGGGCACAAGTGATAAAATCCCTTGTTATTTTATCTTATTTTCTATATTCTGCATGTTTAAACTTCAATGCATGTCTTACACAGTACAACATATCAACATGTGCACTGATTATGATGATAATACTATTGTAAAACATGTATTTTGACCTCTATTTTTGCAAACAAGTGTCATTTATTGAATAACAAACATTTAAACCTTGATTTTGGAAGAAAAATTCCCCGATTTCCAGCATTATAGCTGCGATATTCCCCATATTTTTCTTTCCAAGTTTGGTGAAATGTCATGTAAAAACTATGTAGATTTTGTTTTGCCTAAGGAATAAGGCAAGTCATCTATAGTAAGCAAATCCACATCGAGAGGGAGGGACAAAACCACCTCCTAAGTCATCATATATGTCTTGCTTGGCACTATGAAATATCTAATTGAAATAAGGGCTATATTTGTTAAAATGATCACAAAGTTCTGTGTACGTGCTATTCTTAGGATAATGCTTATTTATAAATGATTTGCTTATGAAGTCGATGTGACATTTAATATAAGAAAGGTAGATAACAATATATTGTCAGACCTGTTTTCAACAGTCGGAAATTATTTGTATGTACATGAGTGAGCAGAATAACCTTGAATCTTCAACAAATTTTAAAGTTCCTGTTAAAAGAATCTGTAAAGATACCGTTGAGGAGAGAAAGAAGATTGTTGACATGGCCAAAACAGGTGTTCGGAACCGGCGTGTGCGTCGTATGCAAGTAAGAATTTAACTTACCATTTGCCATTTGCATATTTACATTCTGAAAATTAGAAAAAAAATCAAAAAGTTCCTTCCAGTATTCAAAAGGAAAGAACTGTTGTTAAGAAATTAACTATCTGCCATTATCTTACGAATATACATTCTGAAATTAGAAAATAATATTGAAAAGTTTCTATAGTTAAAAGGAAAAAACTTTTATCATCTGTTAAAAGTAACGATGCTTATGATGTACCAAGTTACATTTGGAACCAAATCCTACAGAATCTGTTTTTTAGAAAGCACTTTTCAGATCTCATCTTACAGAAGATCAGATTGTTGTTTCTCTTTACATGTAAGATTTGAGTAGTTTTTGAAGAAAGCTTTCAAACTAGATTATGGGTTCCTTAGGTTGGAATATCTTGGATTATTTTACCAGACAGTTTTCAAACTGTTATTACCAATCCTCAGGAAATTCTCTAAAGGTACTGAACTGAAGATGAAAAAAACCATTTCCTCGTATATTTCCGGTTTCTGATCAGCGTACAGGTTGATTTTTATGCTGCTTTTATGCTAGATGTGCTTGTAATCAATTGTGCTCTTATGTTGTATTATAATTCTGTTGGCCACTTGCATATTTCTTCGTAGTGATCTCTGTGTATGGCTTCTAAAATCTTGTCCAATAACACTATAACCGTTATAATCCTTGCAATTACATCAGCATTATTAACTTAACACATATGCCCATGTACAAAGTTGTGGTGTAAAGAGTTAGTAAGATTACAAGTATCGTGGTGTAATTGACAAGAGTCATGGCGTAATTATAAATATTTTATTTATATGGATTATGGTGTAATTGGGCAAGGTTTTAGACGTCATGGTGTAAAATCCATTCTTATGGTGTGAAGAATAACCTTCTCAGACCAGTCTAACCAGAAATGCTACAATACCTTGTTTTTTATTTGCTTGTAGTTTTTCTAAACTCCGTGTTTTCTAGCATAAAGTTTTTTTGCATTAAATACCTTTTGGCATTTCATGGTGGCACTGAGTATTTTGATTTTCTACACACTGTGTCCTTTTGTGTGCTCGTCTTTTTGGGATTTTTACGTTACTCATGTTCTTATCCAAGTACACCACAACACCTATGATGTTTAAATTTACATCACGAGCTATGCAATCTTGCTCCATTTTACACCGTTGACCTCTGTTGTTAATGTAGAGGTTTATGTTATATTATGATGTACCGTTATGCATTTCTTATCTACCTCATGTACATCTATGTAATTTACCTAAGGGTTTTCTCTCTATATAAGAGACCCTAGGGCTCTATGGAATAAACAACTGAGTATTTTCTCTGACATGGTATCAGAGCCAAAACCCTAATCTAGGGTTTTCTTTCCACCACTCCCCCTTGGTTTTCTTTCCAGCTTCGGCACGGGTAGCCGAACATGTTTAGTCCCCTTCAACATCTACTCCAGATCACAGGTTCGAGGAGCTTGTGGCGCGTCTTCGTGACGTTATGCCGCAGTCATCGTCGGATGCTGTCAGTACTTTTGATGTTGCAGCTTCTGCATCGTCCAGTACCTCTGCTGCTGCCAGTACCTCAGGTAGTACTTCTACCTTTCGTCCTTGCCATGATCTATTAGGTTGGATTGTTGACTCTGGAGCCACCCATCATCTTTGCCTTGACAGAGATAAACTTGAGTCCTACAGGGATATTTCTTCGGGTCGCTCTGTTATCATAGCTGATGGCACTCTTTCCCCTGTTGTTGGACAGGGGGAGGTCTCCTTATCACCCTCCTTGCACTTACAGGATGTTCTACATGCACTTGAGTTTTCCATGAATTTATTATCAATTAGTCAGATTACAAAAGACTTGAATTGTCGTGCAATATTTGACCCATCATCTCTCATTTTTCAGGACATACTAACGGGCAGGGTGATTGGTTGTGGTTCTGAGCACAATGGCCTATATCGTCTGGTCCGGAATTCCTATGCTGGCGTCTCTCTTCACTTATAGGGATCTGTTTCCCCGTATACCTGGCATCTTCGGTTTGGTCACCTTCCGCTCCAGAAAATGCATCACCTCCTGCCTCAGATTTCTCCGAATTCCTCATTTCTCTGTGAAGATTGTCAGTTAGGGAAGCATCATCGTTCTAGCTTCCCACGTCGTCAGAGTCGGAGCAGTAGCTCCCCATTTGAGTTGTTTCATATAGACATTTGGGGTCCGAGTCGTGCACCTGATCATCAGGGACACCGGTTTTATCTAGTTGTGGTTGATGATTTTTCTCGTGTCTCTTGGACTTTTCTTCTAAAGAATAAATCTGAAGCAGGAACTATTATCAAAAATCTTATCAATGAAGTGCAGAATGTTTTCTCTTCTAATGTTAAATATGTGCGCACGGATAATGCCTTGGAATTTTGCACTCGTTCTCTTGCTCAGTTTCTTTCCTCTAAAGGCATTATTCACCAAACTTCATGTGCTTACACATCACAACAGAATGGTGTTGCGGAAAGGAAATATCGTCACTTTCTTGATGTTGCTCGAACGTTACTTATTCAGAGTTGTGCGCCATTTGCCTTTTGGGGAGATGCTATACTCACAACATGCTATCTGGTCAATCGCACGCCTTCTTCAGTTCTTGGGGAGAAGTCTCCAATCTCTGTTCTCTTTCCTGAGAAGGACTTGTTTTCACTTACTCCTCGAGTCTTTGGTACAGTTGCCTTTGTTCACCGCTTGTCTCCAGGACTTGACAAGCTCTCTCCTAGAGCTGTTAAGTGTGTTTTTGTAGGTTACTCTCGGACACAGAAGGGCTATCACTGTTATGATCCTCTTAACGACAAGTATTATGTTAGTGCGGACGTTCCATTTTTTGAGCCCATTATGTACTTCTCCCCAGCAGGTGACAGATTGGGTTCTTCCACATCCCCGTATGATCATGTCTATGTTCCTTTACCTCCAAGTCTGGGTCAAACTGAGTCCACTCAACCATCACCACCACCGCCACCACCACCACCACCTCCATACTATCCCATTCCACCGTTCCCTAAGTTCTACACACGACGGTCGGGGCATGCTCAAGCTACACGCCAACCATCCATCATGCCTCAGGTATGCTCTGATGTCAATACTAATGATGGGTTAGATAGTGTACCGGTGCAGGAATCTTTATTACAGGAGGAAGATCAGCCAGTCAATATAGTGGATGATGATCATGATATTCCTATTGCACGTCGAAAGCAGAAAAGGAAATGTGTGACCTATCCTCTTGCGTCTCAGATGTCTTTTCATCGTCTTACTGGTGATTTCCAGAGGTTTGCTGCAACTGTGTCCTCGGTAGAGATACCACGAACATATCGGGACGTACTGAAGATTGATTGCTGGAGGTTCGCTATGGAAGAAGAGATGCGTGCGTTACAGTCTAGAGGGACTTGGTCCCTGGTTCCTATTCCAGCTGGTGCGTCTGTGGTTAGTTGCAAATGGGTGTTCACAGTTAAATATCACGCATATGGCCCGTCTTGATTGGTACAAGGCAAGACTTGTTGCACGGGGCTTCACCCAAACCTATGGTGTCGACTATTTGGATACATTTTCACCAGTGGCTCGACACTCAACGCTTCGCATCCTTCTATCCGTTGTTGTGGTACGTGGCTGGCCCATTTTTCAACTTGATATAAAAAATGCATTCTTGTATGGAGATCTACATGAGGAAGTCTACATGCAGCAGCCACCAGGTTTTACTGCTGAGGGGGAGACTCACATGGTGTGTAGACTTCATAAGGCAATTTATGACCTTAAACAAAGTCCAAGGGCATGGTTCCAGAAGCTTTCTCAGTTGATTGAACGATAGGGGTTCAAACGATCAAATGCGGACCATTCGTTGTTTATTCAAAAGACTCCCAGAGGAACAATTGTTGTCATGATATATGTTGATGATATTCTGGTCACAGGAGATGATGTTCAGGGAGTCAAGAGGACTAAAGAGCTCTTGGGCAGTCAGTTTGTTATGAAGGATCTACGTACCATACGATACTTTCTGGGGATAGAATTTGAGAGAAATGCACAAGGAATGGTGATGACACAAAGGAAACATGTTACATACTTGCTTGTTGAAACAGGAATGATTGGATGCAGACCATCGAGCACTCCTATGGACCCAAGTATGAAAATGTACGACAATGATACTGAAGAGGTGGACAAAAGAAGATACAGAGAGATGGTGGGTAAGCTTCTGTACATCACCATAACTCGATCGGATATTGCCTTTGCAGTAAATCAGGTGAGTCAATTTATGGAACAACCTAGACAAGTCCATGTGGAAGCCCTGTACATGATACTGAGATACCTAAAGTCTTCTCCAGGCTCAGGTTTGCTATTTAGAAAGAACACAGATTTGTCCATTTCCGCTTGTGCAGATGCAGACTATGCAGGGTGCCCAAAGGATCGTAAGTCTACTTCAGTATTTGCTATCTTTATAGGAAGCTCTCTAGTTTCTTGGAAAAGAAAGAAACAAACTGTTGTCGCAAGATCCAGTGCTGAATCCGAATATAGAGCCATGGCACAAGCAAGCACAGAAATGATGTGGGTTCGTGCAGTCTTGGAAGATTTGAATGTAAATGTCTATTTACCCATGCAACTTCAGTGTGACAACCAAGCAGCATTGTTCATTGCCAATAATCCAGCTTTTCACGAAAAGACAAAGCACATTGAGGTAGATTGTCACTACACTAGAGACATGATCCAGAAGGGCTTGATTTCCACTTCACACGTCAATTCAGAGGACCAGACTGCTGATATATTTACCAAGCCATTGCTTAGAGGACCTTTCCAGAGATGTTCTTCCATGCTGAGCATGATCGATATCTATGCTCCATCTTGAGGGGGAGTGTAGAGGTTTATGTTATATTATGATGTACCGTTGTGCATTTCTTATTTACCTCATGTACATCTATGTAATTTACCCAAGGGTTTTCTCTCTATATAAGAGACCCTAGGGCTCTATGGAATAAACAACTGAGTATTTTCTCTGACAGTTAACATCTGTTAGTGAAACTATTATTGTTGAATATAATGGCTATAAAGAAAGGAAGACTTGCTAAAAGACTTGCAGAAAAATATGTTTGTTTTTTTTCCCACCCCTCTCCCCCAGCATATCGTTGCCCCTCTCTAGGTTTGTCGTTGTTGCAACCCTCCCTAAGCCCCTCCTCCTTGCACCAATGGACCCCCTCCCTATGCGACCTTTTTCACCACTGTTTCCACTGCGGATGGGTAGCATGAGCTGCTATCCGGAAGAGAGTTCCTATTGTGCCTTTCTATGTTTGAGGAGACATGTCGCTGATGAAGGCCCTCTAGCAACCTCCTGCAGATTGTCACCCCTCTTAGTTAACCTGTAAAGTTTTTTGCAGATATGTATGGCCTCCGCAGGAACGTGTGTCTTCCATTGTAGCGAAGCTGCCATAATGCTCTTTATTCATGCCTTAATGACATCAGAAAGAAAGTGTAGCTGCCACTCCTACAAGGAATGGGCTCGCAGTAGTTTATAAAATATAATTTGAAGCGAGAAAAATGATGCTGCCACAATTACAGGAAAAGTTGCTCAGTTGCCCTGACCGGGCAGGCATTGAGGAATACAGAGCTGCTATGCCCCTATTTTTAGTTTAGTGCTTGTTGACTCGAATATATATATATATATATATATATATATATATATATATATAAAAGATGAAAGCTTGAACTCTAACAGCTTAACCCCATTCCCATACTATATATATATAATGATAGCTTGAACTCTAACAGCTTAACCCCATTCCCATACTACTAATAGATGGGACATGAGGGTTTTGATCCCCTTTCGGGTAAAGGCGTACAACCACTTCACAATGCCTTATAGACTGAGACCTTGCTACATATCCGCATCCTTGAAATCACATCCAAAATGTTGGTCCTTGTTTCTGCCAACAAGGAGGAACCTTGTCACCTAACTATAGATCTGTATGCAATCCCAATTTGGCTTATGTTTCACCACCAAGGAGAAATGCCACGTTCTCATAAGAGTGTAAAGTGGAGGTGGATGTCGAACCTCCTCAGATACATCAGGTTACATCTGACCCGTTTTCCTTGATAGTATTCATAAAGTCTGTCATTGTCAAGATCACGAACCTCATTTTGTCGCGATACAATAACTCATCAATGAGGTTGAGGAGGACGAGCAAGGTGTGCTTGTCGAGGTCTATGTCCGCATCCTTGAAATCACATCCAAAATGTTGGTACTTGTTTCTGCCAACAAGGAGGAACCTTGTTACCTAACTATAGATCTGTATGCAATCCCAATTTGGCTTATGTTTCACCACCAAGGAGAAATGCCACGTTCTCATAAGAGTGTAAAGTGGAGGTGGATGTCGAACCTCCTCAGATACATCAGGTTACATCTGACCCGTTTTCCTTGATAGTATTCATAAAGTCTGTCATTGTCAAGATCATGAACCTCATTTTGTCGTGATACAAGGAGAACTCATCAATGAGGTTGAGGAGGACGAGCAAGGTGTGCTTGTCGAGGTCTTCCATCACTATGACAGACTTGATCATGGTCTAGAGGAGGGGGATTCCATCTAGTACCTTGATGTCTAGAATGTAGACCTCATACGAGAGGTATTTGTCATGGGGACGGGCTAGTTGAGGAGGGAGGGACTGGATCAAATAAATAAGCATATTTGCAGTGCATCTTTTCCCAATTTTCTTTCTTTTTAGTCCTTACAGAATAACAATATGACTAGTGAAGTGTAAAATGGAGCAAGATTAGAGGGTTGCAATGTAAAATCTGAGGATTACAAGGGTCGTGATGTAATTGGACAAAATTATAGGAGTTGTGATGTAAATTTGAAGATTATAAGGATTGTATTGTAATTGGACAAGATTATAGGGATCGTGGTGTAAAAAATCTTTTTTTATGCTTTGACTTTCTAGACACGATGCATTACATTCCATATTATGGAGAATTAATTATACATGAAGTTGGATGATGATGCTCACATGAAGGGATCGCATGTTAAGGAAAAATATAAAATAACATTTTGGTTTTTAGATCTAAGAGAATCTTGGCATCACAGTGAATAGCTGCAGACGAAGGCTTAGAACAGGCTTCGGTTTGATGTGAAAAACTTTTATAAGAAGATATATTCTTATTTTTTCGAAAAGATAGTTTGTGTGGTTTGAACCCAGTCCTTTGGGTGAAATGACACATTGCTCAAGCCCCGGACCATTGAAGTGGATTCTTAAATTCTATGCTATTTCTTCTTTGTAGTCGTGTCTAATGCCACTAAGTCCAATTACACCCAACAAGCTCTTGGATTCAATATGCTGGTCAATATCAGAACCCACTTCTTCAGCCGGCACATATGTGGATCCCTGTACACCTGAAGATTCTGCCAGCCATCCAACTTATATGTTCTTCAATGCTAAGGCAGACCCAAGGGAAACTGTGACATCTATGGAAAATCATCATCGGCTTCTAAAAGAAAGGTAATTTAAGCTATCCGTCATTATATAGGTAATTTAATCGGCTTTCTCACTACTTTTTCATATTCTTTTCTTTATAGCGAGAAGATGGATGTCATTTTTAGAGGTCACTTTCTCACGATAATGTTCCCAGTAGACCGGTTTGGGGAGCTCGGACCTTCTTCAAAGACGTTTTTTAGCGACAGCGGTTTTACGTGCATCCAAGTGTTGGATCACATCTATAGCTTTTACCAGGTGAACAACAAATCTGTAAAATTCATCATGCACGGATTTGTAGAAAATTTAAAACAAGTTGCATTAAGATCTTATTGTCTATCATTTGAACAAATTATACGAACATTCATAACGAAGCTCTTCCAGGTTCAAAACAATAGCATTTCGTCACTTCATTGAAATAGATGATAAAGTTTTTCCATGATGAAAAAGATGTCATTTTCCCATTCCATTTTCAGGAAAACATGACAGCAGATGAATTAGCTGTAGCAATCCATACAGATTCGAGGCATGGTGATCGTCTCAGGTCTCTTTATGCCAGTAAAGAATCTATAGATCAGGGTTTTGTGCAGTGCAGACGGATAGATTTCCTCGGAAGTCGTAAGAGCTTTGAGATGCTAAAGCGTGTCAGCGGAGAAAATAGCAATGTGTACGAACTTGTGATACGAGCTTGAGCACAATTCCCGTGGATCCAATCAAGAGGACATTCTAAACTTGATATATTATGGAATCTCAAAAGAAAGAGATGGCCTGACTCATGCAAGCGTGCCATGCGCGTGGACTGCAGATCAATTGGATATCTCGTTCCAGTTATCTGGCTCTATTTTGTAAAGTTCTGAGTGTTAGATTATTGTGTTTCCATTGCAGGTGTACCGCAGATAGATCACCGCACCATAAAATAATGTAGCATTTATATTACAATGTAGAATTTGAAGAAATGGATGGCACAACCTGTATAGAAATATATTGTTGCTTTGATACAAATTCATGTGCGCAAGATAACGAGGACTCTTGTTAGTGGAAGATACATGTTGCACATTAAACCAGGTGTACCAAATATGAAGCTCATTTCTATTTAGATTTGCCAGTTTTTTGTTACTTTCTAAATACTTCTACAACTCAATAAAGTGGTAGCTGAGTCTAACAAAAATTCAATCTTGGAGATTCCTCATCTATGCATTGTATCCATAAAGTTTGAGTGAAGGAGAATCTACAATTAGGGCTAGCGATTATTTTTAGGGAAGTGTGTCTACACTTTAAAGGACCTAGGTTCGAAGTCGAATTACTGTGTTTATTAAAAAAAGTGTTAATCGGACATATATAGGTGGAGCATGTGGCAACCTCTTATTCTAGTTTTGGCATTCGTGCTAAAAAATCAAAGGGTGCATTGTGGTAGCAAAGAATGGATGATAAAGTCCAAACTGCTCCGGAAAGGGGTGCTGAGACTCACACGTAAGAAATATCCAAAGAAAAAACCCACCTAGAATAAAAGTTTTATTTGGCATAACTTTCTATTTTTCTAATTTTAATGGTCTTAGACTTGATGTGATCAATCTGTTCTTGATGGAGGGGATATGAGTCTCTCACGAAATTTGAATGAAATATTAGAGTGATATAATTATGAAAATCCATGGTAGTATTTCAAAAAAAATACTAAAAAATGACATGAAGTAGATAAGGTTACCTACTTCTTGAAGTACGATCCCTTTTATTTACTGATTCTGGATTTAGGGCATATGAGTCTCTGTTTCTGATGAAATTTGAATGACATAATAGAAGAATATAATTATGAAAATCTATGGAAGCATTTTTCAAAAAGAATAAAAAGTGGGAAAAAAATGAGCATAGATACCTACTTCATGAAGTAGGATACCCTTCCTCTCTATATATAACTATGATTACTTTGCATGTATAACAAACTCTGTGAAGCCTCAAACACAGGTCCGTACCTCCCATCCCCAAGACAGAAGATACACCCATTCTGAGGAGTGTTGTAATAGCATTGTGTAAAAACATCATGTATAATACATTAATATAATTTACAATGACACATATCTGACCCATTTAACCTACAATAGCTATTAAATATACTTTAGGACCTTTTCCTATCAACCCTCGACGAAGTTAGAGCCGGCATCTCCTGAAACGTCTTTCTCAAGGTCCCTTATCAGTTTCTCAATGTTTCTCCTGTAAATGGGCATGTAATGGTCATTCACCATCATCTGAGACAACCTAAGCTTACCGTATAGTTCCCTCGGTGTTAAATATATCCCAAAACTAATTTCGGATGGTGAAGTGGTTGGAATGCCTTCACAATTACTAACATCTCCCTGACTGCTCTCCTCTGGAAAGGGAACTATGTGCATTATCTTCCCTGGTGGATAAAAGCGCCGTGACTCGCATGCTGCAGAAAAGGTTACCTTGGACGAGCCCCCCGAAGCTTCAGCTCCAGCAGCTTCTTCCTCTTCCCTGATTTCCTTTACCAAATCGCTATCATCGCTCTCAGCCCGTCTGCGCAAGTCGTGTTCAAGCTGTTGCCACAATTCTTCTTCAGTCATACCATCCTCTATCTGGCCACTGCCAGCAACATCCTCGCCATCATTGTCATGAATCTCCACATCATCCCCATGTGCAACCATTTCTACGGAGAATGAACTCTCGCTGAAAGCTGCGGAAGAGTCAATATCCGAAGATTCATATGACGTAGCGGAAAATTCGGACGCTTCAGTTGTTAAGATGGAAGTCCCTGTGCACGTCTCTGAAGAAGACGTCGAACTTGTAGAAGAGGTGGCATGTCGACGGCGGGGACCCATGCATGACCAGGATGCCAGATTCGGACGAGACCATGCAGCTTGTGCCACATTGCGTGCTCTCCTAATCACAACCTGGATATATATTTGGATAGCAGAAACAGTTTAGCAAGCCGAATATGACACCAAAACACACAACATAGACACTTAAGAAATAGATTTTTAAATTCATAGACTTTTCATAGGGGCGTTGTACGTAAAATAAAATAGCATCACCTGAGAAAAAAAGACAAATAAAAATCGAGGAATCCAGGGTCGAGACCTACACCATATGTTTTCAAGCATGCATGCATATTTTCTTGCCACGTTTCCAATTTACAAAAATTATGCTTTGCAAGTGACACCAACAGTTTCATAACTTGCTTGGCCACCTCATGAGAAATATGAAAGGGAGGAGTTAATTCAAAACCTTTGGGTAAAAACCACACATACACACACAATCAGCAAGAAATTGCGCCAGTTGTGCATATCATAAGGGTTTCTAACTGCTTTAAATACAATATCAGGGAAACAGCTTCAGAACAACATCCACAGGCTTATTAACTCGATGGAAATTGTGCATACATTCCATCCAGACAATTTAAGTGAATTTTCAAAACCCTGCTGAGCAAAAATGAGATACCTGCTTGAGATCAATGATGGAAAACAACGGACAATTTCCATCTCAATCACACTGCATCGCTCAACTCCTAACACTGATGCACATGAGGATATCGAGTTCCAACAGAAAACTAGATCTCCAAGCCAACCCAAACAAGCTCCGAATTAAAGCATATGTATCTCAACCTGTAATCTCAAATCTCAGCGGATTCACTGTAGCCAGTGCACGGAGGATGTCAGACTTTGATTGTCTGGAAACTTTCCTACTAACTATCAATATGCCTCTATTTGCAGTCATGAGTATACAGTATCTTTCACTTGGCGCTCTTTCTTCTGGTCATTTAATTAGTCTAAAACAGATGACTTTCACGGATCAAAGATATGGGGGCCCTGGAAAAGTCCTGCCCGCCTACTACGGATAATGAAAAGAATTATAAAGGCTTATCAGGTGCCCGAATACCAGAAAGCCCCAAAGCCCTCTTTCTCGCTCCTAGTCAAAGAAGCGAGTTCAAAAGACTCAACATGCATAGGACAATTGCTAAATACACACATAGAGTAGCAAATCAGGTCCCTGAATCCTAAAATCTTGAAATTTAAAGTCTCCATAAAGTCAGTCGTAGATTCGTTGGGGCACTAGCGCTCTCTCAAGGTCCAAGACTGACTGACTTGATCCTCTGGGAAGCAATCCACTCAACTATGCTTCACGGAAATCCTCCTCTTTCCTGAAAGAAAGCTACAATTCAGACTATATATTAGATTGGGGGGATTCATAGCGAAAATCCTTGTCTACTACTCTTTGGAAATTGAGAATGGCTAACTACCAAAATAGACGCTCTAAGCCAGCAAGCCTCAATCAATCTGCATCCGACCATCCATATATTCATAAGCAAGCAAGTGCATCACAAGATAGTATTCTCTGCATCGAGTTTACGCTCCCCTTCCCAAACCCATCCCCAAAGAGTGGCATCTACCTTCCTTCTTAAAGAGGGTGAAACCACCTTCTTCTTTTTCGCCCACACGTAAAGGTAGCAGCCGGAGTGAGGGAAGAAGGGGAAGAGAAGGAGTAACAAATCCCTGGGAGTCGAGGTACGTCATTAAAGTGGGCCCTATCTCACGAGTGAATGAAGCGATGAGAAATATATAATCGAACAAAAATCTGATATACAAGAAGCAAATGAGGGTAAAGATCAAATAACCTTCACTGGCCAACTAGATCCGCAGACATCAATAAGGCAATACAATTTGAATGATGATAAGAATGAGAAAGGAAAAGAAGAATGAAAATATTTAGTATAATTAGATATAAAAGGAAGGCAATGACGTGAGATATATTAATGGTCCAATGTTGTAATAAATGACTCCGTCTCATCGCTTTCATTGATCAGGACACTTTGGTATATGAAAAACAAGGCATAGCCCGAGAGCTAATATAATACCCACTTTTCCTTCTTTTTAGGATATCAGAGTTGCGATGCTTGCATCGCTTGTTGGAACAGGAAAGCGAAAGACTTCTAGCTACAAACAATCAAGTCCCGAGGAAGACTTTCCCATAAAAACCGATAGGAAATAAACCTGCATTTACTAGTCTAATGCTCTTGGTTCAACCGTAAGTTGACCTTGTTGTCTCATCTTCTATCTAATATAATTGCGATGATAGAAACCAAACAATCCTAGTAGCCATCTGTGAAAGACATCAAATACAACGGAGGCGCATGATCTTCACTAGTAGGATGATTCTGAGAAAGTGAAATATGATCTTGTGTGCGAGATGATCAAATGATAAGGCCCATCACCAAAACCAGGTCACTCGATTTAGTTATTCTTGTCTAATCGAATCCCATTCTATTCTATTCTTCACACATTCCGTCCAGTCAATTTTCAAGTACATGAAGGATATGGTTAGATCCTCAAGCGCATCACGGAAGCGTGATCGTCGTATCGGATACGACGAAGAACGACAAGTCGCACTAGTTATTCTATGCAACGGAAATTAAAAAAAATTTCATGCGACGAAACCACATGATCCAAGAACACTTCTCAGATCGTTTCGTCTAAACCACAAACAATAGGGTTACCTCTTGAAGCGTGGTTGCGATCGAGTCTCTAAACAAAGAGGCCTCCTGTCTCAAGTCCGATCCGACGGAGGAGACGCTTGCGAGCGCGGGGATGAACCGCGTGCTTCTCGCAATCCATGTTGATGACCCAAGCGGTAGGATCTCCTGATCTCGACAAACGAGATCCGACGTCTTCTTCACGAGCGAGGCGCACCGAAGGAGACGGAGATCCACGAGCAAACAATCGGGCAACATAACGACGATGCCGCGACGATGGAGAGCCTCTCTAGGGCGTCCATGGTGGACGGCCATGAGAAGGAGAGAGAGAGAGAAAGAGAGAGAGAGAGAGATGTGCTTCTCAAGCATTGTGTAAAGAAGAGCAATGAGGTGCCTCTCCTTTTATAACATTTTGGGATCCATGGATCTCAATCCATGAGACAACACAAATCCAATGGTTCACATTGATTGTGTTTCTTTTAATAGCTAAGATTTGTGTTGGTAAAAACCAACAACAATTATTTGTTGTCTTTGAAATAAATTAAATATATTGAAAATCAATCAATATATTTCAATATAAATCAAAGCAACAAACATGGAATATCTTGGAAAAGAATCAAGCCTCCTTCCATGTATAGAGTGGACGACCACCAATTTGGAGAGCCCAAATTGGCCGTCCACTCCATGTATGGAATGGATGCCTTCTCATTCCAATTATGCTTAGATCTTATATCTCACATAATATCCCACATATGCAACTTTTGTTGCAAATTATTCTACAAAAATAATTCACAATTATTTTGTAGACATTGCAATCTTGCCCTTAAAAAATTGTGAATCATATTCACAACCCAAAATAAAATGTAAATTACATTTTCAATTTAATGTCCAATGTGAATCCAATTCACATTAACATTTAATTAACAAACGTAAATTACAAACATCTCTCTCTTATATATTATAAATCAATTTTATAATATATTTGATTAATATGGATATTGCTATCCACATTATTCATATCCATGATAATTAAACCACATTTAATCATCTTGGACTTCTATTCTCTTGTGTCCAAAGACTCCAAATAATATGAATCACATTCACATTATTTACATCTTTGACAATTAAATCACATTTATTTATCTTAGATAACACTCTTTATAATATGAATCAAATTCATATTATTCATGATAATTAAATCACATTTAATTATCCATTTTCTCAATGCTCGGATACATATTATCAACAATGAAATTATCCTGAACCCATTCAAGGATAATGTGCTTTCTCCACGAATACTTGGAGATAAGGACAGGGCGATTGTATTGTTCCACGTATAGTGACTTGGATATTGAGATCATATCTCAAATCCAGATCGCGGGCCCCTCATAGATGCTTGATTAAATCAAGACCGCAAATCTAATCTTCTCATTGCATCTGAATCACATTCATATCAATGTCCAACATTTGGATCAAGATTAGATCACTTCTCTACTGAGAGGAGTCACTAAAATACAGACCCGTTTCATCACTCCCTAGGAATGGAAACGTCATGGTTATACAATCGTTTATGATCACATCACCCTTAGGTATTCCCAATACCTGTACATCCTGCATACTGGAAGACTCAGATTAAACCTGAAGTATTGGATCAACTTTATACTGTCTACTTCATGGTTTTTTATCAGTAAGTTTCTCATTCGATCATTGAGAGTCGGTATCGATCATATACTATCCAAAAGCATATATCATACCCAGGTTTTGATCATATACTTTCCAAAAGTATATATCAAACATACAAATTCAGTCAAGCTTCCAAAGCGAGACGACCGTGCACGGAATTTGATTATTCCCAATATCTCATGAGTGAGCTCATGCCTTCCGGTTCAATAAATGAACCTGTATGATCCCTTTGAGAGATCATATTACTCATATACCCTTATATACACACCAGCGCGCTGGTGTATAAACCTTGGTTAGGTCATCAACCTATTGGTCTGCCAAATGTACATACTCAGATATACAGTAACACATCTGTCTCCGATCAGAGGATGCGTGCCTATATCATGACAGCATATGATATAGGACTTTGGTTATCTCGATCTCGTTAAGTCAACTCTTTGACCTAACTAGTCTGACATCTCCGAATCTCTATTCCTATGCAGAGGACTTGCATCAAGAGGTCGGTCAGATATCAGCCTTTAGAGATAAGGATTGCCATCTCCTACTCAGGCTAGAGATCATCTCTTAACAATCATTTGACGATGCTTGATGAGTCCTCAATCTAACTCTTTAGATATTCATCCAAGCACCAACCTCTATGATTCAATAATTTAATCAACATCTGTATGATTATTAAGATGACCATGGTACATAACTCTAATTGTACTAAGGGACCTATTATGCAAATTATTTATTCTTCATATCAGATCAGGGAATGATATTTGCAATAACATTTATTGCAAAATGGCTCGCCGTGGGCTCGCATGTCCAACAATCTCCCACTAGCCCAAAGAGCCATTAATGGGCTAATCATTTAAACCCACTCATGTGACAATCATAGGTTATTTAGAAAATAGCTAAGTAAGCTGATCAGTCACTCTGTTCCCGCGAGACTACGCCAAGTCCTTTTACGGCACTTGCATATCCCCAGTAACAGTGCTCGCATCTAATGCGAATGTTGCATCTCATGCAACCAATACTCAATCTTGTTAAAACTATTATAGTGTCCTTGACACTATAGCTTAATAATTGTTATAACCAGTATTTCCATAATCCTTATCAGAATACCCTTATTCCTGGAGATCTCTATATCTTAAGGTATCCATAGTTAAGACCTTTTAGATCTCTATCTATAAAGTCTTAAGCTTATGAAGATAAGACTTCTGAGATCACTATCTCAAAAATCTTGTCATCTATGAAGATTTTGTTATTACTGCAATCAAGTGTTTTATCTCTATAGTAGGATTATTAACAGTTTACTACTCCCACTGCATGGCAGACATCTAGTATTTTGTACACATCTAGCATACACTCAGCTTCTCGTAACTAATGCACAAGTGCAAATAGTTCTAGCATTTACTTCCTCAACTCTTTGAGGTGCTATCCTTTTAAATAGGTCAGTACCATATCTTAAAGGATGGAAGTCTTTCTTGGAATTTTCCATAAAATGGAATATGTCCAAGGTGTACTACTATTGTGACAGTCCCAATACCCTCTTCCCTTTGCTTCTGAACACCTTCAGAACTAAGATCCAAGAAGTATCCTTGAGATTATATCTCAAGTTATGGAACAACCAGATAATAAAACACTTATTATTATCCTTATATCATTTTAAATGATTAGGATGATTTAGCACGATGAACACAAAGGCACTCCCACTAAGCTTCGCATGGCTCATCAAGATTCCACATGAAATTATAACATCTATAATTTCATCAAATCTTATGGTCCAACTTCAAGAAGCTTATTTGAGTCCATAGATGGATTCCCTATCTTGCAAACCTTGCTTTCCTTAACCATGAAGCCCTGGCGCTACTTCATGTGAATATCCTCATAGAGGTATTCTTAGAGGAATGCAATATTGACTTACATCTTGAAGATGCTAGTCCACTTGCGTAGCTAAGGTTAGTAATATTCTGATGGTTTTAAGCATGGCTACCGAAGAGCAAGTCTCATCGCAAGCAATGTCTTCTCTTCCGTGCTTTGAAGGTCTCTACCTTCTCATCAGGTTCCCTTTCTCTTGAAGATCCATTTACACCTTTACATGTCGTACCCATATAGGTGGATCCTCGAGGGTCCATATACAACATTTGTATATGAAGTCTACATTAGACTTTTATTGCTAACATCCATCTATCCATGCTATGATCTTCAGAAGCTTCATCACATGAAGTTCGATCATTGTCAGATTTTTCTGACACATGGAATCCCTCCTCAAACTCATTTGAAGAGGTTTAGTGTTTCATCTTTAATCGTCCTTTTAGTTTCCAATTTCAGGAGCCTCATTATCTTTTCAAGATTAAATGGGTTCCTACACTTCATTTTCATCTTGATTCTCAAGAGTCTCAACCTCTAACAATCACATTCTCAGAGATGAGATATTCTAAGAATCTCAAGGTCATAAAGTAGGTATCCAATACCATCCTTTATTTTCCTAATGAAGCAGCACTCTCAAGTGCTAGATTCCATCTTGCATGGAACCTTATTAAGGATATACATTGTAGTCTCTACTACACATATATACCTGGAAACTAAGGGATAATTATGCTAAAATTCATCATTGATAAGATCATGTCATACATGATCCAATTGTATCTCCAAATAACTCTATTGAGTTAAGGTGTGTTAGAAGGATTGAGATAGAAATGATATTCATATCTCCATAAGGTATCATTTGGATTCATCTAACAGGTACAGGCTACCTTGATTAGATCAAATTCATTTTATCTTCCTTCAAACTTTGGTTGTAGACCAAAATTATGTGAAATCTTTGAACATTTCAAAGGTTTCTAAGTGAAGAGAAGAAATCTCTTACTATTCTATTGATCAAATCAATAGATAAATGTCCAAGGCTTGATGCTAGATCATTGTCAAATGATCTTCATCCTCCTATTGATCTTAAGGTTTAATTTCAGTATTTAGAAATGTTAATGAACCATTCATTAATTTTCTAATTTAGTGGAGTCCACTAGATCTTAGATTACTATCAGAAATATCTCCATCATAACTCTTTATGATAGATTTATTACAGATTTTATGTTTATTTCCAACATTTAGAAATAAACAATGAGTGTATTCTAATATCTAGGTCATAGAGACATTCTCTAAGAGTAAGGGCTCTCCCACTGAAATTAACAAGTCTATCAATCCAACAGAGATTGTTGCAACAATTGCATCAATATCCATGTGGATAACTATAAACCTTAAGATCACATTTTCCGGTCTTCTATAACATATGCAACCCATTGCAAGTGTTGTAGAAGATTGAGATACAATTACAAGACTTTATCTTATTTAATAAGCAAGTCAATATCAATGATTTATGTAGATTATTCTGATGCTCTATCCGAGTCCTCTAAGGATTCTAGACAGACTTGATAGTCATACTATCAACACATCAACTTATTGCAGTATTGACATTCATCCAACTCCTCGGATGACATATGGAAGTCATAGATGTACAATCAACTCTTTGACTATACTTCTTACTTGGGTCCAACCCATGCTTCCACCGCGCTCCCTTTATCTATAAACAGCCATTGCTTAAGACTAAGGATCTCTTATGTTAAATTCAAAAGAGTTCAATGTAAGAGTATTTCAACATTTATACATGCTTCATTAAATTCATACAATATGAATATTATGAAGCTTCATGAATGACTAGAGTATAGACAGTAGAATGATGACACTCATCGTATCTACATCCATCTAAACTCTTAAATCATTGGTTCAGGTAGGTATTCAAACAATTTGAATACATCATCTTTTAAAGAGCCACCATTCTGCATGATGCAGAGAACCATGTCATTCATGATTAAAGGTTGAGAGCACATATGTATGCCAGAACATCTTCTTAGATTTTATAAGGATTAATTGACAATTATGATCATCATCGACATGTCACTTCCAAAGTACATCCGATGAGATCAAGACTATAGAGACATACAAACCCTAGGGTTGTAGTCCTATAATCTATTTAATCGCCATTCCTCATTAGTACGAGGAGACTTGCATATTGCAACCACATACATTATGTGTCCAACTGCAAGTATAATATCTGGATCATGAGTCCAATCCATGATATTTTACTGGTTATTATTGAGTATAACATTGAGTGGGTTTAATGAGGGATTATCTGAAATAAGAAATTTGCATAAGTGTACATATTTATATATATATATACATATTTTACTTTGATTTAGGAATTTTTATATCAAAGTTGTCTTGCCGTGTCAACACTGAAAGTTCATTCCCTTAATCACTTTCAATGTAAGAGATATACTTACCATTATATCTCAAGCAAGATCTGGGATCTCCTTCCTTATCTTCGTTACATCCCAATAATATGAGAACCTGCAACTCGGACAAAAAGAAGCGGGAACACATTCCGCCTTGCAAGTCCAACTTGCATCTCCCAATTCGGTCTTTAACACCCGGGCCCACCACCGTAAGGTGATGTTGACCCGTCATTAATTGAACCAACCGTTAACGGGAATACAACTCGCTATGCGCAATCCAATATCGCCCCAATAATATGAGGATCCGATATTGGGGTCACTACGCATACGTCCTTACTCTTTCGAGAAGCGAAGAGCCCGATCCAGATGCGCTTGCATACAAGAGCTGTCACTTCGGACAGGCGTCTCCCACATGCAATCCCTGGCGACGGAACTCTTCGCCTTGATGGGAGACCATGGATGTTACTTATGTGATACTCCATCTCATATTCAAATTTTAATTAATTATCATGAATCACATTTATATAATTAATTCTTCCAAAGGAAATAATAACTCTATTCATAATAGAGTGTCTCAATTGGACATAATCAATTTAATCATTTAAATTAATTATCAATCCAATTCAATCAACAAACTTGATCATTTTTACTTGAATATATATATGGTAATATCTCAAAATACGTGTCAGTTCGAATTTTAATAATTAGAAAAATACACCTTGATTTTCTCCGGCATTATACAGTCCCTACCCGCTGTCATGGCCAGTACCGACGAGAGTGGGACGGACCACATACGTTGCAACCCACAACCCCAATGCTCTCCGACTAGACACCATATCCACCTCGGGAAAGCATAATGCCAGATATATCAATTTGTACTTGAGATGATCATCGGTTTTTCAACCGAAATTATACCATATATTAATAATCAAAACATTTTTTATTATAAGGAAATTTGCTACACAAATTCCCAATCCTATTCAAGCATCAAGTTTGATGATTGTGTTTCCAATTAAGATTTAGATCAAATCTGATCAATTAATTGGTTGAAGCCAAGTCAATTAAGTAAATAATCATCTTCCAATATTTCACAAATATCTTTCATGATTATTCCATGAAATTAACAATTAATTTCACTAATTGACAATCACTTGGTTCTAGATTAGGACTACAATTTTAGTAGTGACCCCTACTTACTAAAATTAACATATCTCAATCAATTTAAATCAAATTAAACAAACTCAATTTTCAAAGATTAGTAACTTGATTTAGGACAGAACCCAAGTGATGTTTCACGCATTTCGAGGCAGATCAAAACAGTAATTAACTCTTTAATCATGTTAAGATCTACAGTTCCCGCAATAGTGCATACATGTTCATTAAAACAACCATATCTCGAGCATACAAAATCCGATTTACGCAAACTCAAATCCTATGATTTCCTTATTTAATGGGGAACAAAATCTAAGTAAATAATTCGTTCTTAAACATTTTAAACATGGCCGAAATTATTTACTAAACGGATCTACGAAATCAAATGCGATAAAAACTTTCGCGACCTTGTCCGAATCCTCAAGAAGATTGGGCAGAGAAAGAGGGGGATGGCGAGTGCGAGCGGTGCGAGTGCGAAGGGCGAGGGGAGTGCGAAGGGCGATCACCCCCAGGGGAGGGAGAAGGGCGAGGGGAGCACGACAGGTGATGCGCGAGAGGGGGATGAGGTTGCGAAGTTCGGAGGGAGTTCGTTGCGTGCGAAGGGGAAGGTGGTGGTCTTCCTAGACGAAGCTGTTGCTGATCATGGCGGTGCTATTGAGGGGGAGTGGACGACGGTTTCACGCAGGAAGGTGGGGAAGCGTTGTTTCAGATGTGGGGAGAGGGGACACCTCGCGTCTCGCTGTCCCCTTCCTCCACGGTGTTTTGCATGTGGGGCTACGGGACACCGTCGCGCCTCCTGTTGGGCGCTCCGTGATCGCCGCCCGATGCAGTCAAGGATGCCTTCTTCGTCTTCCAAGGTGCGTGCTTTGCATGGCTCTCGTTCCGGTCCTTTCGCTTGGCGGGAGGTCTCGGTTCGCTCTTTCGCTCAGGTGGTGGACCCCCATTCCCATTCCTCGCGCGAGGGATCCTTGGATGCGGGTCTTCTGGTTCGTGGTATAGGGCTGCCTCAACGCCCCCTGCTGGCGAGTGCCCTCTGGTGGCGGATGGTGGTTCGGGTGTGGTGTTGGTGCAACTTATGATGTGCCAGGGATGGCTTCGGCAAAGGAGCTCTTTATCGGTCAGGAACGGCATGTGGAGGGCTCTTTTTGGCGTGGGAAGGAAGACATTCACGTGGCCTGTCACTCGGTGCTCATCGGGGTCGCACGGCGGTGCAACGTCGACTGGGATGCTGTAAGGTCGCGCATTCAGGTTATACTGGGGCCTCACTACCATGGGGATCTATGCATGTTGGACCCTTCTCATTGTTGCGTGCGCAGCCTATCCCCGGAGCAACGGGATAGGCTGCTATCTGATGGCTGTATCGATGACGTATTTTGGAGGAGGGCTCGAGTGGCTGATGGGGCCTCTACTACCAACGAGGTTTGCCTCGCGGCAATTACCGGCGTCCCATTCTTGTCTAGGACGGTCCCAGTTCTCAATAAGGCGTTCCGCCGGTGGGGGGACATTCTCTCGATCATCGATGACGGCCTCGCTCCGGAGGCTGACTGGAAATCTATTAGGCTTCTCCTTGAGTGCAGTTCCAGCTTTCTCAAAGATGTGCCTGGAAGGACATTCTTCGGGTCCCTGAAGATTGGGCGTTGGAGGTTCAAGCCTGAGCTTTCCATTATTCCACCTACGCCGGCGACCTCCAACCCGATGGTGCTGGTGGAGGGCCCGGTTCTTTCGGCGGTGGCGCTCGGCGATGACGTGGGGCTGGAGTGCGACCCTTCGTCTACGCCATGCATCGTGGGGTCTGACGCTTCGCCTCCGCCTTGCCACGTGGGGCGTGTTGTTGATTCTTCCGAAGAGTCTCTTTGCATGGCTGATGTGGTGGGAACCTTCGAGCCGACTTTTTGGGCCCCGCAACAATCGAGTGCAACTCCTGAACTCCCTGCCGTACGGTTTCCCGAGGACGATTCCACTTTTCTCTCTCCTAAGATTGGGTCGGCGCCAGCATTCCCGTTTGGCTTATCGGGTTCTTCCGCGGATCTTCGCAACTTGCGGGTAGGTGGACCCGTTCAATTCGGATCTTGGCCGCGGGCCTTTCACCAAAATAGTCGGGCACTCTCGTCCGACTCTTTGTTGGTTCGTGTTGAGGCTTTGCGCCTGAATGCTAGCTCTTCTCAGGCCTCTTCGCGGTCTGGTTCTCCCACGAATCCGGTGCGGCCCTCCCCTGTTCGTCATGAGGCCTTCTCGCCTTCTTGTCTTCCACCGGGAACCCTTCTCTCCGGCGCTGGGGAAGGCCCTTCTTTCAGACGCTTTGGGACAACTTACAGAAGGCGCGCTCTTGATGTCCATGGTGCTCGGGTGATTCACTCTTGTGCCTCCTTGCGGGAGGTTGTGGCGGAGGCTGCGGGCCTTCGTAGCCTTGGGGAAGAGATGGAGGCCTTGGAGCGGGAGGCCTGGGGGCGAACACCGGAGGTTTTTAATGAAGGTCCTCTCCTGGAACGTCCATGGTCTCGGGGATTTCGTAAAACGTCGATCCTTGGGCTCGAGACTCTCTGATTGGTGTTGCGATGTTGCTTTTATTCAAGAAACAAAACTGGCAGCGGTCGATGATTACACGTGGCGTTCGTTTGGTGCTGGTCCATTTGACGAATTTCGCGCGGTGAATGCGGAGGGATCCGCCGGGGGTTTCCTTGTGACTTGGTGATCTCATTCCTTCTCCTTTAGTTCCATGTTGGCTGGTCGCCACATGATTTCTGTTGCTTTGAACCGGGTTGAGTCCACTGATCCGATGGTATTCTCGTGTATCTACGCGCCTACGTGCCATATTTTGAGGCGGGAACTTTGGGAGGAGATGCGGGAAGCAGCTAATCTTTTTGGGGGGCTACCCTGGATCTTGGAGGGCGATTTCAACGTCACCATTCACTCTTCTGATCGGCCTCGCGGCAGGTGTGGCCGCGACCCGGGATCTCAGGATTTTCTCGACGTGATCGATGGCCTGGCACTATTTAATTTGGTTCCGAGCGACATTTGCTACACATGGCGGAACAACTCCTCTCGCTCTAGAATTAACCGGTTCTTGGCTAATGGGTTGGCTTTGGAATCCTTTCCACTTTGCTCTGTTTCCTCTCGGCCCCGCTCATTCTCGGATCACTCTCCCATTATTTGGGACTCTGGCGATGGTATTCGTCCTCGGGGGCTTTTTCGGTATGAAAAATGTTGGTTATTGGAACCTAATTTCAAATCGTTCGTTCAGGATCATTGGACGCATGTTTCCGTGACTGGCTCCGCGGCGTTTAAACTTGATCAGAAGCTTGCCTCACTGCGGAGAGTCCTTGCTGAGTTCAAAAGAATTTCCAGGCAGACGAGGCTTGCTGTGCGCGCCGAGGCGGAGGAGATTATCTTGCATTTGGATTCGGCGGAGAATGAGCGTGAACTCTCGTCTGACGAACTTCGGGACCGCAATTCTGCTCACGCTCGGGTGCAGGAGGAGGACAAGAAAAGAGTTGTCGAGTGGCGACAGCGCTCGCGGTTGAAATGGCTTAAGGAAGGCGATGCGAATACGGCCTTCTTCCACCGGGTGGCGAGCAACCGGAGGCGATATAACTTGATGCGGTCCATATCTATCAATGACATCAATTTTTCCGGGGATGGGGAGATGGGGTGCGCCATCATCGATCATTTCAGACGTGCCTCATCTTCTCACTCCCCGCGTAGGTGGCGTTGGCTTGGTCTGGGCGCTTCCTCTATCTCTGACGCAGACTCCGCGACCCTTATTCGCCCCATCTCTCTGGAGGAGGTCAAAGCGGTTGTTTGGGCGTTAAATCAAGATTCTTCGCCGAGGCCGGATGGGTTCTCCGTCGCCTTCTATCGTGATTTTTGGGAGACTGTATCTGGGGAGGTCATGGATGTCGTCTCAGATTTTTGTTCGGGGAACTTCGGCTTCGACCGCCTCAATCGGGCTAATATTGTGCTCATCCCAAAAAGAGAACCGGCATTGCGCATTGACGATTTCCGTCTTATTGCCGTCTCTAATGGTATATACCTTATCGTGGCAAAAATTCTGGCCACGCGTCTGTCTCGGGTGTTGGATGGCCTTATCTCTCCGGTTCAAGCGGCGTTCATTAAAGGGAGGCATATCGCTGACTGCATCGTTGTGGCGTCCGAAATGGTGGCGGATTGGAAGAAAGAAAAAAAGAAGGGGATCCTTTGGAAAATCGATTTTGCCAAGGCGTATGATTGCATCGAGTGGAGCTTCCTTTGGTCTGCTTTGCGTAGGCGGGGTTTTCCAAATTTATGGATTGCTTGGATGCGCAGATGCGTATCCGCGGTTTCGCTGTCTGTGTTGATTAATGGGCGGCCGGTTGGTGGTTCATTTCAGCCTCGCCGGGGGATGCGACAGGGATGCCCTCTGGCGCCCCTCCTCTTTGTTCTGGCCTCCGATGTGCTGGCGCGAATGGTCTACCGCGTAATTGACGCGGGTCTTACTAATGGGTTCCGCAAGGGGGAGGTTTGCGTCCCCTTGATCCATTCGCTGATGATACGATTTGTTTTATTGAGGGCGGTCCGGAGGAGGTCTCCGATATGGCCAATACTGTTGCTCTTTTCTGTGAATTATCGGGGCTCTCGATTAATGCCTCCAAATCAACGTGGTGCCATTTGGCTTGTCGGCTACGGAGGCGGAGGAATGTGCCCGGCTGCTTGGTTCTTCGCCTGGGAGCTTCCAATTGCTTATCTTGGTATTCCTCTATTGGAGGGGCGGGCCAGATCTAAGGAATGGCGTGTTATCACTGAACGGGTGGAGCCACGCCTTGCGGGTTGGCGGGCGACCTTGCTTTCTCGTGGTGGACGCCTTGTCCTTCTCAAAGCCATACTTTCATCTATACCCGTTTATTTCCTCTCGGTTCGAAGAATGCCTGCGGGGGTTCGCTTGCGCCTGGAGCGGTGCATGCGACGATTCTTATGGAGACGGAAGGATGGGAACGGTAGGGGCATGCATTTGGTCGCTTGGGATGTTGTGTCCATGCCTAAGCGTTGCGGCGGGCTTGGAGTACGGAGATTGGACTTGGTAAATGACGCCCTCCTACTCAAATGGGTGAATAGACTTTGGGGCACGGATGATACCTTTTTCACCAACGTTCTTCGTGTGCTCTTGGGCAGCGACTGGTTCGGGCTGCAGCGGGGGGCCTTGCAAATTCATTCTTCCCCTTTCTGGCGCAGCGTCTCGACCACATTGCAGAGGAATGTGGCGCTCTTCACCCGGTGCTTGGGACGGGGGAATCCTTCATGTTTTGGCTGGATGTCTGGTTGGGAGGGGACCCTCTTCAGGTTCGCTTCCCGAGATTGTTCGCGCTTGCATCGAACAGGCACGCGTCTGTCGCGGAGTGCTGGTCTGATGGTTGCTGGTGCCCTCGGTTCTCTGGGAACTTCTCCGAACAGCGGGTGGATGATTTCGTATTGATGTTGGAGGTTCTTAATACTGCTGCTACGCCTTCTTTGCAGAGGGACCATTGGCGTTGGAAAGACGGGGCCTTCTCCACTCGGAAGGCCTACCGGACACGGCTTCCTTCTCCGCCTCCTACGACTTCTCCTCTTTTGCGTGATTATGCCTTCATCTGGGGGTTGCGCTTGCCGGAGCGCATTGCCATTTTCCTTTGGTTGCTTCGTCAACGGAGATTGTTGACTCGCGATCGTTGCGCCAGGTTCTTCCCCCAGACCAGCGCTTCCTGTCATCTTTGCTGTGATGAAGACGAAACTGCCGATCATCTTTTCTTTCGCTGCTCCGTGGTTGCGGCTGTCTGGGACGATGTGGCTTGGGCTCGCGCGGACAATCTTGAAGACTTTTGCGAGAACCTGTGGTCGAACAGGGGCCGGGCCATGACTGATGTTTTGACTCCTATCGTGCGGCTATGGTGCATTTGGCGTGCCAGGAATGACGCTATTTTCTCGGGTCAGCGCTTCTATCGCGAGAACGTCATCATTCTGGGTTCTAGACTTATATCTGATTGGTGTACTGCGTAGTTTAGTGGCCCATATGGGGCATCTACCTTTTTTGTATTCGTAATCTGTTTCTGTTACCTTCTACCATGGCCTCAAATTTCAGCGAAATTCGGTCGAATTTCTATCGAATATCGATATCCAGTCGAAATCGAAATTCGACCGAAATGACCGAAACGACCGAAATATGGGGGTCTTAGTACAAAAAATGACCGAAATGACCGAAATTCCGGCCGAAATTCCACCGAAGTTCCATCGAAATTCTGTTTTGGTCTATACCGAAATGGTGACCGAAATCGACATTTAGGGCCTTGCCTTCTACCCCACCTCCCCTATGTAAGTATCTTTCGTCTTTCTCCGTTTTACTTTTATATATAATTTTGGGGCGAGCACCAGCGAGTGTATCCCCCTTTTTTTGGAGCCTAAAAAAAACTTTCGTGACCTTAACGAACCCAAGTCGTCCTCGGTTTGCGAATCATATTCGAAACCGTCAACCTGGCTCTGATATCACTTGAAGGATATGGTTAGATCCTCAAGCGCATCACAGAAGCGTGATCGTCGTATCGGATACGACGAAGAACGACTAATCGTACTTGTTGTTCTATGCAGCGGAAATAAAAAAAATTTTCATGCGATGAAACCACATGATCCAAGAACACTTCTCGGATCGTTTCGTCTAAACCACAAACAAGTATTAGGGTTACCTCTTGAAGCGTGGTTGCGATCGAGTCTCTAAACAAAGAGACCTCCTGTCTCAAGTCCGATCCGACGGAGGAGACGCTTGCGAGCGCGGGGATGAACCGTGTGCTTCTCGCAATCCATGTTGATGATCCAAGCGGTAGGATCTCCTGATCTCGACACACGAGATCCGACGTCTTCTTCACGAGCGAGGCGGACCGAAGGAGACGGAGATCCACGAGCAAACAATCGAGCAGCATAACGACGATGCCGCGGCGATGGAGAGCCTCTCTAGGGCATCCATGGTGGACGGCCATGAGAATAAGAGAGAGAGAGAGATGCGCTTCTGGAGCATTGTATAAAGAAGAGCAATGGGGTGCCTCTCCTTTTATAACATTATGGGATCCATGGATCTCAATCCATGGGAAAACACAAATCCAATGGTTCACATTGATTGTGTTTCTTTTAATGACTAAGATTTGTGTTGGTAAAAACCAACAACAATTATTTGTTGTCTTTGAAATAAATTAAATATATTGAAAATCAATCAATATATTTCAATATAAATCAAAGCAATAAACAAGGAATATCTTGGAAAAGAATCAAGCCTCCTTCCATGTATAGAGTGGACGACCACCAATTTGGAGAGCCCAAATTGGCCGTCCACTCCATGTATGGAATGGATGCCTTCTCATTCCAATTATGCTTAGATCTTATATCTCACATAATATCCTACATATGCAATAACTTTTGTTGCAAATTATTCTACAAAAATAATTCACAATTATTTTGTAGACATTGCAACCTTGCCATTAAAAAATTGTGAATCATATTCACAACCCAAAATAAAATGTAAATTACATTTTCAATTTAATGTCCAATGTGAATCCAATTCACATTAACATTTAATCAACAAATGTAAATTACAAACATCTCTGTCTTATATATTATAAATCACATTTATAATATATTTGATTAATATGGATATTGCTATCCACATTATTCATATCCATGATAATTAAACCACATTTAATCATCTTGGACTTCTATTCTCTTGTCCAAATAATATGAATCACATTCATATTATTTACATCTTTGATAATTAAATCACATTTAATTATCTTAAATAACTCTCTTTATAATATGAATCAAGTTCATATTATTCACGATAATTAAATCACATTTAATTATCCATTTTCTCAATGCTCGGATACATATTATCAACAATGAAATTATCCTGAACCCATTCAAGGATAATGCGCTTTCTCCGCGAATACTTGGAGATAAGGACAGGGCGATGTTCCACGTATAGTGACTTGGATATTGAGATCATATCTCAAATCCAGATCGTGGTCCCCTCATAGATGCTTGATTAAATCAAGACCGCAAATCTAATCTTCTCATTGCATCTGAATCACATTCAGATCAATGTCCAACATTTGGATCAAGATTAGATCACTTCTCTACTGAGAGGAGTCACTAAAATCCAGATCCGTTTCATCACTCCCTAGGAATGGAAGCGTCATGGTTATACAATCGTTTACGATCACATCACCCTCAGGTATTCCCAATACCTGTACATCCTGCATACTGGAAGACTCAGATTAAACCTGAAGTATTGGATCAACTTTATACTGTCTACTTCGTGATTTTTTATCAGTAAGTTTCTCATTCGATCATTGGGAGTCGGTATCGATCATATACTTTCCAAAAGC
This sequence comes from Ottelia alismoides, assembly GCA_037367405.1. NCBI lineage: Eukaryota > Viridiplantae > Streptophyta > Magnoliopsida > Alismatales > Hydrocharitaceae > Ottelia > Ottelia alismoides. The sequence continues at coordinate 473,223 of JAZKJV010001748.1, read as the reverse complement.
ATACATCATACCCAGATCTTGATCATATACTTTCCAAAAGTATATATCAAACCTACAAATTCAGTCAAGCTTCCAAAGCGAGACGACCGTGCACAGAATTTGATTCTTCCCAATATCTCATGAGTGAGCTCATGCCTTCCGGTTCAGTAAATGAACCTGTATGCTCCCTTTGAGAGATCGTATTACTCATATACCCTTATATGCACACCAGCGCGTCGGTGTATAGACCTTGGTTAGGTCATCAACCTATTGGTCTGCCAAATGTACATACTCAGATATATAGTAACACATCTGTCTCCGATCAGAGGATGCGTGCCTATATCATGACAACATATGATATAGGACTTTGGTTATCTCGATCTCGTTAAGTCAACTCTTTGAGCTAACTAGTCTGACACCTCCGAATCTCTATTCCTATGCAGAGGACCTGCATCAAGAGGTCGGTCAGATATCAGCCTTTAGAGATAAGGATTGCCATCTCCTACTCAGGTTGGAGATTATCTCTTAACAATCATTTGACGGTGCTTGATGAGTCCTCAATTTAAGTCTTTAGATATTCATCCAAGCACCAGCCTCTATGATTCAATAGTTGAATCAACAGTTGTATGATTATTAAGATGGCCATGGTACATAACCCTAATTGTACTAAGGGACCTATTATGCAAATTATTTATTTTTCATATCAGATCAGGGAATGATATTTGCAATAACATTTATTGCAAAATGGCTCGCCGTGGGCTCGCATGTCCAACAGTACAACCATTCTGTGCAAGGTTGTACGACTTCCCAGAATGCTTCCCAATGCGTCACTCAAAGCCATCTGCCTACCCGACCTCCTGCGGATAGTACCAACTTCTTCCCATGACTCCGGTCCAGATAATGATCGATAGCTTGATTGGGTTCGTTTCGTCTGCTTATTCTTTCTAAGGGACTCCCGTTAGTTTGCGTAAGGCAAGAGCAATGAATCCATTCTATGGTAGTATGTCTTATCCCATATTTATTTTCTTAAAAGGCTTAGTCTTTTCAGGTATGTAACATTTGATTATATATACTAGTTGTGCTTCATCCGGAGAGATCTTTCATCACCATCTTCCCTCTACCCAGAACTCTGTCTACTATCGACAACTCTGCCTCTTCTCTCATATTTTCCCGCACTAACAGCTTTTATTAAATATATACAAGCTTTGAATAACCTGCTGCATGTCTGTCTAACATGGCATGGCTGTTAAGATGCCAAGCGAGTCAATAAAATAAAAGGAGGTATGTAGCTCTCGTATCAGTTGATGCAGAAAGCGAGAGGTTTGGTTGGTACGAAGAGGACAAATCATCATCACATCCATTGTGATTTATATAAATAAATAATAATGAGAAGTTCATGTTCACCCATTGTGCAACTCGCGGCAATCATCTCAAGAGATATGCCTCGCTTTTAATGAATCCCTCGCCCTCCCTCGGCGGGCTCACTTTCCCTCTGCTCACTGTCAAACTCAGTCAACTACTGTCGTGTACCCTCTAGACTATAAGCTCGCTGGTGGGAGTGGGATATAGTAGAGATTCTCTAAGCAGGGGATATAGCGGATCTGTCTTTTCAGTGAAAGTATGAGAAGGTGTGGATCTCGACGAGGATTCCTCAAGGCTAGCTATGTTTAGCTTCTAGGCTTGCTTCCCCCATGTTTTTAGGTGATCTTGAAGGCTCATATCCAAATCTCTAGCTAGTTGTTCTCCTAATTGTCATGAGCAGTAAAATCTTTCAATTACATAGACTTTCCCGGATGAGGTGATTTTGTCTATCACCTCACTCCCACGGTATGCTCCCTCGAAATGGAAGCGTCACGATTATACAATCGTTTAAGATCGCATCACCCTCGAGTATTCCTAATATACGTACATCCTGCATACTGGAAGACCTAGAATAAATCCGAAGTTCTGATCTCATTTGAACTGTCTTCTCTAGGGTTTTATCGTTATGTTTCTCATTTGATCATTGGGAGTTGGTATCGATCATATGCTTTCCAAAAACATATATCATACCGACAAATCCTGTCACGCTTCCAAAGCAATTCGATCATGCATGGAATTTTGTTGGTCCCAATATCTCATGAACGAGCTCATGTCTTCTGATTCAGTAGTGAACTTGTATGATCCCATTAAGAGATCGTATTACATATACGCCCTTGTATATACACCTTGATTAGGTCATCAACCTAGTGGTCTGCCTAATGTACATACTCAGACATAGTAATACATTTGTCTCCAGTCAGGGCCCCTACGCGAATCTGCCTACAGCTACCTTCCTCTTAGAGCCGTCAGGATCAGCTTTCACGCATTCCAGCTCGCAGGTTCGGGATAGAGATGAAGCTTGAAAGCGTGAGGCAAGTGGATTTTCAAAAGATCGCGATATACCAAATAACTACCTTGCAGGAAGAGTAGAGCTAGTTCTTCTTTTCTTCTCACTTCGTTGCCGTAGTTCTTCAACCTCTCACTTTCAAAACTATGTGGATCGGAGACAGAGGTCTAGAACCTGACGCTCTACTCCCCTTCTGCTCTCCTTCGCATGCTTCTAAGACTCGAAGTGCTTGGCACAGACTATTTGCGGCTTGTTCTATCGTTGATCGTAGAGTTAGCTGAACGCCCCTACAACACTTTTTCTTAATCAAAGGCATAAGGTTCGGTCAGCAGGCCGAAAGGTCAAGGCTAGGCCGACGAGAGGATGTGTGCCTATATCGTGACAGTCATGGAAGGAAATATAGGTGATATATCGCCGATATATCGATATCGACATGCGGCCGATATAGGAACCGATATGACGATATATCCTGATTTCCAGACATTTTCTTCATAAAGGCTCGTCGATATGGGCAATATTTCGGCGATATATCGTCGAAATATCGTATCGATACGATATCGAAACGATATCGATATCGATACGGCCTTCCATGGTGACAGCATAAGGCATAGGTCTTAGCTATCTCGATCTCGCTAAGTCAACTCTTTGACTTAACTTATATGACACCTCTGAATCTCTATTCCTATGAAGAGGATCTGCATCAAGAGATCAGTCGGATATTAACCTTTGGAGTAAGTGTCATCCCCTTCGCAAGCTTGAGATACTCTCTTAACAATCATTTGATGGTGCCAGATACGTCCTCAATCTAACTCTAAGCATTAGCCTTTATGATTTAACTATTGAATCGATAGTTGTATGATTACCAAGATGGTCGTGGTATGGTACATAACCCTTTATACCAAGCGACCTTATATGCAAATTAATTATTCCTTATTTCATATTAGGGAGTGATTTGCAATAAATTTTATTGCAAAATAGATCGCCATGGACTCACATGTCCAACAATCTCCCACTAGCCTAAAGAGTCACCGAATGGATAATCTTTAAATCCATACTCATGTGCTAATTAATAATCTATGTTGCCATATAAGCAATAGTTTGGTCAGTTGATCAGTCACTGTGTTCCGAGAGACTATGCCAAGTCCTGTTACAGACTTGCATATTGCTCGAAACAGTAATTGCATCTAATGCAAATGTTGCATCTTATGCAACCAATACTCGGAGCCATCAGCAGTGATAATCTGTGGTTCTTTCCTTATACCATAGCTTTCTTGCATATATGGAAATACTAAAGGTCAAACTCCACCAACCCTCCTAATTAAAAGAGAAAAACCATCCTCTTTACATCATCCCATATCCCCTTGGTACCAGTCTCGTGAATGATTGACCTCACTAAGAGGTAGGATATTCAAAAGTAGTATTGTGTGCACTTATTTATATAGGCTCTTGATGTCTTGGTCTTTCCTGCTTTGTACTGCTGATACGTGTTCATAGGTCGAAGGAAGCAGTACCTCACGAATGACAAAGAGAGAGCTCTCTCCTACAACTTTTGAATGAGGTAGGTCAAAACCAATCTAAGCAAGCATGGTCCGACAAGAAAGGTATAGTCTAGGGGTATGCGAAAGAGAATGGCCTGTTGGAAAGTCAAGAGACATCTAGGGACAGTGATATAGTTAGAGTTACGGGGAGGAGGAAAGATCTGCTTCGAGGAGTGAGGGTAGCTAAGCAGGCAGTCCAGATAATAGTTCGACAAAGGGGAGTATATCTAATAAAGAACTTTAAAAATGCTTACAGTTCTAATAATATAGTAAATGATCAACGATAGATTTAGCTGAATATCTACACTATGCCCAAGGTAGGATCCATGCTGACATAGTAGGTATATGATTAGTTCTCCTACCTTAGTGAAAGGATGTAATTTGAACTTTGAGGGAATATATATTTAGTAAGGGGTGGGACAAACCAGAATACCTCAGGAAGCAAAAGTGTGTCTGAGATGATCAGAAGATCTATGATAGCGGTTGTGAGAGGCTAGCAATGTAAAACAAAGGCAGACTCGAAAGATCATCATCCGGGTCATGCATTAGTGCTTGGGAAGGTGGTCACAATATCTAATCCCTCTCTGCCCGAAGTTTCTGTTGACGCATATAAGCTATTTGTATCTCTTTGTTATTTTATTTTTCTTGTTATTCTCTTTATGTAATTTACCCATAGGCTACTCTCCTATATAAGAGAGCCTATGGCTATGGAATAAACCATCTCATTCACGTTTCCCAACATGGTATCAGAGCGACGGTCCTAGACCGGAGTTCTCGAAACCCTAACCCTAACCCGCCCCACCCGCCGGCCTCTCTTCTCTCTCTCCCCTCTTGGCGCCGCTCCGATCTTCGCCGCTCGACTGCGACGTCTCTCCGATCTTCATCTCGCACCTGCGATCTCGCCCCTGCGATCTTCATCTTGCACGACTCCAGCGTGCAGCGCATCTAGCGCACAGCGCATCCAGCGCCTGAGCAACTGTGCGCCTCGCCGATCTTGCGCGCATCCATCTTGTGCGCAGCAACTGTGTGCTTGTGCATCTAGCGTGCGACTCCAGCCACCGCGCATCCTGTGTCTAGCGCGCATCCAGTCACCGCGCGCTCTCCTGTGCGCTGTGTAAAGCGCCTGCACCTGCATTCAGTCTTGCGCGCACGTGCTTCCTGCACGTGCATACGTGCCCTAAGTCCCAAAAACCTAGGGCACAGCTCCTGATCTACATGGGGTTAGTTGCCTGAAGTCTACACACGCAACTAATCCCATCTATGTCATTGTAGACATAGACTATATCCTCTCAATCGCTCCAGTCTTCCGTCTCCATCATGTCAGAAAGCAAGGCAGATATCCCATCTATGGGCGCATTTCGTGGTCCAACGCCCATTGTCAAGATGGATGGTACGAACTATGAACTGTGGGCAATGCAGTTCATGAGTATGATGAAGTCTACAGGTAAGAAGCACATTCTTACCGAGCCCGAGCCTGCAGAGAAGACTGGAGTTTATGCCTCATGGGAGGCCGATGATGCATATGCCAAGGTATGGCTATCCGGTACATTGGCGATTGAAATCGCCAATGACATCTTACATCAACCCACGGCTAAAGACATGTGGGATATCCTGGCGACAACGTATTCTCAGGCGAGAAATGAGACGAAGATCCTGCAACTACAGCATGACATATTCACAATAAAGCAGAACGGCCGTCCTTTGCATTCTCTCTATACATCATTGAGAGGGATGTTTGAGAAGCTCCACAGCTTCATGCCTCTTACCGCCACGCCAGAACAGCAGAAGACATACAGGAATGCGACGATGGTGGGTGTGTTTCTCGCTGCACTTGATCCAGAATATGAGGCAGCACGTTCACAGATTTTGGCGGACTCGACTATTCCTCCCATGGAGGAGGCATTTCACAGGCTGAGTAGGATCACAGTATCTTCAGCAGCTGCGAGTCAGAATCCCTCAGCCATGGCGGCCAACAGAGGCCGTGGTTCTCATCACCAGGGCCGTGGACGTACTCCCCGTGGAAGGGGTGGCCGCACTAGGCCAACATGCTCATATTGTCACCGAGTCGGACATACTGAAGATACATGCTACTCAAAGCATGGATTTCCTGCATCCGCACGAGCCGCTGAGCAGATAGAGCCCCCGTCTGCTGCTACACTGGATCAACGATTTGATGATCTAGTTGCCCGTCTCAGGGGCATTATTCCACCATCTGGTCCAGCACCGACTACAGAGAACCATACTGATGTTGCTGCTTCTGCCTCGGCCTCTACCAGTACTTCAGGTAGTCCACTTGCACTCCACAGTAGTAGATCTGATACACTGCCATGGATCATGGACTCCGGCGCTACACATCATCTATGTGGCGACCAGAGCCTACTTACAGGATACACTCAGATTCCTCCAGGACGGACAGTAGTTATTGCCAATGGCACACATTCTCCTATCACGGGTCAGGGGGAGATTAGATTGACGTCTTCTATGCAGCTCAAGAATGTTTTGCATGCACCACATTTTTCTATGAATTTGTTGTCAATTAGTCAGATTACGAAGGATCTTCATTGTCGAGCTATTTTTTATTCATCTTCATTGATTTTTCAGGACATCCGTACGGGCAACGTGATTGGTCATGGCTATGAGCAAGGAGGCCTTTATCGTCTGAACCAGACCCCGTTTGCCGGAATCACAGCTTCTCCCGCAGAACAAGTATCTCCTCTCCTGTGGCATCTGCGTTTTGGTCATTTACCGCTTCAGAAGTTGCGTCTAGTCCTACCTTATAGTCTTTCTCACACACCTATCCAGTGTGAGGCGTGTCAGTTGGGAAAACATCACAGGTCATCTTTTCCCAGTAGTCAAGGTCGGAGTAGTAACTCCAAGTTTGAGTTGTTTCATGTCGACGTCTGGGGTCCGAGTCGTGTTCCCGATCATCAGGGGCACAGGTTTTACATTGTATTTGTGGATGACTTCTCTATAGCATCATGGGTGTTTCTAATGAAAAATAAGTCTGAAGCTGGAAATATTATTATTCACTTTCTAAATGAGATTCAGAATGTTTTTTCCACAACTGTCAAAATTATGAGAAGTGACAATGCCTTAGAGTTGTGCACCAATAATCTAGCCAACTACTACTCCTCTAAAGGAATTGTTCACCAAACATCCTGCGCTCATACGTCTCAACAAAATGGGGTTGCAGAAAGAAAACACCGTCACTTACTTGATGTCACAAGGTCACTTCTCATTCAGAGTCATGTTCCGTATTCCTACTGGGGTGATGCAGTCCTCACTGCATGTTATCTTATAAATCGTATGCCTTCGTCTGTCTTGAATGAACAGGTTCCTTTTTCACTTATTTATCCTGACAAGGATCTGTTCACTCTTACCCCTCGTGTGTTTGGGTCAGTCGCATTTGTCCATCAGTTGTCACCTGGTTCTGACAAGCTCTCTCCTAGGGCTGTCAAGTGCGTCTTTGTGGGATACTCCAGAACTCAAAAGGGGTACAAGTGTTTTGACCCTGTGCGTCGGCGGTATATGATCAGTGCAGATGTTACATTCTTTGAATCCATTATGTATTTTTCAGAATCCGGGAACATGCAGCCACCACCTATACCTCCTGATACCGTATTCATGGCACCACCATCACCATTGCCACCGTCACCACCACCGCAAAATCAACCACCACCACCACCACCATCACTTGTATCCCCGCTACCATTTCATTACACCCGCAGGCTTCCTCCAGCTCATGGTCATGAACCGTCAACTAGCCCGCCTATGGTATGTAATGAAAATATTAATGTTGATGGATCTGACGACATTTCCCAGCAGGATGCATTACAGGAGCATGGTGATGACACAGATGATCTGGATGTTCCAATCTCTCTACGCAAGCCGAAACGAAGCTGTGCCACATATCCATTGTCAGCAGCGGTATCTTTTGAGAGGCTATCTGGAGAGTTCAGGACGTTTGCTATGGCACTTTCAGCTACAGCCATTCCACGGAACCATCAGGATGCTATGCAGGATGCTAGATGGCGACTAGCAATGGAAGAAGAGATGGAGGCACTTCAGTCTAGAGGAACCTGGAGTTTGGTTCCTATACCTCCAGATGTTAGCCCGGTGAGTTGCAAATGGGTGTTTACAGTTAAGCACAATGCAGATGGTTCTATTGACAGGTACAAGGCACGCCTTGTTGCTCGGGGCTTCACGCAGACATATGGGGTAGATTACCTAGACACGTTCTCCCCTGTGGCGCGTCATTCCACTTTACGGATCCTGCTATCTGTTGCGGTTGCTAAAGACTGACCACTCTATCAACTGGACGTGAAGAATGCATTTCTGTATGGAGACTTGCAGGAGGAAGTCTATATGCAACAGCCACCTGGTTTTGCTGTTGAGGGGGAGTGTTCCAAGGTTTGCAGATTACATAAGGCCATCTATGGCCTTAAGCAGAGCCCCAGAGCATGGTTTCAGAAGCTTTCAGACCTCTTTGAGAAACAAGGATATAAACGCTCCAATGCTGATCATTCCTTGTTCGTGCAGAAGACGGCGAGAGGTATCATTGTAATCATGGTTTATGTTGATGATATCATGATTACAGGTGATGATGACCAAGGCATTAAGCAGGCAAAGGAAAGGCTGGGGACCGAGTTTGTCACCAAGGACTTGGGAGTCCTTAGATATTTTCTGGGGCTGGAATTTGCTAGAAATCCATATGGATTAGTCATGACACAGAGGAAGTATGTCACAGATCTACTGAGTGAGACAGGTATGCTAGGGTGTCGACCTGCTACGACACCAATGGATCCTAGCATGAAGTTGTATGATGATGACACAGAAGAGGTGGATAAGAGAAGGTACAGAGAACTGGTAGGCAAATTACTGTATGTCACGATCACTAGACCTGATATACAGTTTGCAGTGAGTCGTGTGAGCCAGTTCATGGAGCAACCACGTCAGGCCCATATGGATGCAATACACATGATTCTAAGATATTTAAAATCATCTCCAGGTGCAGGCTTGTTATTTAAGAAAGGAAAGGAGATTTCTGTCACAGCATGCGCGGATGCAGACTATGCAGGATGCCCCAAGGACAGGAAGTCAACATCAGGGTTTGCAGTCTATGTTGGAGATGCTATAGTTTCGTGGAAGAGCAAGAAGCAGACAGTAGTAGCTAGATCCAGTGCTGAATCAAAATATAGGGCTATGGCCCAGGCCAGCACAGAAATGATGTGAGTGAAATCCTTACTTGCAGATCTATGTCTTGATATACCTCTTCCTATGATGTTGGAATGTGACAATCAGGCCGCCTTGTTCATTGCAAATAACCCAGCTTTTCATGAGAGGACCAAGCATATTGAGGTCGACTGTCACTACATACGTGACATGATTCAGAAGGGGTTCATTGCTACATCTCACGTCACATCAGAAAATCAGACTGCTGATATTTTCACCAAGGCATTACTTAGAGGCCCATTCCAGAAGTGTGCGTCCAAGCTGAGCATGATTGATATCTATGCTCCATCTTGAGGGGGAGTGTTGACGCATATAAGCTATTTGTATCTCTTTGTTATTTTATTTTTCTTGTTATTCTCTTTATGTAATTTACCCATAGGCTACTCTCCTATATAAGAGAGCCTAGGGCTATGGAATAAACCATCTCATTCACGTTTCCCAACAGTTTCTATATAATGAGACGCTTCCCTTAGCACGAGGAAGTAGCTCTCACTAAAATCAAAATAAAAAATATGGAGGTTGAGGCATTCTCAATCTAGTTTGGGATAGAGGTGAGTAAGAAATATATAAAATGAGATTACTGAAACCCTTCAACAAAGCTTCCCCTTTTCCCTACCCTAGGCTAGTTGTCAGGAGTGGAAATCTTGTGGAGCGACTACCCAATCCCTTGTTTACTTGCTCTGAATGCTCACCTTGTTTGACTACCTACCATCCCATCCTTAACCTTGTGGAAGTATAGGTAGTAACTGAGAGAATTCTGATATAAGGGTGCTTTTGGCGGGATCATCGCTTAGTTAGAAGTTGACCTTATGGTTTGCATGCATACCCTGATCCTCCTTCTGACTCGAGGTCAAAACATTCTAAAATCAACTTTCGATGCCTTGGCATCTACCTCCTTATAACTATGTTTACTATACTATAGCTCGGCTCGTGTCTTGGGTCTCGCTCCATCCTCATTCCTTCTCACTTCTTCAATCATGTTGCCTCTTCTGAGGGCTGACTTCGCTCTTTCTGCACTGCCTTTTATTTAGTTTAGTCTCAAACCTTTCCTTAGCTTTAACAGAGTGCCTCACCTCTGTTTTAGTTCCATCAGGAAATGCAATACCTGATTTAGATCAGATTTCTCTCGACTATTTCTTGATTTCTTTTTTGAATTTGAGCGTCCTTGTCCACCCACTCCTTGTTGTCGTTCAAAGCTCCAACCTACTCCCCCCCCCCCCAAAAAAATCCATATAGAGGCTACCTTACTCACCTTCCACTAATATTAAAAGAGATGATGATAGAGAAGGTGACAACTATTCAGATGTCTGTATGTTGTTTAAGTTGGCATGGACTACCCTTTCTAATAGTTTTTCCCGAGGATGCAGATGGAATGCAGTTGGGAATGCAATCTGGGTGGGATAGTCTTTCTTGTATGTGAGTGAGGCCCTACCTACGAGCTAGGCACATTGTACACAAGTTCGACCAGGTCTTGTAGTACGACCCTAGCATCGAGAGAGGACATGAGTTGTGGGGAAAGCTAGGACAGTCGATTGGTTGTCAGCGAGGGCATCATGGGAACAGATCTATGAGATTCCCGAGTTGTATCATTATAGGGGGCATGTATAAGCAGGATTAGTAGACAGAGGGAATTGTACGAGTGTAGGTTGGAATGCATAAAAGTTGATCCCGACAACTCTAAGAGGAAGGTAGCTAGTTGTAGGCAGATTTAGTAGGGGCCCTTACCTCTCCCGCTCCATTCTTCCCGAGATTGACTATATACAATGCTTCTCATATAAGCTGGGGAGGATTGTGTAACAACAATAGACAGTCTTTCCATTCTCGGTCGTTCCCTTATGCTCTCTTTATAGGAAGGAAAACTGTAAAGTGATGTCCGTTCAACCTTTGATGAGTTGTGGGAAACGACGAATTAAGAAAGAAGTTGCAGTAGAATCATTACATCCAGAGCAATCATCTTCAAAGTGATAAACTAACTACACCCTGCATCAAGACTGAACAACTAAATTACTCATCCTTCTGCGTCTCTAAGAAAAACCAGACCACAATGCCAAAAGCAATATTTTTGTCCTCAAATGAACCTTTTGAAATCCCTGAAACAGATGTCTCAAAATTTTGGTATAAAATCTAAATCCACATCTCCAAAAAAAGATAGAATAGTTCAAAACCAAGCGAGAATCTTGCCACCACATGAAAAATGAAAAGGAAACAGAACTCCTCCACCTAATTACTTCCCAGAATCTCCCGTAGTTGAAAATGAAATGGAACACCTTCTCACCAAATCAGTCCCATCAGTAGATCTGAGTCTTGTGCTTTTGATCGACTGTTTTTCAATATTTAAAAAATCCTTAAGGTTGGAAGAAAACGTCACCATCGTTCCGAATTTAAGCCTTGTGCAGTCTCCCTCCATACAAAGCACCGCCTTCCAGGTAAGATAAATAGAGATGAAAGGCAGTAAATTTCTAAGAAATACAATGCCGGCTTCCAATCCCATTGGAAAGAAAAACCCTGATACCTCCTCCAATAGCAACACCCAAGCTCTAAATGTTCATTCCATTTGAGAGCAATTATTCACATAAATTATGTACTTAAATTAGATCAAACCATCAATACGTTGGTCATGGTGCACTTCAATTTGATAAGATTTACTATAAAACAATCCAGCATGTGCCACAACAAGTATAACTTCCAGGATTAACGCCGCATGTATCTCATCTGCCCCCCATTGCATCGTGGTTCTGATTGTCTTGTACTCTTTCTCATCCGTCAGATGCCTATCCAATGTTCTCACATCCGGCTTCAGGCTTCACCATTACCTGAGTTTAGACCGAATGATGACAGGGGTGAAAGATCGATCAAATTATTGACCTGGACACCGTGATGGAACTCCCCACATTTAAGCCTTTTGTTCTCCGCTAATACATTGCACTGAAATGTGAAAATATTTACAAACTGACCGGAGTTTAGCTGGAATCTTTTTCTATTTATAAGAGCTGCAATTAGCCTCTTCATATAGCATCCTGGTCATCCTTGGAAGAACCTTATACGGAAGATCCACACACAAAAAATCTAGTTGGAAACCCTATTCCAGTACCATCAACACCTTGGACATACATACATCATGTCCATTGAGTCATGAGAAGATTATATTTATAAAAATATACCTCAATCTTCTCTGTAGTCATAAGAGGGTTATGCCACACCCACAAATTCCATGATCAAGAATATGCATGCATACATGACGGCGGAGGCAGGACCGGCAATGTAGGACTTCAGAAATAAGTAGCATTGGATGGATAGTTTGGCAGTTATCCACAGGAGTATTGGTGGATTCACTCCACACAACGGCACTAGCTTGGATGTATAGTGTTGAGCTCATAACAGAGCAAGCATATCAAGAATAAGGAGCAGTGCAAGACAAGACAATGGATACAAGCATCACACATATGCAGACGCAGTATGCACAATGAAGCATCGGAGACATTGAGGAGCAAGTGGATGCAGTCACAATGGCATACACACAAAGACACGGTATTCATCTCGGGGCATGGCGATCCAAGAAGGCATGGCGGCATTTGCAGCTACCAAGTGCGATCAGGGGCATGCATGCTCGATAATTTTTTTGAAAGAAAAAGGGCCTTTACCATATCGGTGTATGCTCAGAAACTTCACTATTTATCACCTCAAAGTAATTACAATCCTAACATAGGCAAATAGAAAACAAGAAATTACAAGTCCCAACTCTCAACAAGCACCTTGGCATGTGCCACTATATTTTCACCATAAACACAATATTATCAGAAGGCAACACCATTTCTGGCAATCTAGATTGCCCATACTAAAGCTAAATATCATGATCTCTCCTTCTCAGTGTGATTCCACAATGCCCCAATGGATTACCAAAAACCCAATACACAATCACAATGTGCACCGCATGATTCCCAAATAGGGTCCAGGCTTCCAATGAACATTTGCACTTAAATAAAAGATGATCTGCATCTTCGACTCCCTCCCGGCATCCCAGACAAGTTGGGTCAGCAACATGGACAAAACGCGTGAAATGGTTCCCTATTAAGCGTCTACCCTTCTGAAAAGCACACCTTCGCACGAATAGGCACCTTCCAATTCCATATTCTTATGCACTCCGCCTTGCATCCCCCAGGGTCAAAAATCATTTGACCCTTCAGTGTTGTATGCCTTCCCCACTGAGAAGGTCCCATCACGCCAAATTCAACAAACTCGCCCATAAGAGGGTCCAGATACACCTTCAAGTTCCTCCAATAACGCCAACAGTTCCCCCAATCGCTGCTTGGCAATCCCAAACCTCAACCACTGAAGTGTCCTGATGGGTGACAATGATTCCCACAACAATGTGCAAGTGAAAAGCAAAAAACCACCTAGGTGAGGTTTTCCTTGTGGGCCACAAACAACCTCTTCTTTCTATGTATGCCTATATTCACCTTTCTAGAAATGAAAGGGTGAAAAAACATGCCCAGCCATTGATACACCATATTCATATAAAGAAACGTTTGAGTGCAAGTCAAACATCAGTAATTACTTCCAAAGAAGAACAAAGGTATGAACCTGAGTTGCTGCACACCCAAATATATATCATTCATTATACAGAAATAAAATCATGAGATGATGAAAATAGGGAATGATGAAGAACGCAGAAATGTTCCTCTATCGTTGGGTTTAGGTACAGAAGCATGGAGATGCACGCAGATAGACAAAGGAAAGGAAGGTGGAGATACCTCAATCTTCTATAACTCAATTCCGATTTTACAAAATTCACATAGCCCCTTTGTAAAGAGAGGGGTTTGGATTATATTGCGGGCTAAAATTGTACTAAGCCTTCTCCCACTATAAGTAGGGCTGGCTACGTGGATTCTTGCTCAAATCCGTGCTGAAAGATTTGACTATTTTTTACGCTGGCCGTCGACTACCTAATGCAACCCCTGCAAGAGTGGGAATTGAATCCTGCTCTGTTGTGTGGTAGACACACTGTACTACCACTAGACCATTAAGTGGGTACAAAATGTACTAAGCCTTCTCCCACTATAAGTAGGGTCGGCTATATGGATTCTTGCTCAAATCCATGTTGAAAGATTCGACTATTTTTACGCTGGCCGTCGACTACCTAACGCAACCCCTGCAAGAGTGGGATTTGAACCCTGGTCTTTTGTGTGGTAGACACATTGTACTACCACTAGACCATTAAGTGGGTACTAAAAGAAAATCCTAACAAAAATTAATTGACTCCTAAAAAGACTGTAATTTAATAAAATAATTGTTCAATCTATTTTTAAGCATCTCGAACTCGAGTTAATAAAAAAATCTGACATGTAATTGGAAAGAAAATCCTAATTTTGACATAATTCCCAATTTTGTCCAATATCAATTCTCCACCCCCTTCAAAATTAATCTTTTGATAATTGTTTGACCAACAAAGTGTCTGTGAAAAGAATCACCGATTACTGAGCCCTTTGTGATACTGATGCCCATGGCCTCTTTCCATCTCTCAACATTTAAAAAATTGAACCTGAGGGGTAGTTGCAATTTGGCTACCCCTCAGTTAAATATCCCATTTTCTTCAAGTCTTCCCAATATTTAACCCTCCCTTAAACAATCCTGGGAGGGATGCTTCCTTGCATGTATTCCGCTTCATCTTCATCTACTGGGTATCAAGGGCGTGTCAAAAAAGAAATCCTCCATGTAGGTTAAAACCCCAACCCCTGTTAGGGTCAATGGTTCTCACAGTATCTGTAGCAATCGATCTTGGGCTGTGCAACAGCAGTGAGGAGGCTCTCATCAGGCAGTGACAATGGAAAAGGGGTGGTGTTGACTATTACGGGGGGCAGAGGCAACAGTGTGTAGACAATGGTGGCCCACGAAGGTGAGGAAGGATGGGATAGTTGGTGTAACAACGACAGGATCCAAAAAAAGGTGATGAAGCATTCATGGCCTGTACCATGGAAGGGAAATCAATGGATCTATTGTGAGATGTGCTTGACCATCTATGCAGATTTAGAGGGATTGACGATGGTTATGGAAATATGATCTGATAGTGGCTTCCTTCATGTATGATGGGTTCAAATATCAGTGGTGGTACATTAAAATATAGTAAGGAAGTTTTCATGGTTGTTCAGAGATTGTAGGAGATTCAATTATGTGATAAATGTAACATATTTTGAGGACACAACAACGAGTCGGTAATCTTGTTGACGTTCCACAAAAACCACCAAATCAAATTACTAACATCATTCCTACATCCCCAGCATAAAAAGGAACTTCAGGAGATCTGATCAAACAAAAATGGGTAGATATTGCAATCATATGCTTCATATTTGCATACTTAATAGCCATCTTGCTAGGAGTACTATTAGGAAAAATGATTTAGGATGGGCTGAATGTAAAGAAAGCTGTTGGAATCCTTACAATTTGGATGATATATGTCTGAAGATATAGAAAATTACCTGTGTGCCACTCGAAACTGGACGAAGGATTGCACCAGCACCGGCAACCTTCGCTCGGGCGCTGGCAATAGATGGAAGTCGAGATCCCAGAGCAGATGCAGAGCGGTAGACTGTGCTCAGTATTCTTGTTTGCTCAATTTGACTCCGTAATTCATTCAACCATGCAGAAGCAGTCACCTATGTGAAACTCTTACAAGTAAATACAATTTTTATTTATATGACATCTCCTACCATTGCCATCAAAGACAGTACCAAGAAAATAAAATGCCACAGAGCGATGGTAATACCTCAGAACGCAGATCATCCACAGAAGCACAGGAAAATGTTGGCACAAGATCGGCTCCATTAATAACCGTAGTTATAAAAGACAAGCCGGATTCTGCCAATTCCCATGTCATACAAGCAGCTGCCCATAACAGATAAAGTTTAAGGCACGTTCAAAGTCATCTCTCTATTTAAGACATGCGAGCAAATATGTTTCTCAAGCACATAGAGAAAAATAACACATGCCACTATTTTTCAATGGCCATAAACTTGTCCGGCATTAAAAAGAGAAAAAATAACAAGAAAACCATATTTGCAACAATTTTACAAGAACTTCAATGCATGTGTGCAATTAAGCACCCATCCCCTAACAGAATGCACCTCCAACATAATGGAAACTCATAGCGGTGACGATAAACATAAATTATAGGGATATTTACATCCATAACCCTAATTATTTCAGAAATTCTCCATAATCACGAATTACACACATGACATTGAATAAATGTTATGTTTTACACTCATAACATTCCGTTAATTTTGTTCATTAACTCAACCACATGAGTGAGTTAGTCTAACCGATCTGCGATCTAACGGCTATGATTAATCAAAAGTTAAAAATAAATAAAAAGACTTGCAAGCGTTGCAGGGCTTCCAAGGCAAAGGGGGTCTTGCGGGGAGGGGTTGATGAGGGCGAGGTTGCCGGCAGGGATCGGGGGTGGTGGGGGCCTCGACGATGGGGGAGGCCGCAAGGAGGGGCTTGCAGGCGGGAGGGGACGTCACAGGGAGGGGCTTCCAGGCGGAGGGGGAAGCGGTGGGTCGGGGCCGTAGGCAGGCGGGGGCATCGCAGGGAGGGTCTTCCAGGCGGATGGGGGGTTGCGGGGTGGGGCTTCCAGGGGGAGGCGGGTGGGAGGGAGGCGTCGCAAGGAGGGGCTTCCAAGCGGAGGGGGAAGCAATGGCTCGAGGTCGCAAGGAAGGGGAGGGGGGCGGCATAGGGAGGTGTCTTCCAGGCGGAGGGGGGTTGCATGGTGGGGATTGGGTTGGAAGCAGTGGGTCAGGGCCGCAGGGAGGGGTGGGGCTTATAGGCGTCAGGGCAGGGTTGGAGGTCGGGGGCTACGATGACGGTGGCGGGAGGGACTTTCAAGCAAGAGGCGGTGGGTCAGTTTCCACCGGGGGGGGTGGCAAGGGGCCTCGACGAGGCAGGGGTTTGTAGGAGGAAGGAGGGGGTGTCAACGAGGGGAGGAACGAGAGGAAGGGGAGATCGATGGAGGACGTCGAAAGGGGGGGGGGGTTAACCTGGCTGGAGGAGGAGGAGGTAGGCGAGGGGTTGTTGGTTGGAGGAAGAAGGGTATAAAAGTAAAATAATAGAAATTTAATGGGTATAAAATGTAAAATACTTAACGGATACCGTCAATACTTAACGGAAAATTGGATTGAAGTTAACACGGGATTATGAATGTAAGAGTTAATTACTATTCATGGTCCTGAGTGTAATTCGTGGTTATAGAGGTTTCTGAGGTAATTACGAAATTACTCAGGGTTATAGGTGTAAATATCCATAAACTCTATTAATGCATATACTTAGAAAAAGTAGTGGGTGGGTCATGTATAGAAGTGCGGCAAAAAAGAACAAATGTCTCATCCCCTTCATATCTAACCCAGATGTACCAATCATCATCATCCAGCTTCCTTGAAAGAAGGGGGACTTAAGTGGAGCACGCATCTAAATTCCCTCAACCATCAGCACTTGACAATTTCATAACTTGCACGCTCCTCTCTTTTTAAAAAAAATGACACTATTGTAGAGACTTATTTATGTTACGTTTTATTGTTTCGTAATTACTACTTATGTTTTGTAAGACTCTGTAATTTACCCTTGATTTACCCAAGGGTTTTCTCTCTATATAAGAGACCCGAGGGCTCTGTGGAATAACACATCAGAGTATTATTTTACCATAGCATGGTATCAGAGCCCTAACCCTAACCTAAGGTTCTCTCCACCGCCGCCCCCCCCCTCCCCTTCCGCCGCCGCCGCCGGCCTTTCCAGCCTCTCCCGTCGCCACCGCCGCCCGCAGGACCTCCACTCGCCGCCGCACAGCCCCTGCCGAAGCAGCCCAGCCCCCTCCCGGCGCCGCCCAGCCTCCTGCCGGCGCCGCCCAGCCCCCTGCCGTAGCCGCCCAGCCGCCCCCCGGCCTCCAGTTTGCCGCTGGGACCTCCCTAGCCGTCGTTTCTTCGTGGTAGAGGCCTTCAGAGCCTCTACTCGTCACCGGGGTTCACTTCTTCACTCGGTCTCGGATAGATGTTGGATTCAAGTGCATAACGTCTACATATGCACTTGAATCCTTAAAGGTCTTGGTAGACAATTTTCTTCTTGGTCTATCAGTGGTTGTTCTTCTCCGGCGTTATGTCAGAACAAAAGCTCGACATGCCCGCCATAGGTGCCTTCAAGGGTTCGGCACCAATCGTCAAAATGGACGGGACAAATTACGAACTGTGGGCGATGCAGTTCCTTAGTCTCATGAAGTCGTGCGGTAAGAAGCATATTCTTACCGAGGACGAACCGCCGGAGAAGACAGGGATCTATGCCTCGTGGGAGGCTGATGATGCGTACGCCAAGGTTTGGCTCTCAGGTACGCTCACGTCGGAGATAGCAAATGATGTTCTTCACCAGCCCACCGCTAAGGCGATGTGGGATATTTTGGCCATGACATACTCACAGGTGCGCAACGAGACGAAGATGCTCCAGTTGCAGCACGACATATTTACCACGAAGCAAAATGGGAAGCCTCTTCATTCCCTGTACACGTCGCTTCGTGGAATGTTCGAGAAGCTCTATAGCACCATTCCGCTCACAGCCACGCCGGAACAGCAGAAGACGTTCCGCAACGCCACTATGGTTGGTGTATTACTCGCTGCCCTTGATCCGGAGTACGAGGCAGCACGATCCCAGATCCTAGCAGATGCCACCATCCCGCCGATAGAAGAGGTATACAGGAGGCTCAGTCGAGTCCCTGTTCCGTCTAGTACAGCGAATACATCTCCATCCGCAATGGCAGTTTCCAGGGGACGTGGTGCTTCGTCCTCATTTCGTGGCAGAGGAAGTGGTGGACGTGGCCGTGGAGGTCGCATTCGTTCCATGTGCACTTTCTGTCGCCGTACAGGTCATTCGGAGGATACATGCTATTCTAAGCATGGCTTCCCTCCTTCTGCACGGGTAGCGAATCATACTCAAGGTCCATCTGCATCTACTCCAGATCACAGGTTCGAGGAGTTGGTGGCACGACTTCGTGATATCATGCCACAATCGTCGTCAGAGGGTGCTGAGGTTTCTGATGTTGCGGCTTCAGCCTCAGCTAGTTCATCTGCCTCAGCCAGTGCCTCAGGTATTTCTTCAGTCTCATCTACTAGTCATGATCTCACAGGATGGATTGTCGACTCCGGAGCAACTCATCATCTATGCCGTAAGAGAGATATTATGCAGTCTTACAGAGCTGTTCAGCCTGGTCGCTCTGTACTCATTGCTGATGGCACTCATTCCCCTATCATTGGTCAGGGGGAGACGGCTTTGCTTCCCTCTATGCACTTACAGAATGTGCTACATGCTCCAGAATTCTCTATGAATCTCTTGTCGATTAGCCAGATTACACGTGATTTGCACTGTCGTGCTATTTTTGATCCATCGTCTGTTATTTTTCAGGATATACTAACGGGCAGGGTGATTGGCTGTGGCTCTGAGCACAATGGCCTCTATCGTCTCGTCCATACTTCTTACGCTGGCGTCTCACTGCATTCCCAAGGCTCCGTATCTCCGTACACCTGGCATCTTCGGTTGGGTCATCTACCGCTGCAGAAAATGCGTCATCTTCTGCCTCAGGTCTCTCCGAGTTCCTCTTTTCGTTGTGAAGCGTGTCAATTAGGGAAGCATCATAGGTCTAGCTTCCCCAGTCGTCAGAGTCGGAGCAGTAGCTCCCCGTTTGAATTACTTCATATAGACATTTGGGGTCCAAGTCGTGTCCCGGACCATCAGTGGCACAGGTTCTATTTGGTTGTGGTTGATGATTTTTCTAGAGTTTCATGGACTTTTCTTCTGAAAAATAAATCTGAAGCAGGAAATGTTCTTCAAAATCTTATTAATGAAATCCAGAATGTTTTTTCATCTGCTGTTAAGTATGTGCGTACTGACAATGCCTTAGAATTCTGCACTCGCTCTCTTGCTAGTTTCCTTTCTTCTAAAGGCATCATTCACCAAACAACATGTGCTTACACCTCTCAACAAAATGGGGTTGCTGAACGAAAACATCGACATTTTCTTGATATTGCTCGCACATTACTGATTCAGAGTTGTGCTCCATTATCTTTTTGGGGAGATGCCATACTTACAGCATGTTATCTGGTCAACCGAATGCCTACAACTGTTCTTGGGGAAAAGTCCCCGATCTCTGTTCTTTTTCACGACAGAGACTTGTTTAACCTTACACCTCGGGTCTTCGGCACTGTTGCGTTTGTCCACCGCTTATCTCCGGGACTTAAAAAAGCTCTCTCCTAGGGCTATCAAGTGTGTGTTTGTGGGTTACTCCAGAACACAAAAAGGATACCGTTGCTATGACCCTGTTCATAACAAGTACTACGTGAGCGCAGATGTTACTTTTTTCGAACCTGTCATGTACTTCTCCCCTGCAGGTGACAGATTGGTCTCCTCCACATCACCAGATTCCACGGTCTATGTTCCTCCACCTCCAAGTCTGGGTCAATCCTCTCCTCCACCGAAACCACCACCACCACCACCATCACTCTTGCCACCACCTCCAGTTGTCCCTTTCACTAAGTTCTATTCGAGGCGGACAGGCCCTGCTCAAGCTACAAGTCAACCATCCAACACGCCTCAGGTATGTTCTGATGTTAACACTAATGATGGGTTAGATAATGCACCTGTGCAGGAGCCTTTCCTACAGGAGGAAGTTCAACCAGTTAGAACGGTCCTGGATGATTTGGATCGCCCCATTGCTCACAGGAAGCAGCGAAGACAGTGTGCCTCCTATCCCCTTGCCTCTTACGTCTCCTTTCATCGTCTCACTGGGGACTTCCAGCGGTTTGCAGCTGCCGTGTCGTCAGTCGAGATTCCACGGACATATCAGGATGCCATGAAGACTGACTGCTGGCGTTTAGCAATGGAGGAAGAGATGTCTGCCTTGCGTTCTAGAGGGACTTGGTCTCTTGTCCCCATTCCTCCAGGTGCTTCCGTGGTGAGCTGCAAATGGGTATTTACGGTAAAATATCATGCGGATGGTCGTCTAGACAGATACAAGGCAAGGCTCGTGGCACGAGGATTTACTCAGACATATGGGGTTGATTATTTGGATACTTTCTCACCGGTGGCGAGACACTCTACTCTACGCATTCTTATGTCTGTTGCTGTGGTACGTAACTGGCCTATTTTCCAGCTTGATGTCAAGAATGCTTTCTTGTATGGTGACCTACAGGAGGAAGTCTACATGCAGCAGCCACCCGGGTTTGCTGCTGAGGGGGAGACTCAGATGGTGTGTAGACTTCATAAGGCTATCTATGGCCTTAAACAGAGTCCTCGGGCATGGTACCAAAAGCTCTCCCAGCTTATGGAACAGCAGGGGTTCAGAAGATCAAATGCGGACCGCTCACTGTTCGTCCTGAAGACCCTAAAGGTACTATTGTCGTTATGATATACGTTGATGACATATTGGTCACAGGAGATGATGCTCAGGGGATTGAGAGAACCAAGTCCATGTTGGGGAGCCAGTTCGTTACAAAGGATCTTGGCACAATACGTTACTTTCTGGGGATAGAATTTGCAAGAAATGCACAAGGAATGGTGATGACTCAAAGAAAATATGTCACAGATTTGCTAGCTGAAACAGGAATGACTGGATGCAGACCTTCAAGTACACCTATGGACCCGAGCATGAAGCTGTACGATGAGGATACAGAGGAGGTGGACAAGAGAAGGTACAGAGAAATGGTGGGTAAGCTCTTATACATTACCATAACTCGACCGGATATTGCCTTTGCAGTAAACCGGGTGAGTCAATTCATGGAGCAGCCGAGGCAAGTTCATATGGATGCTGTGCATATGATATTGAGATATCTGAAGTCTTCCCCAGGCGCAGGGTTGCTGTTCAAGAAAGATACAGATCTGTCTATTTCAGCCTGTGCAGATGCAGATTATGCAGGATGTCCAAGGGATCGTAAGTCTACTTCTGGATTTGCTATCTTCATAGGAAGCTCCTTAGTCTCGTGGAAAAGCAAGAAGCAGACTGTTGTGGCGAGATCCAGTGCCGAATCCGAGTACAGAGCCATGGCTCAGGCAACCACGGAGATGATGTGGGTTAAAGCAGTTTTAGAAGATCTGAATGTTGATGTCCCCTTGCCTATGAACCTTCAATGTGATAATCAGGCAGCATTATTTATTGCCAACAATCCAGCCTTCCATGAGAGAACAAAGCACATCGAGGTGGATTGTCATTATACTAGGGACATGATTCAGAAGGGCTTCATTTCCATATCTCATGTCAGTTCAGAGGACCAGACTGCTGACATATTCACGAAGCCATTGCTCAGAGGACCTTTCCAGAGATGTCCGTCCAAGCTGAGCATGATAGATATCTATGCTCCATCTTGAGGGGGAGTGTAGAGACTTATTTATGTTACGTTTTATTGTTTCGTAATTACTACTTATGTTTTGTAAGACTCTGTAATTTACCCTTGATTTACCCAAGGGTTTTCTCTCTATATAAGAGACCCGAGGGCTCTGTGGAATAACACATCAGAGTATTATTTTACCATAACAACTATTCTTTCTTGATGCAAATCGAAATCGGCGACGGCGAATAAAAATATTTTTAATGGGGGTTTTTTTTTGGTAGAAGACGAGAATGGTGGAGAAGAGAAAGTAGAGGGGTTGAGGAGAGAACTCGTCAGGATTACGAGAGGTTGAAGGAGAAGACCGCGGAGATCGCGTGGAGGGAGGAGAGAAAATAGAGAGGGAGATAACAATCTCAATTTATCATAATACTTGACTGACTACAACTGATGGACTACCCTCTCTTTATATAAGAGAGAGGGTTTACAAAAATAGTAAATAATCAAATTACAACTAATTTGATCCTAATTGACCTCTAACTGACTTAATTAGACTCTAATTATTTAATTGACCAATAATTATAATTAAACTCTACGAAATCAACGTTGAGATCACAGGCGATCTCAATTATTCAATTAGACCCAAAAAACGTAAATAAAATTGATAATTAACTAATTAAATAAATGTGGCCCCATAATTTGGGGTCACGCTGCATCAACTCTCCACCGCTTTCAAAAATTCGGCTCCTGACGAATTGCGTGAACTGCAAGCTTGGAGGATGATTCGGCGGCGTCAATGGTCTTCTGGAAGAACATGTGGGGCGTGAACGGTGGAGTCCATGTGCGGGCGGGAGAGGCGTGGCCACCGTGGTTGAAAAACATATGCGGGGCGTACGGTGGCGTCATCTCGATCATCGTCTTCTTCCCATGGTGCTCAAAGAATTGATGCGGCATGGAGAATATGGCCCTTGAATAATCCATGATGAAGCAATGGCACAAAGAGAGAAGAAGGGGAGATGTGTCTAAGAATTGGAGCCATGGGGTCCTTATATAGGTAAAAATCAATGCTCTAATCCTATTTGGATTAGGAGGATCCCCATAATTTTGGTTCTCAGCCCTCTTCTTTAAAATTTTTCGCCACCAGGGGTAGGGGTGCAATTTTCGTACCCCTTCATTTTGCCTCACATTTTCATTGCTTCGGTTCTGTATGCAAATAGGTTTTTTCGGAAATTGGTTTTCGCAATTTTCCCAATTCAACCTCAATTCCCTGGAATTGAGGGATTGGGTTCCCGTTCTTAAGAAGAACCCGATAGGGTTTCTTCGGCTTATCAAGCGAGGCGGCGGCACCGGGAGTCGCGGGAGGGCGGTTGGCGAAGTCCGGTTCAGCCGCGGCGTTCCAGGCGGTGGGGGGGCGAGGCTTAGGCGCAAGACCCGCGGATTGCTGGGTTGGGGGGCTGTGGCTCGTTCTGGGTGCCGCGCAGCAGCGCGCCAAACATGGAGGGGGAGGAGTGCGGCAAGGGCGCAGGTGGCGGCGCCGGTTGGGGAAAGGGCTCGGGGCGGAACCGGCAGTGAGGCGGAGCGCGGGGTCGCTGGTAGGGGTGCGGGGAGAAGAGAGGGGGCGGCGAGGTACGCGGGGAAGAAGGGGCGGCGGAGTAGACTCGGAGGTTGTGGGGGAAACTCGGGGAGAGAAGGGATATCGAGAGAGAGGGAGGGCTCGAAGGGGAGAAGGGGAGAAAGAGGCTGGGACAGTGGCGAGAGAGGGAGGGTGATTAGCGGCTGGGGGGGGTTCGGCCGGGTGAGGAGGGAAGGGGGAATTACCTGGGGTGGTGGGGATGGCGCCGGGGCGGTCGGAGGGGGCCGCGGGGCCGATTCCGGCAACGACGTTGGTTCGGAAATCGCCGAGACAGCAACCGTTTCGTCAATTTTTCCTTCAAAAATGGTCTGGACAGCGGCTTGATCGGCTTCCCCGGCGAGTTCTTCGTTGTTAAAACTCGCGGTGGCGGCTTCAGCGGTTGGTGGTTTCGATTGGGCGTCGCGGTAGGCCTCAAGGTCGGCCGTGAGGTCCCGAAACATTGAAGACATGGCTCGAAAGTTGTTGTACAAGTCACATAACATGCGCTTCGTTTCCTTGTCGTAGGCTTCATTGGCTTGCCGTCTTCGTTCGGATGAATGATGGTGTCGGTGCGGACGCCGGGGCGGATCGTTAGATCGTGAGGACGATCTAAATGCCATGCTCTGATACCAATTGATGCAAATCGAAATCGGCGACGGCGAATAAAAATATTTTTAATGGGGTTTTTTTTTTTGGTAGAAGACGAGAATGGTGGAGAAGAGAAAGTAGAGGGGTTGAGGAGAGAACTCGTCAGGATTACGAGAGGTTGAAGGAGAAGACCGCGGAGATCGCGTGGAGGGAGGAGAGAAAATAGAGAGGGAGATAACAATCTCAATTTATCATAATACTTGACTGACTACAACTGATGGACTACCCTCTCTTTATATAAGAGAGAGGGTTTACAAAAATAGTAAATAATCAAATTACAACTAATTTGATCCTAATTGACCTCTAACTGACTTAATTAGACTCTAATTATTTAATTGACCAATAATTATAATTAAACTCTACGAAATCAACGTTGAGATCACAGGCGATCTCAATTATTCAATTAGACCCAAAAAACATAAATAAAATTGATAATTAACTAATTAAATAAATGTGGCCCCATAATTTGGGGTCACGCTGCATCATTTCTCCAAGGTTCACAAGCTCGCATCCTTGGTGCAAAATTTTACGCCTCCAATTCAAGAAGTTTTTTAGTTGAATATCTTACAATGTGTATTTGGACTGAAAGAATTTTCCGATATACTTGAACATGAATTCAGAACACCTCGTTAAGGTACATAACATACGAGTGATTAATGTTCACATGTTGAGTCCAGACAAGACGAACCTGGTGCAAAAGTCACACATGTAGCAGTAGTGAATTCTTGATGCTCTCGCAACATATAAGTTAGAAGTGCAGCTGTCCCTCCACCAAGAGAATGCCCAACAACCTAAAAAAATAATGAGTTGCTCGCGAATAATCTGATAAAATGAAATAGAAGTGACAATTATTTATTTTCTGTTTAAACGGCAAAAAATATAAACCCATACCTTAATCTTGTAATCAGGAAAATCGTTCACGGCTTTTAGGAGACACGGAACTGCGAGTTTAGCAATCCAGCGTGCTGCAGCCACCATCCCGCAATGTGCATATCCTAAAATCACATTGCTAATTCCACCTCCATGTAAAACAGTATGATGAAATGGTACCACTGCACCAGTAACAGCTGTCAATGTATCCTTGATGCTGTGTGTGCCTCTGATCACAAGTAGAAAACACTTCTGGTTTTTATCAATGAGAATGGTAAATGCAGGCTTCAAAATCTGTAAGACAAGTGCAAAGAGAAAAGATAAGACCAATATCCAAGTTAACCAAAAAACAGATATATAAGAAACACAACCTACACATCCCACTTAAGGCATCAATTAGGTAGAGATATAGTGTGGTTATACAGATGGCAGTCAAGTAACAATTAAAAATAACCACAGCATCCACTGTATCTGCACAAAGTGTCACCTGTCTAGTTGCATGATGTGTGGATTGTTGTGTGTATTTAAACTCCTCAAGATAGATATAAGGTGCAAACTCTTCAGGAAAGACATAATGTGGTTAAAATGCAACAAGAAAACATTATGATTTGTGCTGTGCATCTCTCACCTGTTTCAATAATAACACAGATTATCAATACACGTACAACTAATTATATGTATATTTTGCAAGATCAAGTACATCAAAAGATCAAAACACTAGCAGAAGTTACAATATGCGCCATGTTTTCTTATTATAGTTCTTGGTGTAAAATCCACACGTCTATATGCATATGCAACATATAGGTATTTTAAGACCTTTAACTAAAATTCTATTTCAGGTCAAGTTTGAACTTGATTGATCCACAGAAAAATAACTCATATAATGGAATATTTGATCAAACACGATCAATCGAGAATCATGGATCAAGGGGCTTATGTAGTGAATTTACCCACATGTGTTTCCACATTAACATACTCGTGCATCTTTGGTTGCTTGTTCTATGATTATTTTGTTGTGATTGTTTATTTGTGGATTAATTTTGCATGACCATGTCTAAGATTGCAATCGGATACGGATATGTGTGTATTGCCCGGGAGCTATCCTCTCGTCTTTAGTGTGTATGTCCGCCATTATATCAAACTAAAAGTTGACACTGATATGTATTTTATTATGACTGATATAAATGCAAATAAAGATTTTTTTAAAGAAAAAAGGGCCTACATCGTATAGGTATATGCCCAAAAAACTACATATATAATCAAAAAACATTATAAGCCTATTACATGTACAATATAAAGAAAATTAAGAATTCCAACTCTCAGTCAATGTCTTAGCATGTGCCACAACATTTTCACTATCAAAACGCTCCTGGCGAAAAATCACATTATTTCTAGCCAACCACAGCATCCAGATCATTGCCACGCATGCCGATCTCTCTCGCTCGATGCTTGTCCAATACGCACCAATGGAACTCCAAAAGCTAGATACAATGTTGGTGTGCACCCCTTGATACCAATATAGGTTCCAAGCCCCCGTTGAATTCCCACAAATGAAGAACAAGTGATCAGCATTCTCCTAGTCCACCAAACATATTTGGCTTGACAGATCTGCCCCCTGAATGAAGCACGCAAGTCAGTCTGTTGTCAACAACTTACCCCCTGACTAACCAAACAAATACCTTTACCCGGGTTGGAATTTTCCACTTCCATATCCGCTTGCAGTCCGGTGCAAAACCCCTTGAATCAAAGGTCATATGGCCCTTCAAAGCCCTGTAGGCTTTCCCAACTGAAAAAAATTGTCATGCTGGCCTCTAGATCCAATAGTCACGTCCATCACTAGGTCCTGGGATCTTTCTAGCATCCCTTGATCCTAAGTACGACGATGCTCAAGCCCATATTCTTATTAATGCTACCATACCTCCAATGGAGGAGGCATATCGCAGATGGCCTCAAATTTCAGCGAAACTCGGTCGAATTTCTGTCGAATATCGATATCCAGTCAAAATTGAAATTCGCCCGAAATGACCGAAATATGGGGGTCCTAGTACAAGAAATGACCGAAATTCCAGTTGAAATTCCACCGAAATTCCACCGAAATTCTGTTTTGGTCGATACCAAAATGGTGACTAAAACCGACATTTAGGGCTTGTCGCAGATTGAGTAGGCTCCCTATATCCTCTGGTGGTACTTTACAGTCTCAAACATCTTTAGCTATGACTGCATATCGTGGTAGGGGGAGCCCTACACTGTATTGAGGTAGGGGGGCCTAGCTGTGGTAAGGGAGGGGGCGGTCGACCCCGTCAGCCGTACATCTACTGCCACAAGTCAGACCACTATGAGGAAACATGCTACTCTAAGCATGGGTTTCCTACTTCAGCTCGGGCTGCAGAGCAGACTCAACAAGTTGGGAGTCCATCACATGTTTATGATCAGAGATTTGACGAACTTGTGGCGTGGCTCAGGGAGATTATGCATATTCTTGGGTCAACCAACTCTCCCTCAGGATCCTCAGAGGTAGCTTCCTCAGCATCAGCATCCACATCAAATATAACATATGCCTTAATTATTTGTTACAGGGTATATTTGTCAGAATGGATAATGGATTCAAGCGCATCACATCATCTCTGTCGTGACGGAGGTCAGTTTAGTGCTTTTAGTCCGACTCAGCCCGGACTATCTATTGTGATAGCAGATGGGACAAATTCTTCCATTACTCGTAACGGGGGGTGTAGTTGACTCCCGCAATGCGACTTCAGAATGTTCTTTAGCTCTTAATTTTCTATGAATTTACTATAAATTAGTCAAATCACCAAGGATTTACATTGTCGTGCCATATTTGATCCATATGCTCTTGTGTTTCAGGGCATTCTTACGGGTAAGGTGATTGGATCTGGCCGTGAGCAAGGGGGTCTCTACAGAGTAGTGCAATCTCTTTACGTTGGTACCTCTTCTCTTTGCACTGGATCTGTTTCTCCCTATATGTGGCATCTTCGATTTGGTCATCTTCTTCTGCAAAAGTTATGTCACGTTCTTCCATAGATTTCTCCTCGCTCTACCTTTCAGTGCTAGGTCTGCTAGCTTGGTAAGCATCATCGATCCACTTTCCAAAGTCGTCAAGGTCGAAGTAGTCGTAGTCTATTTGGATTAATTCATTTTGACATTTTAGGTCCTAGTCGTGTCCCAGATCATGATGAGTTTTCAAGAGTGTCTTGGGTCTTTCTTCTTAAGAACAAGTCTGGTGCTGGTCATGTTATTCAGTCCTTTATTAATGAAATAAGGAACATCTTTTAAACAAATGCCAAGTTTATACATTCAAATAATGCACTAGAATTTCGTAGCACTCAGCTTTCCCCATTCCTTAGATCATATGGTATTGTGCATCAGACATCTTGTCCATATACTTCCCAACAAAATGGAGGTGGTTGAACGAAAATACCGTCATCTTTTGGATGTTACCAGGACTCTTTTGATTCAGAGTCACGCTACTCATTCGTATTGGAGGATGCAGTTATAACTACTTGTTACCCGATAAATCATATGCCCTTTTCGATTCCGGGGAAAAAGATCTCGTTCTTGTGTTTTCTGAGACGGATCTTTTCTTACTTACGCCTCGTGTTTTCAGTTCAATAGCTTTTGTTTATCAGATGTCTCATGTTCTTGACAAGCTCTCTCCTAGAGCTGTCAAATGTGCGTTTGTTGGGTATTCCAAGACCCAAAAGGGATATCGTTGCTTCGACCCTGTTCGACGAAGGTACTATGTTAGTGCAGATGTCACCTTCTTTGGGTCCATTATGTGTTTCTCTCCTACACGTGAAAATCTCATTCCTTCAGAGAATGGAGAAGAGGTCTATATGCCTTTACCTTTGATCTCCACTACACCATCATCGTCACCACCACCACATTCTCCTCCACCGCCACCGCCACCTCCTCCAACACCACCTCCACCACCACCTACCACACCTACTTTCTTTCCACAGGTTTGCCAATGTTGACCCCGTGCTCGTGTGCCTCCTCCATCATCCAACACGCCCAAGGTATGTTATGAGCTTTTGAGTTCTTCTAATGACGTTGGTGATTTGCGTGTGCAGCTTGAGGTGCGTGATGTCTTGGATGATACATCTTCTGCGAGTACTAAAGATCAAGACGTACATATTGCTCTACAGAGGCAGATGCGTGCATGCACCATGCATCCTCTTGTTTCCCATTTCCTTAGAACGTCTCTCCAAGGATTTTCAGAGGTTTGTTGTGGGACTGTCAGCTGTGGAGATACCACGATCCTATTAGGAGGCATTACAGAGTAGTGAGTGATGTCAGGCCACGGAGGAGGAAATGACAGCCTTATGATCTCGTGGTACGTGGAGTGTTGTACAAGCTCCTACAGGTGCACCTGTTGTTGGCTGTAAGTGGGTGTAAATTGTGAAGAAACGTACGATAGTACTGTGGACAGGTACAAGGCTAGACTGGTTGCTCGTGGGTTCACCCAAACCTATGGAGTGGATTACCATGATACTTTTTCTCCAGTAGCGCATCATTCTACGCTGAGGATTCTTATTGATGTTGTTGTGGTACGTGATTGGCCACTTTTCCAATTGGATGTCAAGAATGTGTTCTAGTATGGAGACCTGCAGAGGAGGTTTACATGCAACAACCACAAGGGTTTGCTGCTGAGGGGGAGTCCCGTATGGTGTGTCGACTTCACAAAGCCATATATGGCCTTAAGCAGGGTCTGAGAGCTTGATTTCAGAAGCTCTCTGAGTTGATTAAACAGAAGGGGTTTTTCAGATCTACTGCAGATCACTCTCTTTGTTAGGCGAACCTAGAGCAGTACCGTTGCTATTCTAGTTTATGTTGATGACATTATTGTTACTGGCAGTGATGAACATGGCATTCAGGTAGCTAAGGATTTCCTTTGGACGATGGTTTGTGACCAAGGACCTTGGCAAACCGCGTTACTTTCTTGGCCTAGAGTTTGCTAGAAATCAACATGGTATGGTAATGACACAAAGGAAGTATGTCATTAATCTTCTATCTGAGACAGGTATGACAAGATGCAGACCTGCTACTATTCCAATGGATCCAAATGCTATGCTTTATGATGATGATTCTGAGGAGGTGGATAAGAGACGGTATAAAGAGTTAGTAGAGAAGATGTTGTATGTTACTATTACCAGGCATGATATATCATTTGTTGTTACCATGGTTTTAAAAGGCGGCGCCTCGAGGCGCAAAGGCGTACGCCTCGGGGCGAGGCGGGCCCAAAACGCCCCGAGGCGCACGCATCAGGTACATCTTAAGAGGCGTACGCCTCAGCCTCGCCTGAGGCGCTCGAGGCGTGAGGCGCTCGAGGCGAGGCTGAGGCGTAAGCCTCAAAAATCGTATTTTTTTTTAAATTTTGGCTTTGCACGTGACCTTTTTTTGTAAAACCGAAGGGTCAGGGGGAGGGGGCGTTCAAAGAGAATTGATTGCTTGAAATAAGTGAAGGCGAAGCTCCATGATCTTGTATACATCATGTTCCATTTATCATACACCTACACATACTATTTCTATTGCACACAGATTTGAGCTTGAATTGTAATAATAAATATTTTATATTAGTTGCAAGTTTTCAACTTGATGTTATTATTTGGTTATATAAGTTATGAATGTTAGATTAATTATCGTATATCTGAGGAAGAAAGTTTGAAAATAAACACGTGAAGTAAAATAATTATTTCATTTTATTGTGAACAACAAAATAAAAATAACATTGTTAGTAAAAAAAATTCGCCGGGGGCGCTGCCCCCACGCCCCCGCAGGGGGGAGCGCACCTGCTCCCCCCTAGACCCCCCCACAGGCTCGCTGACCGGGCAGCGAGACCCCCGTCTTGTTGGGGTATCATATGGCAGGAGGGGATGCATACGGTTCTCCAACAACGTCCAGCAAGACAAATGGTTGGGATTCAAGGTATGTTGGTATTTTTTACTTCGAACACTAAATTTTATGGTTTTTATAGTACTTTAGTATTAAGTATAGACTTTAATTCAATACTCATATAGAATTATTGAAGTTGGAGTTGGAACTTGATATTCCATATATTAATAGCTTAGTATTAATTTTTTTAACTACAATGCCTTCGTCGCTTATATATTGTATCTTTTACTAGTGTTTAACTGTTCTTAAATGTGTTTTTGGGAAAACTTAATATTATCATATACTTTTTTCAATGTATTTTGCTCTAATTTTAATTTTTTTTCCAAAAAATTGAGGCTTACGCCTCGACCGCCTCGAGGCTTACGCCTCGCCTCAATTTTAGGAAAAACGCCTCGGACCGCCTCGCGCTTTTTTAAACCTTGGTTGTTACCAGAGTCAGCCAGTTTATAGAGCAACCCAGGCAGGTTCACATGGATGCAGTTAATAAGATATTGAGATATCTGAAGTCCTCTTTAGGTACAGGCCTTTTATTCAGAAGAGATACGTCTCTCACAGTTACTGGATGTGCAAATGCAGATTATGTTGGGTGCCCGAAGGGCAGGAAGTCCACCTCTGGTTTCACTGTGTTTGTTGATAGTTATATAGTTTCATGGAAGAGTAAGAAACAAACTGTTGTTGCTAGATCTAGTGCAGAATCAGAGTATAGGGCTATGACCCAAGGGAGCACGGAAATGATGTGGGTCAAGTCTGTCCTAAATGACATAACTATTGATGTACCTCTTCCGATGTGCCTCTAATGTGATAATCAAGCTGCTATGTTCATAGATAATAATCTAACCTTCCATGAAAAAACAAAGCACATTGAAGTAGACTGTTATTCCACCTGTGATTTGATTCAGAAGGGGTTTATTCTCACTTCTCAGGTGACTTTAGGCGACCAGATCGCGACATGTTTATCAAAGCTCTTGTGAAGGGTCCCTTTCATCGTTGATGTTCCAAGCTAAGCATGATAAACATATACGCTCCAGCTTAAGGGAAAGTATTGAGATGCTTATATCTCTGTGTCTTTATTTTATACAATTCTATTTCTTCAGATTATGTTATGTAGTTTTCCCTTAGAGCTTTTCTCCTATATAAAAGAGCTTTAAGGCTTCGTGGAATACAACTTTCGTTTCACAACTTTCCACAGTAAGAAAGTTCATATCTAAATCGTGGAAAAAAGGAATGCATGTCCCAAGCCTCCGCAATCGAGCAATTCTGATTTTCCGCTAACACCTTTAATCTCGAGAATCATGTTGTCACTCTGGTCGTCTGTCTATTTTAGCATCCCTAACTATAGGTCTCATGAACGGGAGGATCTCATGCGCTACGCCACAAATACCTCTAAAAAAGAGGGGTCAAAGCAAGTTCACCGGGACCAAAAAAGGAAATGTCCGACCCATAAATCCTCCAAATCATGCAGCATACCAAACTATCACAATCCCCAAATGCGAGTGACCCACTTGCCTAGCATTTGTTTTTAAAAATGCACCTCGAGGCACTGAGGCGTATGCCTCGAGGCATTTTTCAAGGAAAAATGCCTTGAGGTTGTAGCCTCATGCATCCTCAGTGAGGCTTACGCCTCGAGGCTTATGAGGCACGCCTCGAGGAACTGCCTCATTTGTGTGCTTTGTGTGTTGTTTTTTTAACTTTTTTCTAAAATATTTTTTCTTTTCTTTTTGATTGCGGGCTTTTCTTCTTTCGTAGAAAAGTATTTTCAAGTCCTTAAGCTCACAATTCACTGAAATGCATTTTCTTAGTTTATTAAAGTATTAAGCTTATTTTTACTTTGTTATGCATGTTCTTTATAAATCAGCATGAACAAAAATTTGGATCTTAAGTCCTTAAATCTAATGTCGCTACTCTTTAGTATGCCTCTTGTGTTACATCTAGTCCCTTTAGTTAAATTTTATTCAAGACTTTAAATTTGCATAGAGCTACCCATTATTGTGCTTGCATATCCATATTTACTTGACTCATCACAGATTTAGAGTCCAAAAAAGAGAAAGATATAACAACTTGGATGTTTAAAACATGATGTTAGCCTTGAAATGTCATGGAGTTATGTATTTAATCATAACTATTTAATTTCTAGAACTTGGAAATTGTAATTACGGTTAAGTATTATGTTTTATGAAAAATTTTCTTTCATGAGTGAGGCTTACGCCTCGTGGCAATACTGGGAAAACACCTCGATACGCCTCATGCTTTTTAAAACCGTGTTGCCTAGCAACGCCTTGTTCATCTCCTCAAGACTATGAACACCAAGTCCTCTATCCACCTTCGTGCTCGACATTGTCTTCAATCCACCAATGGAAACCCATTTATTTACTCAGACGACAAGAAGAAGCGTCGCATGATGGTCTCTAGACTCTTCAGTAACCCCACCGACAATATTCCAGACGACATGAAGAAGATAGGGATCGCGAAAAAATTAAGCACGGCAAAAATAGCCTACCGCCTCTGGACAAACAGACAGACTTCCAAACCTATCGGTCTATGCTCCAGCTTCTCAATCACAGGTAGCCAATCGGTTGCCCACATCTTCTCTGCTACCAACAACACCCAAGGTAACGCCGCGACAACTCCGTGCGTATCGAACGCAACCATCCAGTGCATAAGTCTATCTTTGCATCTCACAAACCAAACGAGACAAACTCTGACCTATCTCTGTTAAGTCTCAACCCTGAGCCCACACCAAAAATGTCCAAAACCACTGATATCACCCTGCAACCTTCTACACCGCCCTCCGCAAATAGTATCGTATCATCTGCATATAATACAATGGGAACAAAAATCTCCTCCTTTGAGTACCCCCTACAAAAACCTTCAGAGACCGCACGGTCAACCATGATCGTCAAGACATCAATCACAAGGACAAAGAGCATTGGATCGAGGGGGCAACCTTGACGCACCATGCGTTGCGGTTGGAAGTACCCCCCCTCGGTTGCCCATTTACAAGAATAGTGCATGATGTTGTCATCATGCGCCTCTTCATCCATGAAATCCATCTGTCTGAAAATCCGTGTCTGTGTAATGAAGCTTAAATGAATTGGTAGTCAACACAATCGTATGCATTTGAGAAGTCCATCTTCAACATCCTTGACTTTCCTCCTCCAATCTGTAATGATCTCAGATGCTATGACCACACTATCCATCAGTTGCTTGCTAGGTAGAAAGGCACTCTGAGCTGGTGAAATGATCCCGTTCAACACTCCCCTTAGACGATTGGCCAACAATTTTCCTAAGATCTAGTAGATCACATTTGATGTTGCAATCAGTCTGTAGTCCTCAATTCTTGTTGCAATATCCTTCTTGGGTAGTGGAAAGATAAACGATCTATTGATCCGATCAAAATCAAAGTTCCCCTCAACAAATTCTACCACCACCTTCATCACCTCTGCAGTAACCATATCCCAGAACTCCCTGCAAAAAATAGGGAAGCCATCTGGCCCAAGGCAACCGTCCGAATTCAACCCAAACAATGTTTCACGAACCTCCAGCAACTTGACCAACCTAATCAAAGCCACATCACATCTTGGTCAAAAATGCAGCTGACCCCCCTCCCCTAACTAATGCGAACCATATTGTGGAAGGCACCTACTCATACCCTTGAAATGGTATGTCACTGCCATTGCCACCTCCCCTTCCCTATGGAACACCTCTCTCCCCACCTCCACTGAGTGAATCGGGCTTCTCCTCCTTCGAATGTTTGCCACTGTGTGGAAGAATCTGGTGTTTTTTTGAAAGAAGGAAGAATCTTATGTTTGCATCAACATGTCAACCACCTCTGTCGTGATCTCTGTCTCCCTTCGTATTCCCTCTTTCTGTTCTCCTCTTCCAAGATCTTCTGCACAACGTCATGGTTCATGAGTTCCTCATCGTCCAGCCCCCTAACATCCTCTATCGAGTCCAACCTCATCGACTCGTCATGCACATGTGTTCTCCTTAGCTCTCTTTCCTTGTGAGAGTCTCTCCTGAAGATTGTAAACCTTTTCCGCAACGCGGCCAGCTTCAAAGTGAATCTTGTCGTAGCTAAACCCTCAACATCCAAAGTCAACCAAAAAGCTCCAATCATATTGGTGAACCCTTCTCAAGCATCCAACAGCACTTGAATATGAAACATGAAGACGAAGCTCTGCCATTGCAGGAATCAAAGCACAATGGGGAGTAATCCGATTTCGACTTAAGGAGCATTGAAATGGTAGCCATGTTAGACATCTCCCAAAGCTTCTACAAAGAGTAGAAAGCAATCAATTCACGATCGTGATGGTGTGCTCCTCCAAGTGTAACAGCAGTTTGCCGCACCCAAAACCTCCAGCGCAAGTTCCTATACTACCTCCGTAAAGAGGCTAGACCCGTGATCATGCGTACCTCCCACATGGTCTGTCCTCCGAGGAGAGTGTGATATTGAAGTTACCACCGACCAGTCACGCCATTTCTAGAAATATGCACCTAATCTCCAGCAGCTCCTCCCACAACACCACATTTTTACACCCTAGTGACACCATATACCGAGGTAACCACGAATCATAAGAAATCAGTCTTGCTCGCCAAGACCACTGAGACCGAGTGCACCAAGATCAACGCATCCACAGGTCAAACAAACCCCTTCCAAGCAACGACTATCCCTCCTACGCTACCATTTGTCAAAAATACTCTATAATATGTGAGATGAGGACCATATGTGGAGCTCCATCTTACAGATTTCCACAAATCAATCTTAGATTCATGTAAGCATGCCACATCAATCTTTCATGATGCCATCATGGAGCCCATCGCCAACCACTTCTTCGGCTGACCCAGGCCTCACACGTTCCATGACAAGAGCTTCATTGAGCAATCGAGGGGGGAGCCCCTGATATCTTTACACCAACTCTCTTCTCAACCACTCTCTCAAACGACCCATCCGCGTCAATCTCTTCGGCTGCCAGTGTCTCCTTCTTACAGTTCTCTTCGAACATCTGCATCCCCTCTCCTCCACTTCCTTCCTGAGCCGCAATGTGCTACTCCTTCCGACCTCTTCTCCCAGCACCATGGAGTTACGAAGCTCCCCCTTGCATTTGTTTTCTAGTAACCATGTCTCCTAATCTAGGGCCCTTGCTCTGTGACGTGTCTGTGAGAACAATAATAAATTTCTCGATGTCTCATGCTCATGCCCATCAGTGATCGAACCATCCAGAGCTCGTCGCAACGGGTCACTGCCCTCTAAGTTATTACGCACCTTTTGTCGATGCGAGGGGCACATTGCACCTCTGAAGCTTCACCCCCAACACCTAGTTGAACCACTTGAGGCCACTCAATCCCCCATTGCTAGATATCTTCATCCCACTCTTCTACCAAACTGCAGATCACCTACAGCTAAGGTAACCAGCAAGTGCTTCGGGGAAGTTGCCACCCTCTTAGGCCCAATAGTCATTTCTATAATGCATGGATGAAGGCACGGGGCTCCTCCCGCTAGTAGCTGCTGCAGGCCTAGAGGAGCAGGGGTCACCGAGCCTCTGATCGGGCTACCACCGAACCGAGAATCCAGAATGGATTCACCCGAATCGACCGCCACACTCGGTTCAAGAACTGATCTTGTAAAACAAATCGAGACAACAAGCATGGGTGAAACAGATAACCTCACTGCAAGTTTCGGGTAAATGGAGCCCAGAATCGTATCTGGGGCCTCATATGGAATCAGGTTCAGTTGGGGATCCGAAAGTGATAGCCCCTTCGAGTTATGGGCTAACAATGAAGTCAAATCGACGCTTTCGACAATAGGGTTTCCCTAAGGCGGCGCAACTATTTCACCTCCCCCAAACATAGTGATTCCCGGTTTCCCGCCTCCTT
Organism: Ottelia alismoides; assembly: GCA_037367405.1. Lineage (NCBI taxonomy): Eukaryota > Viridiplantae > Streptophyta > Magnoliopsida > Alismatales > Hydrocharitaceae > Ottelia > Ottelia alismoides. The sequence goes on along the minus strand of JAZKJV010001748.1, from coordinate 435,843 downwards.
CTTCGCATATTGATCTTCCTCGTCGGCGGCCATTGGAGGCTTCGTCAAAGTATCGTCAACAACAATCGCGGAAATCAACAATGTCACAACCATCCTCCCGATTTGCATCGAAACTCGTGTAGGGGTGGAAGGTCTTGTCCCCCGCATCAAACCACCACCTCTAAGCCCTCCCCCGACCGCAAGCCGGAGCCATAGAAGGCCATATCACGATATATCGACGATATATCGCCGATATATCGGTATGGAGAAGAAGGGAATACCGATATCATGGTGTATATCCATTTACTGGGATATCGGCGATATATGACCTGATATATCGGTAATATATCATCATATCGGCCCATATCGATCAAAACTGAGTGGATTCAGTACAAAAAATCCTGGATATCGGTCGATATCGTCGAAAGTTTGCCAATATCTATATATTGATGAATAATACCCTTGTAAGCTTGATTCACTACTTATTTTTCTACTCTTGGTATTAAAAGACATCACGTTTTATATATTTTGTTTCGGGTCGGGGGTTCTGCCCCTGCACCCTCGCAAGGGGGGCCAACCTGGGCCCCCCTAGACCCCCAAGCTCGTTGATCGGGCAGCGAGACCCCTGTCTGGTAGGGTATGGTGCAACAGTGGGGTGCATACAACAGTGGAGTGCATACAATGGTTCTTCAACTTGAGGGCGTCTAATCGATTTTTATTCATCTTCTTCCCCCTTAGAAAATATTAGTATAAATTACGTCTCTTTTAGAAAAAAATGCTATTATGCTCTTTATTTGTTTGGTTCCAAAAATAGCTCAAACATATTGTTTATACATAATATGTGATGCAATATAAGTCTTGGATATGCTCAATATGACAGACATGCTCAATAATATATATAAGTCAACAATCAACATTAACAAATGATATGCTCAATATGACAGATATGTGCAATATGTGTCATAGATGATCGATATGTATAATATAAGTGGATATTTGTAAGTTTTTTAGTGATCTAAGAGTATATTTGTAAGTTATTTAGTGTTCTAAGAACCTGGACGAACTCCAATTCCAATATCTATAGGTCAATAACTAACAGTACCGGTGATGTGTTCGATATGACCGATATGTGTGATATAAGGGTCATAGATGATCGATATGTGTGATCTACGAGTATATTAGTAAGTTATATAGCGTTCTCAGAACTTGGACGAACTCCATTTCCAATATTTATAAATCAGGAATCAACATTAACATCGATATGTTCGAAATGAACGACATGTGCGATATATGGTCTATAAATGACCGATATGTGTGATAAGAGTGTATTTGTAGGTTATTTGTTGTTTTAATATCTTGGATGATCTTAATTTCTGAAAAAAAATGGTAAAAAATGATTTTTTTGCCATTTTCGACATTTCCACCAATATCGTCGATATATCGACAATATATCCTGATATATCCTTTTCCGAAGAAATAAAATCGATAACGATACGCCCTTCCTTGGCCGGAGCTGCAAAGCTCCACCACATCACAAACCTGCTCCAAGGTGTCTTGCAGGAGTTCCACCTTCTCACATCGGAGAGGAACACCCACCATCGTGAGTTTCCAAGTACCATCCTCAACCATCGAACCTCCATCCAAGAAACATGACCTTTGCCATGTAACCACGCCTCTCGATTCCTGCAACAAGCCAACTTCCAACACTCCGGACAACACCCTATTCGCTCCCTCGGACGACAAGCACCTAACACAAATCGACCCTCCGTGTAACCAAATTGAGTCGACTTATGTGTCGTATTCCATTGCCGTGAGGATTATATCTCGTATCTAGTTCAGAGCCTCTATGTATCCCTCCCCTATCACCAAACCCTCCACCACATCTTCTGAATCCACACCTCATGAAAATCACAGGAGGGAAGACAATACCGTTTCGGATAGGAGTTCCTAGGGATGTCAATCTGGGTCTACCCATTGGGTACCCGACCCGAACCCGCCCCATTTACTTTGGACGGATTTGAGTTTTGAATTGACTATCCATGCAGGTATGGGTATGGGTTTGGGATTGTCTTGTGTGTACCCGAACCCGAACCCATCCCAAACCCCGAATTAAAAATATCTAAAAATATAGATGTGTGTGTTGCATTTTAATCAAACTAGACCAAATCCATTTCATATCTAATATGCATCGATCTACATGTATAAATATCCAACTCAATTTTCTCCTCTCCATCTATTTATTCATATTCAACTAACTTTTTGTATCTTTAATAAATAAAAGCTATCAACACAAAAGAGTTAACACTTAACATATATAAACATTTAATATTATCTATATATTGCACAATTTTATGAATCACCATATTACACGATCTCACTCTATTTCATCTATCTGTGAAAATCTTGTATACATTTATAAACAACTTAAGATTTACCATGTCGAAGATATGGGTACCCATTGGGTACACGGGTATCTGACAGGTATATGGGTACCCGCTAGAAATTACCCGTTTAATATGGGCGGGTATGGGTAGTGATATTATAAATGGGTATGGGTTTGGGAATAGTAATACCCACCCCAAACCCGACCCGCTGACATCCCTAATTCCTCATCCTTCATCTCTTATCAACGCTATCGTGACCCGAAGACACCTCATTCTTCGATCGGGCTTTCTCTGCGAAGCACTTCTTACGTCGATGTCCAGGGCATCCACAACAGAAGCAAAGCTGCTCGGTTGCCTTGCAAGTAAACGAGAGATGCTCCACTGAACCGCAGTGGAAGCACCACTTCTTCCCCCACTAGCAACTTTCGCATGACGCTTCTTCATTTTTGGGAGGCTCCAAGGTCCATGCCCAGCCAACTCCCCTAGAAACTTCCATCTTTGTGTCCTCTGGCATGAGCTTGCACTCCCCTCGTTGGTGGTGGCCCTCAATACATCCTGGACAACTGTCTTTCCCGTTGCCCTCACCTTCACCCTCGCTCCTGCTCCCTCTCTCCATCCTTCAATACAAATAAAGATATATATGGTTTTATAATAATAATTATTATTTGAATCTTCACGAAGATAGATATGGATACGGATTGCATTTATTTTTTTTAGGATATCAATAAGGATATAATTACATTTTTTGACAGGGATATAGATATTCATATTATTGAATCTATGTGAATATTCAATAAACATAAACCATGTGCTAAGTCGTGTCCAAATCTAGGATGAAAATATATATATATATATATATCTTTATGGAATTTAATTATTTCTATACAAGTTATTTAATTGGCTTAAAGAAGAAGATGCAAATACCATCTACTTTTACAGGAGCGGAAGGCACCGTCAAAATTCTATTAAATATGTGATAGTAAATGATAGAAGAGTGGAGGGACATCGAGATATTGGCCTGGCTTTGGTGGAGCACTTTAGGGCGTTTTCTCGACGTACAGAGGATCGACCTAGGAGATGGAATGGACCATCACAGGTCTCCAGTCAGCATGCGAATCATTTGATACATAGCTTTACAATGATAGAGGCGAAGATGGTTGTTTGGAACCTGAATACGGATGGGGCTCTCGATCCTGACAGCTTCCCAGAGTTCTTTTTAAAGAATTATAATCTCTGGTTTGTAGAAAGGTTGTGGAGGTCATGGAGGAATTCGCAGCAGGAAGCTCGGGATTCGATGGAGTCAACAAAGCGCACATTTTCCTTCTCTCTAAGAAGGAAGTCTCTGGATGGGTAGAAGATTTTCGTTCTATTGCTCTTTCCAATGAACTCAACCATGTCTAGTCCCAAGTCCGGATAAATAAGGAGGGTTGCGTTAGGTAGCTGACAGCCAGCGTAAAACAGTAGTAGACAACTTCCTAAATAGCATTTTTTAAAAAAATACTATTTAGGAAGTTGCCTCATGACAGTCAGATCTTTTCAACATGAATTTAAGCAAACATGTTAGGAGATGCGAGTTTTGGGATGTTTGAGCCGGTTAAGAGAGGATGAGGACGGCCCAGGAAGTGTTGGAAAGAGACTAATTATTTCCTCACTTCTACATTCATCCCGAACGATAGATTGGTGATAGCCTATGTGTGGCAACGGAAATTTTAGCGGATTAGAAAAGACACAAAAGAGGTATCTATGAGAGGTGGACTTCTCCAAAGCTTATGATACTTTGGATTGGCACTTCCGGTGGTCAGCACTCCACGTCGCGGCTTCCCTGATGTTTGGATCACGTGGTTGAAAATAGGTATTACCTCCCCATCTTATTCGATACTTGTGAATGGACACACAGAAGAGGGCTTCTTCCAGCCACAACGAGGAGTGCAGCAAGGTTGCACTCTCTCCCCCTTGCTCTTCGTCATTGCAAAGATGTTTTGACTCGCATGGTATATCATGTGACTATTCAGGAGGCCACAACCGATTACCATGGAAGGACATAACGATATCGGTACTCGATACCGATATATCGACGATATATTGACCCATATCACCGACATCGGACCGAGATTGTGCATTTTTGGCCTGTCGATACCGATATCGACCATATTGGCGATATATCGGTGACCTGTCGATACCGATATATCGCCGATATAACGCAATATGGCCGTCCATGCCGATTACTCCTTAAGGGATATTTATGTGACTCTACTTCAATATGTATAAGACACCATTTTTAATCGAGGGTAGTAGGGAGGAGACAAGGGGTATGGCTCAGACTTTAAAGATTTTTAAAGAACTTTCTGGATTAATTCTTAATCATAGCAAATCTACAGCTATTCCTTGGGACTTTCAGATGAGGATGCGCGTACATGTAGCTTAGAGTTGGGTACTGGTACTCTTCCTATCTGGTATCTTGGACTACCACTCACCTGTGGTAGATAAAAAATCTGATTAGCTCCCCATCATTGAGAAGATGGTCACAAAGCTTGCAGATGGAAAGAACCATGTTATCGAGAGGCGGATGGCTGGTGCTACTGAATGCAATTTTTTCAGCAATCCTGATCTTCTTCATGTTGTCACACGTGAGATTCTTTTTATCCAATACTGGGTGGAATGAGAAGGGAATCCATTTGATTGACTGGACAACTACTACTCTTCCTAAACCACTTGGAGGCCTAGCTATATCTCGTATGGAATCAATTAACAAGGTGTTTCTTCTGAAGTGGGTTGCTACAATATGAGGAAGTGGTGAGGATCTTTGTTGACGATTTAATCGAAAAAATATATAATGTATGGTATACGATAACTTAGTACACATAACACAATCAATATGCTTATTGCTCTACCTTCTGGAAAGGAATTCGTTCTATGGTGCTACTTCGTTCAGCAATGTTGCACTTTCATTAACTCTTCCAGCCGTCTTTGGGAGATGGAGCTTCTTTTGCTTTTTGGACGGACTCCGGTACTCTTGCATCAAGGTTTTTGTGTCTCTTCGCTATATCTTCCTCACATGATGCTAGGGTGATGGATTGTTGGGACAATGGAGTCTGGATGCCCTCTTTCCATTCAGATTTTTCAGACCAACATCTATAGGAATTTATGCATCTTCAGGAAAACTGAGACCATGGAAGGCCGTATCGATATCGATATCGTATCGATATGATATATCGACGATATATCGCCGAAATATCGCCCAAATCAACGGGCCTTTACGAAGAAAATGCCTGGAAATCGAGATATATCGCCATATCGGTACCCATATCGGTCCCATGTCGATATCGATATATCGGCGATATGTCGCCGATATATCCCGATATTTCCTTCCATGACTGAGACTCGTGGTCTGACTGGTGGCAGAGATCATAGAAAGTAGAGAGGAGAAGATTTTTCGATTAGGTGTGCCTACATGTTTGTTGATAAACCACCTGCTTCGTTTGATGTCGTCCTGGTTCGTAACAGCGAGCTTGATTGGGAATTGAAACTACATAGCATGATTTGTGTCTTCTTATGATTACTTCAAAGAAGGCGTGTCTTGACTAGGGACAATTGCTCCAGACTATTCGCAAGTGTCAATGATCTTTACCCTCTCTGCAACACTAAGACCGAATCCATTGATCACTTGTTCTTCTGTTGTGATAGAAGTTGCTCCATTTGGCGGGATACTGGACCTACCTAATTGAGTGTTCAGAGCCTTGAGACTTTTTTTGGGACTCTCTGAATGCTGCAAAACTTAGGCCCCATGAAGAGTTGTTGAATCCAATTGTTATTTATGGTCCATTTGGTAGCTAGAAATGGTACAATCTTTGTCGGTGATCGGTTTTATTCTAAGAATATTTTTTCCATGCTAAGACTCTCTTTGAGTCTAGGTTTTTGTAAGTATTTCCTCTCACATCTTTATTAATATATATGTGACGAACATCATAGCGTATTTCCCATGTTTTGACTTCAAAAAATATTCAGTTTGGCATATTACTTTAATTTCCTTTTTATTTTATTGTATTATAGTTTATGTAATTTTAATTTTGTCAACTATTAATTTCAACTTTACAAAGATATCTCCTCTAAATATAAATGTTAGGAGACATTTATAATCTATAATAATTTCACCTTTACAGAGATATCTCCTCTAAATATAAATGTTAGGAGACATTTATAATTTATAGAATAATTTGTATATGAATTATGATTATCCACTTCCATATCAGTATGTGTATGCAAGGATATGGTTTGTGACCTTCAATATCTGCAAGATATCACCTTCTGCGACCATATCCTAATTTTAAAATGGATAAGGATATGGTGACACCTATAATTGTGTCCATATCTGTCCACTTTCATCCTTATGTATAAGTCAATATTCACCTCCCCTCTAATAAATTTGTGATCCTACCAGCATTCTAAGAACATGGTCCCCAGAATCGAAGAAAACATCCAGGTTTGGCAAAAAAATATTATCCCACTGCAGTAATGTCAAAGACGCAAAAAAAAAAACGATTGCACATTTAACACTAAGAGAAATCAAACATCTGAAGTTACATACAGGATGAAATATTATGGGAACCAGGGGTGTTCAAGTTTTTCCAGGTCAACGGGTACCCGGCTTGACCGACTCAATTTGACCCTAAACTCACGGGTACTCGTTTGAAATTGATGGGTCGGGTACCCGCAATATCATGACCCTCAATCCATCCAAAAAACCCGTTTGAATTAACAGGTACTCGCGGGTACCCTGTTAGAAGCTTCTACTCCTAATTTATTTTAAACGCAAATGATTAGGTACAAATACCGATATATAAACATTATTCTTATCTCTTTCAAAAAATAAATATGGATGCGGATACATATATTAGTAAATATGAAAAGTATATTACAGAATCGATGTAGCGAAATTCTACTAAAATGGTGTATTTTGCCTTATGCTTTTTTCAGTGCACATCGTTGATATGGCACCGGATTCGGCAAATTATTGACGATATTCCCTTTATGGACATTCTTCATATGCTGCAAACCCAACATATAACGAGTGTATGTATGAAAATGGCATCATATATAGAATGGTATGCAAGTCAAAAATAGGTGACGAGGGTATTATTATCCTGAAATCACGAGCACTTGGGGGCAGATTCCATAGACGGCAGATCCAAGCTCCCCTCCCCGTTCTCGATGAGAACACCATGTCCGGTCCTCATGTTAGATGCATATCAAGGTGATAGTGCATCATAACCCAAGCCCGGGGGTTGACAACATTGCCACTGTATTCCTCCTTGGCAGATCAACCATGTTGAACGTGTAATTTCCGGTCTCAATCGTTAACACATAGAAATCGTAGCCATCGATGTGTATGGGATGTTCAATTTTGTCCATTGATTAATATTTATCAAATACATATGTAATAGCATTTAATAAAGGTAGTATTTCCACGGGTACCGGCGGGTACCCATTACCCGTTGATATTAACTGGGTACCTGTTACGATCGGGTACCTGTTGGAATGGAACGGCTCGACCCATTTTTTTAGGCCTTAAAGAAGGGGGATACACTCAATGGTGTTCGCCCCAAGATTTATTTAAAAGAAGGAAAAACGAGAAAAGACAAAAGGGGAGCAAAATCTAAAGCAGGCAATTACAGATCCCAATCTTCTATCAACCTCGTGGAGTGTATCCCCACATTTTCCTTGTAGAACCTTTGCCCAGAAAAAAAGGAGTGCATTTCTGGCAAGCCACAAGGCCCAAATAATGGCAATAGGTCTAAAAAGCTCCCGTCGTGGTCTGCTCTTGTTTCCAACCAACGAGCCGCAGAAGGAGGCCAAATCCGCCATGCACAACCAAGCCAAATTTGCCTCGTCCCAAATCTGAATTGTTCTCGGGCACTTGAAGAACAGGTGCTCGAGGGTCTCGATCTCGACATCGCAGAAAAGGCATTTATCAGAGATGGCGTCTAGAAGCCTAACACAGCGGTCTCTCGTCATCACTCTCTGCCTTCTGAACAACCACATGAAAAAGCCTACACGTTCAGGGAGGCCCAGATTCCAAAAGAAGGCGCAATCTCGAACTAAGTCCTCCGAGCGCGAGGGGGGAGGCCTGCAAATCGCCGCAAAAGCCATCCTAACTGTGAATATGCCCTTCTGCCATCCCCAATGGTCCCTTCCCATAGACGGTCTTCCCATCTCTTTGATAGAATCCAACAACAAAAGAAAATCCTCGAGCCGCTGATCTGAGAAGTTAGCGGAGAAGTTGGGGAACCAATTACCATCCGACCAGCAAGACGCAACCAGCGCATTCTTATCGGCCGCAAAGCATATAGGCGAGGGAACCGCGTGCACAATGGTCCCCCCCCATCCAATCATCAGTCCATAAGGCGAAGGATTCGTCATTGCCAAGCACCGGCCTAAACAGTGAGAGATGACGGGTAAAGACCTCCATCATCCCCTTCCAGAACGGTATGGGTGACTCCACACGAGCACCAGGACTCGGCGGCGCACCACCTACATCGTAGATTTTGCGCAGAATGTTGCAGCAGAAATCCTCCCTAGGACCCCACACTTCGCTCGCCCACTTAAGGAGCAAAGCCTCATTCATTTGGTCCAGTCTCCGGACTCCCAGCCCCCCCCCCCCCCGCATTTTTATGGAGCGTGACTACATCCCACTCAACAAGATGAATCCCCCCCCCCCGATTCACCATCATGCCAGTCCCATAAGAACCTGTGCATCAGCTTCTTTTGACGGCTACGGATCCCCTTCGACAAGCGTCGATTGGACAAGAAGAAAACAAGAATGGAGGAAAGCACTGCCTTTAAGAGGACCAATCGCCCCCCTTTGGAGAGAATGGCCGACTTCCATCCCGCGAGTCTCGCTTCAAGCTTCTCAACAACCTGGAACCAGTCATGCAGCTTCGTTCTTCCCACCGATAAAGGCATCCTAAGGTAGACAATCGGAAGGGAGCAGCACTCCGAAACTAAAGTCCGTCCACAAGCATCAGCCTCTTCCTCAGATAAGCCGAAGGGGACAACCTTAGATTTATCCGCATTCTTGAAGAGACCAGAAAGTTCGCTGAAGAGATCTAGGGCCTCGGACATGCCAGAAGCCTCCTCAACGCCCCCCTCAATGAAGAAGATAGTATCGTATGCGTATTGGAGAAGCGGGATCACAAATCATCCCTCGAGTACCCGGCCAAGAGACCACAATCAGTTACACGGCCCACAATATGCGCCAGGACATCCGCAACAATGACAAATAAGAGAGATGCAAGAGGGCAGCCTTGTCGCACACCCCTACGTGGCTGGAAGAAGCCACCCTCCAGGCAACCATTCACCATGACCGAAAAGGATGACATCGTAATACAACGTTTCATCTAAGAAATCCACAGATCTGGGAAGCCTCTCCTCCGCAGGACCGACCAAAGGAACTTCCAGTCTAAACTATCATAGGCCTTTACAAAATCCACTTTCCATAAAACACTTTGTTTGTCCCTTCTCTTCCGGTCCGCAATGATTTCCGAAGCAAGAATAAGGCAGTCCGAAATTTGCCTCCCCTTGATAAAAGCTGACTGTAGCAGGGAAATAATCGTCTCAAGAACACAGCTGAGTCGCACGGCGAACACCTTTGCCACAATCAGGTAGAATGCATTAGAGAGAGCAATGGGGCGGAAATCCTCAATGGGATCCGCTGATGTGGACTTAGGAAGGCGAACGATTAGCAACTTATTTATCCTCTCGAAACCAGCATTACCCTCACAGAACTCCGAGATGACATCGAGAACCTCGTTGCCCACAAGGTCCCAAAAATCTCTGTAGAAAGCAACCGGGAACCCATTAAGGTCTGGAGTTCCATCCGCATTCAAGCTCCAAATCGCATTCTTCACTTCCTCCAAGGAGACGCCCTGCGTCAACTCTGCACACAAAGAGGACGGCAAAGAAGGAGCTCCAAGCCCTATCCACCTCCAAAGCCGGGGAATCGTCCTCGAGGAGAAGCCCCTAAAATGATCGACAATCCCCTTCCCCATTTGTCTGTCACCATCTACTCGCACATCATTCACCGTAATCGACCTCAAAGCATTAGACCGACGCCTCCCGCTGGCTATGCGATGGAAAAACGTTGTGCTTGCATCCCCCTCCCTGAGCCAAGTATTCCTTGACCTTTGTCTCCATTCAATGACGCGCTTAAGGTCCTCGGCCGCAATTAATTTTTGAGCAAGCGAGCGAGTGGCCAGTTCATCCCCCGTAAGCTCCCTAAGATCCTCTTGTGCATCAAGTCTACTAACCACCTGCTCATCTTCCAGCCTGGTAGTGCATCTTGCAGCCCTGGACTCCTTCTTGAAGGAGCTTAACCTCTTACGCAAAGACCCCAACTTCTGCACGAACATAGACGCAGCCGACCCAGACACCTCCGCGTTGGACCAGTGTGAGATCACCAACTCTCTAAAATTTTCCTCCAACAACCAGCTCTTCTCATACCTAAAGAGACCCCTATGCAAGAGAGATTCGCCAGAGTCCCAGATAATCGGTGTGTGGTCAGATAAGGCCCTCGGTCGAGCCATCATCTATCAATTCAAGAGCGTGAAACAATCGAGGAGCTCGGCCGAGGCCAAAAATCTATCAATTCGAGAGCGAGAGTTGGAGCTCCTCCAAGTGTAAGCCGAGTCACTTGTGTCCATAACCTCCAGGGCCATCGAATCAATAGCGTCCGCAAAATCATCCGAACCCAGGTCTTGGCCACCCCTGAATCGCGGCCTATCCGTTGTACGAAGAGTAACATTAAAATCCCCCCCAACGAGCCAGGGGATACCCTCGAAGGCCCTACTCGCCTCATGTAGGTCTTCTCATAATACCCTCCGCAGAATATGATTACAAGGGCCGTAAACACATGAAATCGCCAAGGGTGTAGAAGAACCAACACACACCAAGAGAACAGAGAGAACGTGTCTCCCTCGCCGCACCGATGTAAACGCCAAGGACGACGATCTCCAAGCCACGAGAAGCCCCCCAGATGCCCCGACCGCATCCAGTGTTCTGAACTCATCAATTCCACCAGCGCTGAAAGATCTCCAAACAACATCGGAGACGAAATGAAGCTTCGTCTCCTGCAGCATGACCACATCACAACTCCATTCAATGAATCGCGAACCAAGTATCCTTCTCTTATCCAGCTCTTCGAGTCCCCGAACGTTCCAAGAGAGAATCTTCATTTAGAACATGGGTATGGACCTTGAATGCGGATCACACCAAAGGCCTCAGCAATGGTCGTCTTTAAGGCCGAGCACGATTGTGGCTCGGCGAGTCGAGTCCAAGATCTCTTGCCTGCGCCTGTACCTCTTACCGGATCTTTTGTCACCTGCCCCTTCATCGGGACGAGAACCACCTTCCGCAGGGAAAGCCAAAGGAGAAAGAGCAGAAGGAATAACATCAGGAAGTTGCCCATCCAAAACGCTGGCCAAATCCGATCGAGTACCATCGGAAGACGAGGTGGAGTGCTGCGGGGGACCCCCAACAGAAAACACAGGGTCACCGACACAAAGCGGCGGTGCCGGAGCGATATCTGCAGTCGGGTCCCAGGACCCACCAGAAGGATGCGCCCATCCCCCCGATTTCGAGCGGGTCAGGTATGGCACCAGATCAAAGAGACCCAACCGGGTTGAGAACAATTGATTAGTCTTGGGCCCCGAGAGGCCCATATGGCCCGATAAAAAAGAGGTAAACGGGTTTGGATCCCCTTGCGGACGAAGCGCCAAAGGATCCGCGCGATCAGACATGAGTCCTGGACTCGGAGCTAAAGAAAGAAGCGTTGACGAGAGAGGGGGCACCAAATTTGCCACCTCAGCAGACAAAGAGAAGTTTTGGGCGACGAGGCACACGACCCGAGGAGGGACTCCCAAAGGACGCACCGTATCGTCCTTGCGCCTCGAACCATGCAACGGGCCCCTCGGAAGCCCCACCCCAAGCGCAGAAGGCAAAGCGACATCGGACAGGAGCGGGATCTCCGGCAGAGGCGGGGGCTCGACGATTTGCATCTCCACCCTGAAGCCGAATCGCCCAACGTCCAAGGACGCGAAGAAGACCGAGCCATTGGGAACATCCATAATCGCCTTGTTGCACTCCATCAGCACGGGTGTGACATCCGGATCCGAGCTGGGTTTCAACCCATCCTCCATGACCGCGAGCACCATGCCCCATCGCCGGAGCACCGGCCCCAAGCAGTAAACTGACCGGGACAAGAACGGGACACCACGCACCTTAGCCACGCAAACCTCTATTTCTGTAACCGTACCATCCGCAAAACGTAGAGGTCGCCAAAAAACATCGTCCACCCCGCCATTCAGGAGCAGACGTTCTCTCTGCACCAAAGAGAATCCACGAACATAGCACCGGTGAACACCAAGAGATACGACATCTCCCGTAAACCGCGAGCCAAGGAATCTAGAGAGGTGGACCTTCAGAGCTTCAAGAGAGATGCAACCTCGCATCGTGCAGCCGATCACTGCATGGGTCTCCCCATCCTGCATGCCAGGCTTGATACCATCCGCAACCATTGCCTTGTAACTATGAAGCCCCCTGATGCAGCGCGTCCCCAAAAAATAGGGCCACACTTTTATTTATGTTTATCTGAGTCGTTGAAAATTTTAGTTAATTTTATTTACGTTTATTTACGTCAACAAATTTTTAATTAAATAAATAGGGATCGCATGTGATCTCAACAATTATTCGTAGATTAGATTTTGGTCAATTAATTAGTTAGAGTCTAATTAGGATAATTAGAGGTCAATTTGAATTTTAAATTTGTCGGAGTCAAATCAGGATAAGTTTGTTTCCAATTTGAAGTTAGTCTCTATTTTTGTAAACGCATCCCTCCTATATAAAGGGATGAGGGTCCAATGTTTTATTCAGTCAAGTATTAATGAAAAATTGAGCTTATCTCATTATCTCCCTATCTCTCCTCTCTCCTCCCGCGATCTCCGCGTTCTTCTCCCTCAACCTCTCGTATTCCCGACGAGTTCTTCTTCTCAACACCTCTCTCTTCTTCTACCAAAAATCCACCATAAAAAATTATTATTTTCGTCGACGCCGATTCGCATTTTGCATCAATTGGTATCAGAGCATGGCCTACAGATCGTCCTCACGATCTGACGATCCGTACAGGCGTTCACGCCGACAGGCGACGAAAGACTACCATGTGTTACGACGAGCCAAGGAATTATACAAACAGGACATGGACGCACGACGTGAGATCCAGATGGCCCAGTCCAAAGTTGGAGAGATCATGTCTTATCTCAAGGCCATGTGCGCCCAATCATGGCCTTCAACCCCCGACGTCGTTGACACGAGTTGTAACGAAGAAAACTCCGTTGTGGAGGAAGTTTCGGTTGCTGTCCAGATTTTTGAGGAAGAAAATCTCGCCGTCAACAACAAACTGGCCGCTGTCCAGGCCGTTTTAGAAGAAAAAGAAGCCGAAACGGTTGTTGTCCAGAAGAGTTCAGACTTGAAAACCACTCCGGAGTCGGCCCCAGCACCGCCCGCGGCTCCCTCGCTGGACGCCTCCGCCCCGGCATCCGTTGAGGTACAGTTCCCAGCCCTCGCGGCCCATTCCCCAAACCCCACCATCGCAAAAACACCGGCCACGACCCTCCTGCGCTACCCCCCTCACAGCCGCGAGCCTCCACCCTTTCCGCCTAAGCCGACCCTTTCCACAGACCCGTACCCCCCCTGCGTGCCACCGCCTTCCTCTTCCCCCACTGCCTCCCCCACAACCCGTCAACCCCCCCCCTCACTTCTCCGAGCCCCAAGTTTCTACCGCCGCCTTTCCCCACTCCCGCATCTTGCCCCCTTTCCCAACGCGCGCCTCCTACTGGCCTTCTTGGCCTCCGCCGATCCACCTCACCGCCAACCCCTCGCCGCCACCCCTTCGGCATCACCAGCGCCCCGCGCCTTCGTTTCGCCCCTCCCCCACCGAACTCCCATCCCATCGCCGCCCCCGCACCCATCCACGCGCGAGCCCCACATGACCCCAGCCACCCCGCGAGTGCGCCACCGCGTGCCCCACCTTCCCTTGCCCCACCCAGTGCCCGCGCCCTCGCACGCAAGGCCCCTAACAACCCCCGCCTCCTCGCTAAACCGCATCGGTCCCGCCGCCTCTTGTTGAGGAAGGAAACCCTATCGGGAGTTAAGGGAACCAAATCCCTCAACTTTCGGGAGTTGAGGCTGATTGGGGAAAATTGCAAGAAAAAACCCCAAAATCCCCATAATTGCAGAAGGGCCAAAAGGAGTAGGAAAGCCAAGAAGGTTGAAGGGGTACGAAATTTGCACCCACACCCATGGCGGCCGAAATATTTAAAAAAAAGGGCTACAAATCAGAAATCTGGGGATCCTCCTTATCCAAATAGGACTAGGGCCTTGGGCTTCCCCTATATAAGGATCCCATGGCTTCATTCCTTGGACACATCTCCTCTTCTCCTCTCCTTGTGTTATTACTTCGCTATGGATGCTCCGAAGGCCATGTTGTTCATGCCCCATCAATTCTTCGGTCACCGCAAGGAAGAAACCACAATCAAGAAGATGCCGCCATCCGCGCCGCACATGTTCTTCGACCACGACGACCGCGGCATCTACGCCCGCGTATGGACTCCGCTATTCGCTCCGCACTTATTCTTCCAGACAATGACTGAGCACGCAGGATCGACCTCCAAGCCTGCAGATTCAGCAATTCATCGGGAGACGAATTTTTAAAAGCGGGGGAGAGTTGATGCAGTGCGGCCCCAAAAAATAGGGCCACACTTTTATTTATGTTTATCAGAGTCATTAAAAAATTTATTTAATTTTATTTACGTTTATTTACGTCAATAAATTTTTAATTAAATAAATAGGGATCGCATGTGATCTCAACAATTATTCGTAGATTTGATTTTGGTCAATTAATTAATTAGAGTCTAATTAGGATAATTAGAGGTCAATTTGAATTTTAAATTTGTCGGAGTCAAATTAGGATAAGTTTGTTTCCAATTTGAATTTAGTCTCTATTTTTGTAAACTCATCCCTCCTATATAAAGAGATGAAGGTCCAATGTTTTA
The DNA here is from genome assembly GCA_037367405.1 of Ottelia alismoides. NCBI lineage: Eukaryota > Viridiplantae > Streptophyta > Magnoliopsida > Alismatales > Hydrocharitaceae > Ottelia > Ottelia alismoides. Next base: position 420,380 of record JAZKJV010001748.1, on the reverse strand, counting down.
TTCAGTCAAGTATTAATGAAAAATTGAGTTTATCTCATTATCTCCCTATCTCTCCTCTCTCCTCCCGCGATCTCCACGTTCTTCTCCCTCAACCTCTCGTATTCCCGACGAGTTCTTCTCAACACCTCTCTCTTCTTCTACCAAAAATCCACCATAAAAAATTTATTATTTTCGTCGATGCCGATTCGCATTTTGCATCACCCCCGGCGAGCATCGACTGTAGAGGATAGACGTTGCATGGCTTGTTCTTCAGAGCTCCTCACAACAACACGAGCGGTACCACGACCGGAAGCAAACTTGCATGTGGCACGACGATGGCCCACCTTCCCGCAGGCAAAACACCTCGATGGGACATGGCAGAACGACGCAACGTGGCCCCGAACTCCACAGCGAAAACATCTCTTTTCCAGCTTCTTGTGGGAGACATGCACCCATCCCTCATCACCCCCCGCATCAAGCACCTCGCCGCCTTTGCCAGCCCGCATCTCCCTTTCCTCCCTACCAACCACCCTCTTCCCCTTCCCATCTTCAGCAAGCTGACCCCCAGCAAGCAACCCACCTCCATTTCCCTCCGGGCCCCCTCCCTCCATGACGACACTACGTCCTTCTGCAGCAAAGGACCCAACCCTCACGTGCCCCGTACAACCTGAGACCTTCCCACCACGCTGCAACGAAACAGACCTTGACGAGGAGCTTCCCGGCTGCGACGAAACCCCCCCACCCCCCCCAACCCATGACTCAATAATAATGGGTCGGGGCGGGTCAAAATCAAATGGGTCGGGTATCTGCCCCATGAACAACCCTAGGGAATATCAAGTTAAGTGTATACCTCCTCAAGTAGCAATTTGATGGCATAGGAAATATTGCTAATAAGATATATCAAACCAGACTATATAATGCTTTAGGTAAAGGTAATCAACGGTTCAAGAGCACCACTTGTAGTGGGAGATCCAGGAAACAATTAACGTGCACCACATCTTCCCGTTATGTTCACACAAAATATAAGGTTGTGCAAGACGGTATGTGTGACTAAAAGTCTTTGAAATATATAAAGTGTTCAAATGGAACATAGCATGTTTTTTATCTCTCTTCATAAGGAACTCAGGCTCCAAGAAAATATTCAGCTCTGGTTGCAAATAACTCTACCGTATGATTGCACAATTAACACCAATAGTTTGAAACATGCAGATAGTCAGGTGAAAAACGCATGGTTAGGAAGTACAAATCTTCCTTAAAAGTGTTCAAATGATGACTAATAAAAAGAAGCAACAATAACTTACAGACATTAATTTGAAATATAGGACGTGAACCTTTTTATAAATGGAGGAAAGGGGAAACAACTTACCCCTGCTTTGGGTTCCTGAAGAAGGGCATCTTCTTGCATGTAACCAGTCGCTTCTAAAAATAAAGGAAATGGCTTCTTTGAAAAATGCCAGCACAGAGTTAATAAACTCAAAAGATATTTTAGTTCCTGGATTATCTCAATTCCTTTGAGCTGCAGGCTTTGGTTTACAGCATATATACTGGAAACGGGTATATTTCCCTGCACATGGATATACAATATTGATCATATTCCTAACAAAATTCATAATGAAATTTCTATTTACTCCAAACAAAATAAAGTTGCTGAAACAAACTAACTATTACAAACAGTAGCAAGGGGCCAACAAGCACATAGGAGGAGGAATAACAAGACACTTTTATGTACAATATGGCAATGTACTCCTATGTGGAATTTGGTGGTGTGCACACACCCGGCCGATGCCTACTAACGTCATGGGAAAAACCAAACAAAACCTAGCAAGAATCAGCATTCATGCAATACACCCCATGGCCCTGTTAACAGGGCATTTTAGACGTGGGTTAGGAAGGGGCAACCCTCATCCCCCAAAACCCCCAAGTTACATCCTCTAAGAGAGTTAATTCAACCTCTCCAACATCCCCAAGGTGTACATCCTTCAAGAGAGTTAATTCAACCTCTCCAACATCCCCAAGGTTTACATCCTTCAAGAGAGTTAATTCAACCTCTCCAACATGCACCGTCACTACATAAGCAATTACACTATCTTCTTCCATAATTTACAGTGATCAAACTCGTCATTAGTTATTCCAAAAATTATTATTTCCCACAGCCAAATGCAGAACTATCACGTCATGGGTTATAGTTCATTTTTATCCCCCATCCCCATGTTAATTCACCATTCACCTAACCTACATCTAAGATTCCAAATGCATCCTACGGACCTGTTGAGATATTATTTATTTTTATTATTGTTGTCTTATTTTATATTTCTTTCTTTTTCTTGTAATTTGCCTCATAGGTCCCTCTCCTATATAAGAGAACCCTAGGGTCACTCATAATGCAATGAATTCTTTTCCCTCTACATGGTATCAGAGCGACGGTCCTAGACTGGAGTTCCCGTACCCCGCAAAACCCTAACCCTACCCGCTACCCTATCCTCTAGTCCGTTGCCCGACCTCCAGGCCACCGCCCGTCCAGCCCAGGTCGCAGTCCTAGGCCTCTAGACCGCATCTCCTGCCGCCCTAGGCCCCCGCCTGAGCCGACCGTCGTCTCGACCGCCCAGGCTGTCGTCGACCCTCAAGTGAGCTTCCGTGCCCCTCTGCTAATCATTGTACGATCTGAACCGGCTTGATTTTGACGAAATACATGATTTCTGACCTATAAAACACGTTTTCAGGCCCTAGCAAGCAACAACGATTAATGAGGTTGGTTGTATGAGTCTACACATACAACCAATCCTCCATATGATCGTGTAGACTCATTTATATTGGCCTACTCCCCAGTTGAGTTCTGTTATTTGACCATTCTACCATCATGTCAGAGAACAAAGGTGATATTTTCTCGTTCGAAGCCTTCAAGGGCCCGGCTCACATCGCTAAGATGGATGGGACCAAATATGAGTTGTGCATGCAGTTTCTTACCCTATTGCAATGCAACAACAAGGATCACATCCTAACAAATCCAAAGCCATCAGATAAGACTAGGGAAAATGTTTCTTGAAAGCAAGATGATGTGTATGCATGTGTTTGGTTGTGTGGGACCTTCACCTCGGAGATAGCCAATGATATTCTGAATCAGCCCAACGCCAAGGCCATGTGGGACATTTTGGCATCCACCTATGCTCAAGTGAAGAATGAGGTCAAGATTCTTCAGTTACAGTTCGATATCTACAAGGTCAAGCAAAATGGTCGTCCTCTACACGTGTACTACAGTTCACTTCGTGGAATATTTGAGAAGCTACATAGCTATATGCCTATTATGACGTCTCTTGAGCAGAAGAAGGTATGTAGGAACTCCACGATGGTTGGAGTTTCATGGCCGGTCTTGATACATAGTATGATGCAGCATGTACTCAGCTTCTCATTAGAGCTACCATACCTCCCATGAAGGAGGCCCATAGCCGACTCAGGCGGGTTATCATACCTCCTATGGCCACTTTTCAACCCTCGTCAGCTATGGTCGTTTCTCGTGGTCGAGGAGTGACGACTCAGTCTAGATGATGCACTCCTCGTGGCAAAGGTGGTAGACGTCCGCGTAACCCTTGCACCTTTTGTCATCGACCGGGACATGCAGAGGATACATGCTATCAGAAGCATGGATATCACGTTTCTGGATGCGTGGCTGAATAGGTTGAGCCTTCAGATACTCTTGCTTCCCAGGCAGACCCTCGTCTAGATGATATCGTATCTCACATTCGAGAGATTATGACTCATGTTGTAGGAACCCCCACTACAGATACAACAACCGTAGCCAGATCCTTTTCGAGCTCCTTAGGTATCGATTATGCATTCACTGGTTGTAATGGTGCAGATACGATAGAGTGGATTATGGACTCTAGTGCTTCTCATCTTTGTGGAGACAGAGCACAACTAAGGTCCTACATGGCCATACCACCTAGTAAATGGGTTGTCATTTCCAATGACGACCACGTACCAATTACAGGACAGGGGGAAGTGCATTTGACATCATCTATGCGTCTTCAGAATGTTGTATATGCTCCTGACTTTTAGATGAATTTACTTTCCATTAGTCAGATTACTAAGGGTCTGCATTGTCGTGTCATCTTTGATCCATCTTCTCTTGTATTTCAGGACATACTCGCAGGAGGGTAATTGGATATGGCCGTGAGCAGTAGGGACTCTACAGACTGGTCCAACCTCCTTATGTCGGCGTTTCCACTATACCTAATGGACCAATCTCTCCATATATGTGGCACCTTCGTTTTGGCTACCTTCCTCTGCAGAAGCTATGCCATTTTCTCCCTCAGATTTCCACGATATCCTCCTTTCAATGTGAGACATGTCAGCTTGGGAAGCATCATCATTCCTCCTTTCCATCCCGTCATAGTCGGAGTAGTTTCCAGTTGTTTGAGCTCCTTCATTTAGATATCTAGGGTCTGAATCGTGTTCATGATCATCAGGGACACTGTTTTATCTTGTTGTCGTTGATGATTTTTCTAGTCTTTCTTGGATCTTTCTTTTGAAGAATAAGTATGAGGCCGGATCTGTGGTCAAATATTTTATTAATGAAGTAAGAAATATTTTTTCTGCTAATTTCAAATATCTTTACACCGATAATACCTTAGAATTCTGGACCTTACAACTTTTTGAGTTTCTTAGATCTCTTGGCATTATTCACCAAACCTCATATGCCTATACTTCTCAGCAGAACGGTGTTGCCGAACGCAAACATCGTCACTTACTTGATGTGACCAGAACCTTGTTGATACAGAGTCGTGCTCCTCACTTTTACTGGGGCGATGATGTTCTTACTGCATGCTATTTGGTGAATCGCATGCCCTCATCTGTGTTGGAAGAGAAAATTCCTTTCTCGATTGCGTTTCTCGAGAAGGATCTTTTCTCCCTTACACATCGTGTGTTTGGATCTGTTGCTTTTGTTCATGATGTCTCTCCAGGTCAAGACAAGCTCTCTCCTAAAGTTGTCAAGTGAGTGTTTGTTGGCTACTCTCGTACCTATAAAGGGTACAGTTGCTTTGATCCGTTAAGGCAGAAGTACTTTGTCACTGTTGACGTTACTTTCTTTGAGTCTATTATGTATTTTTCTCCTATAGATGACAGACTAGCCTCATCTGACTCTGACGATGAGATCTACATACCTCCACCTCCTATTGTCGTTCCTCCGCCTCCCTCTACTCCTGCTCTACCACCACCTCCTCAACCACTACCACCACCTGCTCTCGTGGCTCCACCTCCTACTCCGACTAAGTTTTTACCACGTGTTTTTCCTCGTAGGCCTCTCTCGGTTCCCCATACTCACAGGTCTTGCCCATCATCCAACATGCCTCAGGTATGTACTAAGCACAATGTTCCTACTTATGGCACTACTGAATTGTTTGTGCGGCAGGATTCCATACATGATGAACGGGTGTCCTCTCAAGAGGGGAACTCACATGTCACAGACTTGGCAGATGATCTTGAAGTACCGATTGCTTTGCGAAAACTGAAGCGATAGTGTATTACTTATCCTCTTGCAGTCCAAGTTTCCTTGAGCAGGTTGTCAGAGGATTCCAAAAGGTTTATCTTGGCATTATCTGTTGTGAGATACCACGAACATATCAGGAGACTTTAAAGGACAGTCGGTGGAGGTTAGCCATGGAGAAGGAGATGACTGTGCTACAGTCACGTGGTACATGGAGTCTTGTTTCTGCTCCAATCGATGCATATGTTGTGGGATGCAAATAGCTGTTCACTGTGAAACACCGTGTAGATGGCAGCGTGGATCGCTATAAGGCGAGACTTGTAGCACGTGAGTTCACTCAGACATATGGGGTGGACTATCATGATACTTTCTCTCCAATTGTCAAACATTCTACTCTACGTATTCTACTTTCTGTTGCTGTAATACGAGATTGGCCCATGTATCAGCTTGATGTGAAGAACACCTTCCTCTATGGTGATCTACAAGAGGAGGTCTACATGCAGTAGCCACCTGGGTTTGCTACTAAGGGGGAGTGTCAAAAGATTTACAGGCTACACAAGGCTGTCTATGACCTTAAATAGAGTCCAAGAGCATTGTTTCAGAAGCCCTTGGACTTGATAGAGCAGCAGAGGTTTGTGAGATCAATTGTCGATCACTCCTTGTTTGTGCAGAGGACCCAGAGAGGTACTATTGTCATTCTTATTTACGTTGATGACATTATTGTTACAAGGGATGACGAACAGGGCATTCAGGGTGCCCAAGGACTTCCTAGGTCAACAGTTTGTGACCAAGGACCTTGGACATTTACGTTACTTCCTTGTACTGGAGTTTGTCAGGAACCAGTGAGGTCTTGTGATGACATAGAGGAAGTATGTCACATATCTTCTTTTAGAGACAAGCATGGCAGATTACAGACCTGTCACTACTCCTATTGACCCGAGCATGAAGCTGTATGATGATGATACTGAGGAGGCCAACAAGAAGAGGTACAGAGAGCTTGTTGGCTAGCTACTATATGTGACCATTACCAGGCCCAACATATCCTTCGTCGTTAGTAAAGTGAGTCAGTTTATAGAGCAATCCATACATGCGCATATGGATGCAGTCTATATGATTCTGAGATACCTGAAGACTTTACCTTGTACAGGACTTCTTTTCAGCAAAAGTACGTCTCCTTGAGTTATAGCATGTGCAGATGCAGATTATGCTGGATGTCCAAAGGATAGAAAGTCTACATCAGGCTTTGTTGTGTTCACAGGGAATTACCTTGTTACATGAAAGAGTAAGAAGCATATTGTAGTTGCCAGATCAAGTGTTGAGTCAGAATATAGGACCATGGCATAGGCTAGCACAGAGATGATGTAGGTCAGTTCTGTACTTATTGACCTGACTATAGAGGCGCTTCTTCCCATGCACCTCCAATGTGATAATCAAGCTATTCTTTTCATTGCCAACAACCCAGTCTTTCACGAGAGGACGAAGCACATAAAGGTGGATTGTCACTACACTCATGACATGATACAGAAGGGTCTTATAGTTGTCACCACTATGCATGTCAGCTTTAGAGACCAGACAGCAGATATACTTACAAAGGCTTAGCCAGAGAACCTTGTCAGAGATGTTGTTCCAAGCTGGGTCTGATCGATATCTATGCTCCAACTTGGGGGAGTGTTGAGATATTATTTATTTTTATTATTATCGTCTTATTTTCTATTTCTTTCTTCTTGTAATTTGCTCCATAGACCCCTCTCCTATATAAGAGAACCCTAGGGTCACTCGTAACGCAATGAATTCTTTTCCCTCGAACCTCAGTTAGGATTCCATTTAGGTAGCAAAGTAGAGTTCACCAGTCTGCCTCGACATTGGTAGGAATAATCTTGTCGATGCAAAAAAACGTCTTCAGGCAATTTACAAAAGAAATTATGAACCGGGAACCTCATGACTAAAAAGTAGATGCAAGACCTTCCTTGGGTGGATGAATTCCTCATCTTCCAAAATCCCAGTTTTCGGAGACTAACCCAATTAGCAAACAACAAGGATCTGGTGCGAACCATTTCGCACACACAAAACTAGGACAGAGATCTAGAACCAGAAGATTATAATAATTCACAATCGCAAACATGGTTGATTTAACTGCACGCTGACCTGTCTCTTCATGAGGAAATTGATCCCGAAGGCGAGATCCCCTATCGGCCATTTCCCGAGCGTTTCCGAGTATGTGAAGCGCAGCGTGTCTGACAGCGTCGCTATCGTCTCGAACCACGTAGCCGGCGCCTGCGCGGGCCTCCTAGGCGCGGGCTTCTGCCTCCTGGCGACCGCGCTTTCCTCCAACAAACCCTCCTCCGCCGCTGCCTCCGAGATCTGCAGCCTCCGGCTCAGCGTATAGTAGAGCAGCGCCGCGGCTCCCGCGGCGGTGGCCATCGTCGCCGTCGCCATCGCATCCCACTCCTACTCATGCATTAAACCCGCGGGGAAACGCTAATTTTCAGGAGGATCCGCCCATGGGGATCGCGAGGGGAGGGGGATCGGGTGGGGGGAAAACGCGTGCGATCGGGGAAGGGATCGGGTGCGATTGCCGCGATGGGAGGGTTCGGGGTTCTTCGGGAGGTGTTGGCGTGGGTGGGAGATGTGGAATAGGAGATGTGGCGAGAGGTGTGATGTTCGTGTGTGCGTTTCGCTTCCGTGTTACGGAGGTGTGGGGGAGGGGGGGACTGAAGGGGAGGAGGGGAACAGCCCGCCGCTTCCCGCACTCGCACGTGCGTGAAGGAGGTGAAGGAAACTTGTTGTGGAGTTTTTTTTTTACTTTTGACCGGGATCAGCTCTTTACTACTATCATCTCAAATTTGAAAGCCTTGTGTAAACCATGCACTATCGTTAATATGTAGTTATATTGGCATTTAATTTCAAACTTCTGTTGTTCTTAATTTCAAATGTCTATTGTTGATTCATCTATTCTCCCAACTGAAAGCATGGTATCGTGAAACTAATGATGACCTTTACTACGTTGTTGTTTCCATGTCGATAAGTGAAACGTGTCATCATAGCATGTTAATGAAGGATCATGTGCATCTCCGACATTGTCATCTCGCTTTAGAGAAAGAATGGGAGAGTGAGGGACGCCGACTACGATGTTCTTCGTGACATGATCGTCCCCACCCTGTAAGAGGTGAATATGTAGGCATGGTTTCACCTCACGTCGTCTACATTCCACGTCTCTGATTGTTGTGGTCGCGTGCAACCATCTCGCAACAATTTTTTGACCACTCAACGACTCCACGAGAATCGTTCTCAATTACAACATCTCTAATATTCAACTTAAGTTGTTTGTGATCTCCAAGGATCTTGACCATAAGAACTTGTCTATCTTTGATGGACTAATCTTGTTTAACTACAACATTATTCTCAGTGGTGGACCAAGTATTACATGACAAGTAGAGCACACTACAACGGTAAAAATAACAATACATTATGGAGCATTCAAATTAATGACATTATAAAAGCACATGTATGTACTATGATATGTTTTATTAAACAGATATGGAACCCCTGGATGGTGAATGGCACATAAATCAAGAACAATGCTATGATGCCACCTCCTCCCTAAACACTTTAACCTCATTTAAATAAATTTATTATCTCAATTTTCAAACATTAATATTTTATTCAATGATTGGCTAAATATTGAAGACAATGCTGGAATTCATCCATGTTAATCAATGCTTATATGATCCTTGCAATGCCAGAATATTTTCATCTTATTAATTATTGAGATATACCTTGAAGTACCGATCCGTTTACGATCTAATTATATTTCATAAATGGATTTTGGCTGACCTGAGCAATACAGATTTTTAGATCTGATTAGGATCTTAGCAATACCATTGTCCCACCATGTCTTTCTGTCCATGAATCACTGCCTTATCAATCTCCACAAAAGCTTGCAGAGCCCCTAACCCTACTAGATGCCAAACATATGCCTCACATGCACACATATGGATATGCATGCAGCATTGCAGATATCTAACAGAACTTAATGGTGTTGATACTCACAAGTAGATCAACTCCTTTGCATCCTTGGAGAAAACGACATTTCTCCGGTTAAATTAGTTACCTTCATGTACAAAGAATACAACGATTGAATGGCAAATCAACCATGGAATTTATCATATTGAGAAAAATTCTCGTTAAGATTTTCTTACAAGTATCTCAGATTTTTAAGTTAGAAAAGTTGAGAATGTTGTATTTATTACCAATGTAATTAGGTTTTATATAAGTAACCCTATGCAATTACATTAGATAAGGAATTGATTTCAATATGGAAATCAATTGTGTTGGAAGAAAGTTGGTAATCACCAAATTTGAAATAAGGAGAGTTTTTGGATGTATTTTTAGCACCACATATAGTAATTTTAAAAATCTGATGGACTTATATATGAGTTTATAACCCAAGCTCTTGTAGCAATAGTAGAGAGGAGGAATGGAGGATCACATACACGCATGCGCTCCACTCTGGCACCGGCCCAGGTTCGGGCTTGAGCTTGGGATAGTCAATACAAATCTCGAATTAATAGTGATTTGACCGCAATAAGAAATTTGACTCGACTCCAACGACATTGATCTAGCCGATGTTTAAGAATTCAAAGAGGTACCCATTGGAGGGGCATTTTCGAAAGAGGAAAAATTACGCCCTAGATCTTCTCATACCCTCCCCCTTGACACCATTTTCTTCACTCGCAAGAAAACTCCTACGCCACTTTAGCTATCCATTTTTCTCCACCGCATCTGCGACTTACGTTTCTTCTTCTCGACTGCAAGTTCTCTGATGTACTTTCGATGACGATCTCATTGGTTTCCATGGACGTAGATCGTGAGTCGTCATATCCTGGGAGTATATTGCCAGTGCCCTTCGTACCGGTATTGTAGGGGCGATATCCTCTTTAGGGAAAGTCCATTTCATGGACGCTTTTATGATATCTTATCTAATTTATTTATTATTTTTTTACCATAATTTGTTTATTGCTTTATCTTTCCTATATCTTGTCCTAATTTGGTTTATTTGTTGTTCTATTAATTCCTGTGTGTATTCTATAATTGGGTTATGAATCTGTTACGGTTGTATATTTATTTGTTAATATGTGACGTTAATTTGATTTGTGTTAATTCGAATAATTAAGGGTTAATGTATGTTGTAATAATCATGTTTTCATTAATCTTAGAGAGAATATTCAGAATTGGAATTAGAATCATGTCAGAAATCATGTTTAAATTGAGGGTTGACATGATCGGAATGCCTGAAATTTTCATTGGGCAGAATTTCAAGCGTTAGCAACAACGAATGAAAATCTGATTAACCACCATAGGGTTAATCTCAATGCTTGAAACTGAGTGTCCTTTAGTGAAAATAAAAATCCCTTACATGATAGTGAGAAGACACAATCTACATGGAAGGAACGCGGCCATATATATCATGGTTGCATCTTGTTGGCTCTGTCCATCACGTCCTTTAACATATATTATTCATCCACGTATATTGCGAAGGGGTTATGGGAAAGAACTTGATCGAAAGTATAACACTGAGTATCTCATTATTGAGAAATACTCCATCACCAAGTCCTTAAAGTTTTCCATGACCGAAGGGAAGTCGGTCTCTGAATAGCACATGAGTTTTTACTCTTACTTCATGGTCTAGAAGATGACGAGATGAAACTTCCAAAGAAGTTTCAGGTCATGTGCATCATCAAAAAATTCTCCAAGCCTTGGGAAGACTTCGGTATGACCCTGAAACACGTGAAGAGAAAATTTTATATGGATAATTTGATGATGGCAATCGCCGCAGAGGAGGAACACAGGATACAAAAGCATGTGGTTCAAATTGATGTTCAGGATAAGGTCAATTTCATGACCTTGAAAGGCAAAGATATAAAGTGAAAGGATAATAACAACAATAAAATAAAATCAAAGGGAAAGATCCATAAAAAACAAAGAATAAACCCTGTTGGCACTGCAATTAGTTTAGCTATTGGAAGCATGATTATCCGTCCTTAAAGGCTCAGCTTAAGACTATAGATGGGAGTCCACAAGTAAACATGATCACTGTGGGACTTGAGACTGACGAGGGATAGGTATCTGTAAAATCGGAATTATACTATATCCATGATCCAAATAAGTGGCTTGTGGATACAAGACATATTTGTTCTGATAGAACATTATTTTCTTCTTATCAGACATGTAGTAGTAGGATTGTGAAGATGGGGATCAATTCTGCATCCAGGGTGCTAGGGTCAGGACAAGTCAACTTGAGGTTCTCCTCTGAATGTGTCTGTACTTTGCATAAGGTAATGCTCCGACGTGAAGAAAAATCTTCTATCTTACTCCATTTTAGTTAGAAATGATTTTGAGTTAAACTCCAAATGTGATAAAGTTGTATCTTGAGACATGACACTTTTAGGAAAAGGTTATTTGGCAGAATTTTATTTGTTGCTTAGAATTAGATGCGATTCGATAAACATTTGATTTAGTGAATGTTTTAAATTCTGTGTGTTCTAGTTATGTGTCTCATGTTGTTAATAATTTAGAATCTTGTGATATGAGGCATGATAGACTGGGGACATGTAAATCTAAATTCAATAAAAAGAATGATTAATTTAGAGTTGATCCCTAAACATATTGTTGATAAACTCAAAAATGTGAGATTTGTGTGCAAGCAAAGATGCGTATGCAGTCTTTTCAATATGACTCCAAAGATAGTGAGATATTGGATCTAGTGCGCCCAGATATATGCAAGTTTAATGGTGTATTGACCAAAAATAATATGAAATACTTTATCACCTTTATAGATGATGGCAATAAATAATGTTATAAGTATCTAATGAAAATCAAGGATGAAGCCATAGAAAAAACTTCTTATATTTAAGAATGAGGTTGAGACATGAACAGGAAAAGTACTTAAACACCTTAGGTCAGATAGAGGTGGTGAATATGCTTCTAAGTTGTTTGGCATAGTTTATCAAGTTACTGTTCAATACACCACAATCAAATGAGATAACAAAACAGAAAAATAGAACCTCAACAGACATTATCAATGCTCTCTTATAGAGTTATGGACTTCCAACGTATATGTGTGGAGAGGCCTTGAATACGACTTGATATATCCTGAAAAGGGTACCTCTAAGACATATGGAAAGGTGTCCTTTCGAATTTTGAAGGAATAGAAAATTAAGCTTAAGATATCTAAACGTGTGGGGATGTGTCACTAAGGTGTTAGTTCCAGAACACAAGAGAAAGAAGCTAGATCCTAAAACTGTTGATGCAGTCTTCTTAGGTTACTTAAAAAATAGCTATGCATATAGGTTCTTAGTAATTCGGTCTGAGATACCGGGCATAGATATCGACACTATTGTTGAATTGCGTGATGCTACTTTCTTTGAGGGTGTCTTCCCTATGAAGATCGAGATTCCTCGGAACCTGACCATTGGTGTTGCCTCCACATCAAGATCTATTCCAGATCAAGTGAAAAGGGTCACAAAAGTAGGGGTTGAATCTCAACCTGACCCTAATGACTTTTCAGAAGAGATTGGGCGAAGGAGGAGTAAACGACCACGGATAGCCAAGGGTCTTGGTAGTGATTTTGTTGCCTACCATGTCCAGGGTGACCTACCAAGTTGCAAGGAAGCCATGGCTTCATCTGAAGCAAAATAATGAAAGGAATCCATCAAATCTGAGATGGATTCCATTATGTCTAATGGACTTGAGAACTGGTTGATTTACCCATGGAATGCTCTATCATTGAGTGCAAAGGGGTTTAAGAGAGTTTAGGCCCTACGGATCAATTGAAAAGTATAAAGCTAGAGTAGCTACTAAGGTTTATAGGCAAAAGGAAAGTATTTATTATTTTGATACATATTCCCATGTAACTAGGATGATCACAATCAGGATGCTCGTAGCATTGTCATATGTATATGATATCTTTATCCACCGGATAGATGTGAAACCCGTCTTCTTGCATGTCGATCTTGAGGAGGATATCTATATAGATCAACCTGGCGGGCTTGTGACTCCTGGGAATGAGGGAAAAGTTTGCAAGCTTGTTAGATCTCTTTACGGATTGAAACAAGCACCAAAGCAGTGGCATGGAATTTTTGACAAATTTATTTTGTCATCTGGCTTTAAAGGTTTATGAATCCAACAAATACATGTGTTCCAAGATGAAAGGTGATGAGTGTATTATATTGTGTTTGTATGTTGATGGCATACTATTGTTTGGATCACATGTGAGGATTATTAATGCGAGTAAAGCATTCTTAAGTAACAAGTTTGAGATGAAGGACATGGGTGTTTCTGATGTGATCTGGGTCACAAACTGATAAGGTCAGTTGATGGGATTGTAGTTTCTCAATCTCACTATGCTGAGAAGGTCCTTGAGAAATTTGGATATCAAGATTACAAAGCTGTAAGTACTCTCTTTGATTTATCTGAAAATGTTGTTTAAGAACAAGAGTAGAGTACCCGTGGCTCAGATAAGGTATTCACAGGTCTTGGGAAGCTTAATGTATCTTCTAAATTATATGAGACTTGATATTTCATTTTAGTTGCAAAACTGAGTAGATATAGTAGCTATCATGACTATACTCAATGGGAGGCTCAAGATTGAGTATTGAAGTACATGAAGGGAACTATTTCCCATAGTTTGCTTTACAGTAGACATCCATCTGTTCTAGAAGGATATAGTGATGCAAACTAGATAGGGAAACTAATATGGGAGTAATAGTATTACGGGCATGTCTTTACCCTTGGAGGCGGTGCAATCTCCTGGATATCTGTAAAGTAAACCATTCTAGCTCGGTCTACCTTCGAGCCTGAGATGTGTGCTTTGGACACCACTGGAATTGAGGCTGAAGGGTTAAGAAAACTTCTTTCTGAAATTTCTATGGTAAGTCAGCCAGTTCCTGCTATCTCGGTACATTGTGATAACATGACTACAATTACCAAAATTAAGAGTTCAAAGTTTAATCAGAAAACAAGAAGACACAAACAAAGAAGACTTAAAACATTGAGATTTGGTGTCTCGAGGAGTGTTGGCTATGGATTTTGTTGGATCCAAAGACAACACAACAAATCCGTTGACTGAGGACTTAATAGATCTTTAGTCGTAAAGTTTAGGCTTTTGATGTGACTAAGACCCATTGGGAGTTTCTCTACAGTAGTAGCCCAACCTATTTGAGTGGAGATCCCATAAAGTAAGTTCAATGCGGTAATAACAAGCTGTTTGGAAAATTGGTTGGCACTCGTATTTTCAATGCTTATGCATTAGTGTCTTATCCATGGAAGCATGAGTGTTATTTAAGCTCCTAGTTTAGGAAGAGCGTAAGCTCTGAATGGATTCAATCCATGGGACAGGATGTTAACAGTGCATCCTTGGAGAATACCACCTATGTAAGTATTAATGTGGGCCGTAGTTAAATAAATAGGGTCTTTCCTGAATACACTCATGAATCAGGATAAGAATGCATGACCTTTAATAGCATCAACTCTGAAGATTGTACCAAGAACAACACTTTGTTGTTTTTACCGTATACTTTAACAATAAGGTCTGAAGTTCAAGATGTAGTTCACTTCATTCCTGTTAAAGTAAAATGTAGTAAACTTAGGTAGAGGCTCAAATCGTAAGGTACCTTTATTGAAAGCAAAATGTTGCAACTGAAAGACGTCTTTTGAATCTCTTTTTTAAATTGATGAATTCGTGGAGGATTGTTACATTTATTACCAATGTAATTAGGTTTAATGTAAGTAAACCTATGCAATTACATTAGGTAAGAAATTAGTTTCAATATGGAAATCATTTGTACTGGAGGAAAGTTGGGAATTCTTAAATTTGAAATAAGGAGAGTTTTTTGATGGATTTTTAGTACCATATATCATAATTCTAAAAATATTGTAGACTTATATATGAGTTCATAACCCAAGCTCTTGTAGCAATAGTAGAGAGAAGGGATGTACGATCACACGCGCGCGCTCCGCTCTGCTCCGACTCCGGCTCTGGCACCAGCTTGGGCTCGGGCTCAAAAGAGTTAATTCAGATCTCGGATCTCGATACTTTTGATATGGATTTCATTAGCGGGTAGAATAAATTAATTATATGAATTAATATCGATTCGACCACAATAAGGAATTCGACTCGGCTCCAACAGCTCTGATCTAGCTGACATGCAAAATCTGAAGAGGCGCCCATTGGGGGACATTTTCGGAAGATGAAAAGTTGTACCCTAGGTCTTCTTATACCCTCCCCCTGGACGTTATTTTCTTCACTCGCAAGAAAACTATCAAACCGCTTTTGTTATATGCTTTTTCCCGTTGCATCTATGACATACTACAAGTTCTTAGAGGTACTTTCGAAGACGATATCGTCTATATGCAGAGATGCATATCGTGAACTGTCATATCCTGTGAGCTGACCGTCGGTATCCTTTACACCGATATTATGGGGGCAATATCTTCTCCAGGGATAGTCCATTTCATGAACGCTTCGACGATCTCTTATATATTTTTATTTATTATTTTATTTACCACAATTTGTTTATTGCTTTGTCTTTCCTGGATCTCGCCCTAATTTGGTTTATCCGTTGTTCTATTGGTTCATGCATGCATTCTGTAATCAGGTTATGAATCTGTTACGGTTGTATATCTATTTGCCAATATGTGACACTGTCAATTTGATTCGTGTTAATCCGGATAATTACCGATTAATGTATGTTATAATGGTCCTGTTTTCAACAGGGAGGAACTAGCCCCTCCATAGAAGTCCCTTGCTTATATCTGGATAAGAAGAATGTGGTAAAAGAAAGGATTTATTTCAAATCAGGTGCTTTACTATAATTAGGTAGGAAGTCTCTCATGTCATATTGTGAGAGACATCATAAAATAAGAAAAGTTAGCCATCTATTGAGATGGGTCCAGTTACCAATGAAGCTTGATATCTTGCCATCTATACATGTACAACCCAAGCTAGATATATTCCCGTATATACAAGTGCAGTCCATCCTAATGCAAAAATGTCACAAACTCAAATAATGTTAATTATTACACCAAAAAAGACATAGGGAGATCTATCTCTCTAAGGCCATGTTCGTTTGGAGAATAAGCATTGAAATAAGTAATCAATTCTCCATCGGTGCAATTTCTAAGAATACGGCTATTTCCATCCACATCACAATATTTTACCTTATTCTTATCTTTATTCCACCTTAACTACCTTTGTTCCACCTTATTCTCCTTAGCCATATCTTTCCAGTCGAACCAAGAATAGACTGTTATTCTCCTTATTCCCCATCCTTATAATTCATGCTTATCCCAAACCGGATGCCCCTTACACTCATGCATAGGGCATTTCTAATGATCATAGTGTTCGTCAAACTTCACGTACATGATCTCAATTATTCTTCAAGCGCATTTGTTCATCTTTTAAATCGACTCAATAATAGAATAATTAATTATAATTGTGATAATAAAAATTCCAAGTAAAAATGACAAAGTTCTACTTTTTGAACGCATTTTTTCCTTTTTAGCATGTCCTCTATAACAATGCAAAATTACTACTACAACTTTTAATGTATCAGTTATCATATACACAATAACAATATAAAGCTGTTGTCTGTCTCTGTATGCAAACCTTTATAACTTTTAATTTATGGAATCATGATTCCGTGAGTAAAAATCACATCACGCAGTGTACTCCTTTACAACTTATACAACTATATGAGTAACTTTGACAACTTTTAGTTTACAAAATTGCAATTGTAACTTCTCGAGCTTAAATCCTTAGATCGTTATCCAGAGAAATTAACAATGACAACTTGCTGGATTCGGGTCTAACAAGACTCGATAAGTTGTCATGATAACTTCACTTAAACCTTGAACGTTACAAATGGTATCACAACGATTTTCCTTTAACAATGGAAATGACTACATGAGAGGTGAAGTCACCACTATAAGGAGATGGGAGAAAAAAACTACCGCCATTGTTACTAGGATTTTGTGATAGGGTACATCACAATGAGGATGTTGTGATTAGACGTGTATGTTGGAAGGGGGAGGGGTGTAACATCCGAAATATAATCCCACATCTAAAATTTACAAAGTATGAAAGTGAGTTATAATATTATTTGACAGCTTTGATTTAAGTATTTTTGGATGGTTGCCAATCGATTTAATTGGGCATGAACATAACAAATTGTACATGTTAGTTTTCCTTGTTAATAATCCTTGGACCAAAACCCGATACATTGCAAATGGCATTGTGGATAAATATGAGAGAACACAATGAGTTGTCTTATATAGGTCGAACTCCTAGAGCACTCACAAATGAGAAATTACATAGGAGGATCCTGAGAGGTTACAACTCAATTGAATAAAATAAACATGTCTGTAGCACTCCTCAAGTTGAAGCATATCTATCGATCACAACCAACTTGGAGATTATCTAAAAGAAGCGTTTCTTCAGTAGCTCCTTCGTAAATACATCTGCAAGTTGAAAATCGATGGAGATGTGTGGAGTAGTGATCTTCTCTCGTACAACATCACGAACAAAGTGGCAATCAATCTCAATGTTCTTTGCCTGCTCATCAAAAACTGGATTAATATCAATATATGTAGTGGACTTTTTGTCACGATACATACGAACGAGAGTAGTGACAACAATACCAAGTTCATGTAGAAAAGAGAGTAACCAAGTAATCTCAAAGGTGGCATGAGCCATCGCCCGATATTCTACCTCTACACTCGATCTGGAGTCTACGGTCTGCTTCTTGCTCCGTCAGGTGACAAGGTTTCTACCAACCATCATAGCATAAATATAGTGGATTGACGGTCCTCAAGTGAACTAGCATAATGTGCATAAGCATAAGCAGAGACTTTAGTGTGGCCATTGACCACATAGAAGAGGCCTTGCCATGGTGATTCCTTCAAGTGGTGTGGCATCAGAAGAAAATCTTGACAATGAATGTAAAGTGTTTCTCCATGTGTTGGTTGGCTTTGCTCACATCATAACATATATCCGGCCTAGTGACAGTAATGTAAAGTAGTTTTCCAACTAGGCTTCTGTATCGTGTAGTGTCTTCAAATGAAAGATCAAATGAAGTAGAGTGCTTCCTCTGGACTGAAGGGATGCCAGAAGGCTTGCATCCAAGTAGTACAACCTTAGTTAGGATGTCCAAGAAATATTTCCTTTGTGATAGGTGTAGTACGTATCACTTCTATGCCAAGAAAGTAGCGGAGTTGGCCAAGGTCCTTTGTGACGAAGACCTTCTGAAGGAAAGCCTTGATCTCTAATATGACTTCATCACCATCACCTATGACAACCATATCATCAACTTAAACTACATTTATGACAATACAATTGAACCATCATTTGAAAAAAGATAGAGTAATAAAATGTTGTTCTCTGAAAGTCCAGAGTAATGATCCCGATAGTGAGTCTATCAAACCATGCTCGAGGACTCTGTTTTAGGTCATAGATGGCCTTGTGAAGTCGGCACACACACTCTCCCTCAATTTCATAACCTGAAGGTTGTGTCATGTAGACCTTCTCCTCAAGATCTCCACAGAGGAAAGCATTCTTCACATCATACAGAAATATATGCTATTCCTTGTTGGCAGCCACTGAAAGGATAGTGCGAATAGATCCCATCATTGCTAATAAGGAGAAAATCTTGAAACAGCCAACCAGATAAGTCTATGTAACTCCTTTGGTAAACCAACAATCCTTTCAATCTATCAATTGACCTATCATACAACTGTTTAGCAGTGAAAATCCATTTGCAAACCACATGTCAAATTCCGATGGAACACGGTACAAGGTCTCACATTCCCCTAGATGTAGGAGCATCCATTTCCTCATTTATTTCATATCACTAGATATGATCTTCTAAAATAATGTGATGATCTCTGGGAATAGAAATAGTCATCAGAGCATATTTATTTCTCTTGTCAGAGCATGATAAACCATCAGTAGAAGTGAAATGGGACATAGGGTATAAAGTACATTGTCTCTTTGTTTGGTGGAGAGCTATGGGAAGGTCCTAAGGAGCATCCAAGATAGCAATGGTGGGAACATAACCTTCAAATGAGCGAGAAGGGACCGAGTGATGACTGGTATCTTTCAGAGGGTCTAGAAGTCTCACAAGGCGAGAGATCCAGTCGTTGATTTGACCACTCCAAAATTCCCAGATCAATCAACAATTAACCTACAATGAAATATATGCAATTAAATCAAAAATGTGGAGTTAAAATTTATTATAACTCTACATGTAAATGTGTATAGGTGTAAGCACAAGTTGAGGTCGAAAACTGGGAGGTGAATGGTTATATTGTGAAATTGGTTGTATAATTATTCAATTCAATGATCATGTCCAATTCTTTATTATTTTTGTGGGTTTTAAATTTTATATTTTTTTATTTTATTTTTGGTTTTATGATTTTTCTTTTGATTTTAGATTTTATATTTTTTTAATTATATAATATAGATATATATTTATGTATAAAGAGATATGTATAAGAGAAACATATATTTTTGTAAATACTCATATATGAGATACTATATTTTTTGGCTTTTTATATTTTTACATTTTTTTGTTATTTGTCGGGATTTTTCTAATTTTTATGTATTTTTATTTCAAAAATGTCCCTCGTATGGAACTAATTAAATAGGCCGAAACTAATATGGGTTTTAAAAATGTAAAATAAATCCAAAAATTACCCAAATTAATTTTAGTACATAAGTAATAATATAGAGATAGTTATAAAATAGAAAACATATTTTTGGTATTTTTGGTATATTTTTTTAGGATTTTGGAGCTTCTTGAAATTTTTATATTTCCTTTTTCTATTTTTAGGGTTTTTCATTTTCTGAACTCAATATATATATAAATATACCATATATAATATTTTTGGAATTTTTCAAAAACATTTTATAATTTTTTGTATTTTATAAATTAAACAGTGCAAAAAGGGCTCCTTTTTCATTTTTTATAATTAGGTTAAATGCAAAAAAATGCAGAATAAAATGCAGACGTGAAAGTACACTACATGAAGCATCTAACCAAATTTTTGTGGATTTTTAGGAGCTATAGAGGTATTTTTAATAAATACATAAAAGACACAATAATCAAGCAGCCTGGCAGGGGCATATTTGCAAATAAAATAAATCACAGGGGGCACAGTGCAAAAATACCTACTGGAATAAACATTTATTTAAACTTTGAAGGTTATTTGACAATAAACAAAAATCGCCAGGGGTATAGTGCAATTTTCACGCGCCTCACGTGGGACTACACGTGAGGCGCGGAGGGACTAAATGGTAATTACGAAACCTACAGGGGGTCTACTGCAAAAATTGCAATTTAATTACAACGTGAAATTTTATTTATGGCATTATTATCTAAATACAAAAGGCGGGGGATATATCTGAAATTTACCCCCAAAGGCGCGCGATCCAACGGCTGATCTTCATCCACTTGATACGCGTCGCCTCCACGTCTGCCGATGCCGCTTCGACGATGGGCGGTGAGGATTAGATCTCGTGGGGGGATCTGACGGTCGTGGCTTCACTCCATCGGGCGGCTGACGTTCGAACTGGGACTCCATCTTCATCCGACGGCGGGGAGGGCATCTAGAAGAACAGGGAGGAAGGTTCGCCTGGGCGAACTTCCTCCAGTGATTTCTCCATCCCCCGTCGGTATCTACTGCTCCCAAAGGTCCCAAGGCGTCGCAGGTGCTTCGCTCTATCTGCAGGAGGCTTCAGATCGGCCAAAGGACGACCGGAGCACCACCACCAGGTCGATGTCGAGGTGGCGCTCCAGATGCCTCCGGCGAGCGTCGAAGAACGCCTCCAGCTGCTCCAAAGCACCTTGTACCTGCACAGAGTGAAACAAGGGACGAGGGCAAACTGCCTCGTCCCATTAGAGCGGAAAATGAGCGAAGGGTGGACTGGGGCGGTGATCTCCGACGAAGGGCGGAGGAAGGAGATCCGATCTCCGGATCTAGTAGGGATCCGGGTGGAATGAAAGGCCTGGAATGAAGGGAAATGAAAAGGGTAGGAAGATGGAGGTGAAGGCGAGGTCGGGAAACAGGTGGATCACAGTGAACGGTTCGTCGGAGCGGAGCTCCGGCGAACTACGAATCGACCACTCTAAGCTAAACCTAGAGTCTAATGGTTATTCTAAATGCATAATTAAACTGCTGAAATCGAAAGCTACCTAAAATAATAAAATGCGCAGCTCGTACCTGGTTGGATGCCAGGGAGCAGAGGCCTCGCTGGCGACGGCGGCCTTGGGTGCAACCTCCGCCTCTCCGACTGATTCAAAGCGCTGGCGAGCTCCTCCTGTCACAAGGAACATCGCCGGGACCGAATGCGAGGAAGGGAGTGGAAAAAGGCTGACCAAAATTGCAGTGAAGGCGGAGGTGGTTTATTTATGAATAGGGTAGCACCCTTATTTGACCGAGCTGTAGCGGCGAATCGACGATATGTACAAGGGTTCCAGAATCTCGGCGCGAATCTAGGATGATCAGAGAGTATTTTTCATGAAGGGATCAGGGCAAATGATGGATAGTTCATGCACAAAAAAGGGAGAAGACGGGCGGAAAAGACCGACCACGTCTAATCAGGCAACTGGAGGTGCAGTTGACCGAGCGGTCAACGATTGCTGGAACCCTATTGGTCCAAGTCAGCATTTGCTTGACTTATTATTTTAACCGATTAAATGATTTACTTAAATTTTATTTATAAAATAAAAAATGTTTATTAATTAATGTAGTATTTATTTATGATTTTTATTTATTTTTTTAATGTATTTTATTATGGGTTTATTTTAATAATGTATTTAAAAGTATATTTATATGTATTTTGTAGAATTTATTTTTATTTTGTATATTTTATTTTTATTTTATTTTCTTTATTTTATAAATTTATAACTTATTTTTATGAGTATAAATATATTTTTATTTATTTTTTATGAGTTTATTTACAATTTTAAATAAATAGGTGTATATATATGTAGGTATACTTATAGGTATTTTACCGATATATTATATATACTTTATTTGTTTAATGTATTTTATTTGTTTTTATTTTGAATTTGTATTTTTAATAAGTTATATGTAATATTTACGTTATTATAAAAATATAGATGAATAAAGAATAAAATAATTAAATCCCCTTTTATTTATGTGCATAC
This sequence comes from Ottelia alismoides, assembly GCA_037367405.1. Classification (NCBI taxonomy): domain Eukaryota; kingdom Viridiplantae; phylum Streptophyta; class Magnoliopsida; order Alismatales; family Hydrocharitaceae; genus Ottelia; species Ottelia alismoides. The sequence continues at coordinate 397,694 of JAZKJV010001748.1, read as the reverse complement.
TCAACATATGTATTTTTCCTATGTATTTCATAGACTTATTTTATTTTACAAATTCTTTTTGGTTTTCTTTTAATTTTAATATGTATATGTATTCTATACATTATTTACAAAATTCTAAAAATATAAGCTTATAGAAATAGTGAATGAAGAATAAATTGAATATTTTATTCGGGTAGATTATACAATGGGGGCCAAAAACCTAACTTTCACAGATGGATTCCAAAAATTATGAAACTAATTTTATTAAATAGTTCTTAGAAAGCTATATACAATTAAAGTGATTTTGGGTGATTTTGAGTTTTTATTTGCAGGATATGGGTTTGTGAAGTTGAGATTCTGGCTTTTTATTCTGTGTATAAAATGTACACTGTGTATCATTTTTGTACAAACTCAATTTTGTAATTTTATTCATATTATTATCTACAACTTTTATGTACAAAGTTTCTCTATTTGATGAATAAATAATTATATACAAAATAGGTGTCAAAAATGCATAAATGAAGAATGAATAAATGAGGTATTTATTATATTATTGGTCCTTATCTCCCCCTACTTTATTCCTTGTCGACCAATTCCATTCTGGACTTGGTCTCGGGGTTAGGGTCATAAAATATTTACAATATTTTATTCCTTTTTCTTTTCTTCTCTTTATTCTATAATTTTGGCATTAAAAACCTTATTCTATGTACAATAAATACAATAGATATTGAATGATATTATGTACAAATTACTGTTATTTACATGCATTTGCTGGGGTTTTTAAGGCCAAAATGATAGAATAAAGGTGATGAAATGGAGATTCATCACCCCCCTATACTTGCCTTTGCTAGTCCCTAGCAAATACTTGTACAATAAGTACAAAAAGAATAAAGAATAAGAAGAAAAGAAAAGGCAAAAATAAAGAATATAAAGAATAGAGTGAATTGATCATGATTATTAAACTTATCTGTACAAAATCAAAGTTTGGAGCTTAGGTTAGACTTTGATGTGAAAATGTGTGTGGAACCTGGTTGGGAACCAAATTTAAAACACAGCAGCCTTCGAGAGTCACAGAACTCGGTTCAAATCTCCTCAATAGCCAGGTCAGAACTAGCCTACATCATACGCAAACCCTTATGACTATGAGGCTAACTTGTACAATGTAAGTGATAGTGGCTCTCCCCATATGAAATGACAAAGGAACTGACTTCTCCAGAATGACAACCCAATGATTCCCCAATCCAGCCCTCTACCGTCGAGGAGTGGGGTATTCCCTTCTAAGTTCAAGTGGCATCCGACTCAAGAGGAGTTGGTGGAGAAAAGAATGGACGGTAGCCAGTGTAGCTACCTATCCTGGGATGCAAGACCAGTGTAGTCAAGTCATCCAGTTGCAGGCTCACATGGTATAACTTTGATGCTCAAGCTTGCTTATTTTCTATATAACATATACACATACTTTGGCAGGCACTTTTATTTTTATTTACAAGCCTGTCCACTTTTTTGGAGTTTTTTTTCAAACATACTATTTACAGCAGCATTTACATAAGGACTTTTTCGCGACTTCATTGAAACTGGACCAGGTTGGGGTGCACTTCCCTCCCTAGACGAGGACGAATGTTTCCACCCGTGTGCGTCTCAGACTGGCAAATCCAACCCCCTCACCACTCCAACTGAGTTGAGCCAAGTGAAAGGTGCAAGTGTCCAAGTTAGGTCACGGTCGACAAGAGTCATACGTGTGTTTCGAAAAGTTCTAGTTAGTCCACTGAGGTGACTTGAACCCAGCCCTGATTTCTCAAAGAATTAAGTCTGAATAGATCTGAAGTACCTTAAACCTAGTTCCCATAAGGTTCCAGTGCAGTTAGGTGCGATAAGGTCCAACCAAGCTCCAATCTTCGACTTTATTGGACTAGTTCAATTATCAAGCTCAATCAAAGAATATGAATGCTATGCAAATGCTATTTACAAATATGCAAAGAATAATGCAATTTTTCAAAGAATTTGAAAACAAAGAGAGGAATTTTTACACAAAGAATTTACAAATAAAAGAATTTTGGCACTCAAAATATGTACAACTATTTACACGGGCGTGCTGCTTTATTTTAAAGAATTTACAGGTTTTAACAAAGTGATTTATTTAGGTGTATATACAATTGATAAAGAATTTAATGTATTTTATTTATGATTTATTTTTATTCATTTTATTTATTATTATGCTTTTATTCCTCACATTTATTTTTGAAAAATCATTTTGAAAACTATAGTGCAAAATAATTTTTGCAAATATTTACAAACATTTGAAATCCATTTTGCAAAGATTTTGCAAACACTATATACATTTTTCAAAATATTTTTACAATCATTTTCAAAATCATTTGCAAATAGGTTTTCAAATCTTTATTTCATACAAATAGAAAAATTTTGCAATCAAAATATTTTTACAAAGGTTGAAAATATTTCACAAAAAGTTTTCCAAACAGTTTACACCATTTTTCAAATCATTTTGCAAAACTATTTTTAACCTGATTTATTAATCAGTATATACAAAAAGAATCTGAGGAATAAGAAGCATTATTAAATAATTGTAATGAATTATATCATAGTTTTAGCCATATTTATTAGTAACTAATGGAATACGGAATATCAATATTAACCGTATGCGGCCATCTCCAGCAATAACCATAGGCATCATTACCCAAGCTCTATCACTATGGAAAACCAGTATGCAATATCATCTATAGCATCAATCATAGCATTCTAGCAGTAACCATAGCAAACTGGCAGTAATCGAAGCAACAAAGCAGTAACCATATTGTTGTAGCAACCACCAAAGCATTATATCTCCTAACAAAGCAAAGTAGCAATAACCAAATGCAGATGGATGTAAAGAAACCAAACAAAGTCGAACAACAACAAAAATATACCATGAAGTGATAAATGAATATCATAAGGATCTAAATCAGCAATCAGAATCGAATAAACAATGCCCATAACCAAACCAATAGAGCAATGACCATATAGTTGTAGGAGTAACCAAATAAATATAACAGTAACCAACCTCTTAAAACCAATATAGCAGAAAGCAAAGCAACATGTGAGTGATCAAGATTCTGCAAGGAATATTACAATAACCATAGCATTCTAATAGCAACCGAAACAATATGGTAGTAACCATATTGTTGTTGCAACCACCAAAGCATTATATCTCCCAACAAAGCAAAGTTGAAGTAACAAAATGCAACTAGATGTAAAGAAATCAAACAAAATCGAACATCTGCAAAACATATGTCATGAAGTGTTAAGTGAGCACCATAAGGATCTAAAGTAGCTCCCAATTTAGCATCAACAAATACATCTAGGTCTAAAATAGCAGTTACCAAACATAAGAACCAAATGCAACTGGATCTCCAAACGAGCAAAGTAGCAGTAACCAAATGCATGTGGATGTAAAGAAACCAAATAAAATCGAATGACAATAAAACATATGTTATGAAGTGCTAAATGAGCACCATAAGGATCTAAAGCAGCTCCCAAATCGAAAATCAACAAATACAGCTGGATTTAAAGTAGCATTAACCATATACAAGAACCAAATGCAGCTAGATCTTCAAATGAACAAAGTAGAAGTAACAAAATGCAGATGGATGTAAAGAAATCAAACAAAATCGAACATCAGCAGAACATATGTCATGAAAATCTAAACGAGCACCATAAGGATTTAAAGCAACTCCCAATCGAGCATCAACAAATGCAACTGGATCTAAAGTAACAATAACAAAACACAAGAACCAATGTAATTGGATCTCCAAATGAACAAAATAACAGTAATCAAATGTTGCTGATGTAAAGAAATCAAACAAAATCGAAAAATAACAAAACATATGTCATGAAGTGCTAAATGAGCACCATAAGGATATAAAGCAGCTCCCAATTGAGCATCAACAAATGCAGCTGGATCTAATGTAGCGGTAACCAAACATAAGAACCAAATGCAACCGGATCTCCGAATAAGCAAAGTAGCAGTAATAAAATGCAAGTGGATGTAAATAAACCAAAAAAAAATCAAATGATAACACAACTATGTCATGAAGTGCTAAATGAGCGCCAAAAGGATTTAAAGCAGCTTCCAAATCAAACAGCTCCCAAATGAGCATCATCTGGATATAAAGCAACAATCAAAATCGAACAAGCAGTATCCAGAGCATGGCTGACATTTATGAAAGTCACAAGCTAGAAAGATTGAATCACAAATCAAGAGCATGTTCGACATTTATGAAAGTTGTAAGCAATAGCGGAGTATTGAGAGTACCTCACACACCACAATGCCCACAAAAAGGAAGAGATGTGGACACAAACAACCAGAAAGAAAAGGTCACCAAGGACCTGATGAATCTCCATTTCATCACATTTATTCTATCATTTTGGCCTTAAAAGCCATAGCTAATGCATGTAAATAACATTAATTGTATAAAATAGCATTCATGATTTATATTACTTATTGTGTAAATAATACGATTTTTAATGCCAAAATTATAGAATAAAGAGAAGAAAAAAAATACTAAAATATCGAAGATATTTTATGATCCTAAACCCCGAGACCAAGTCAAGAATTGAGTTGTTCAACAAGGAATAAAGTAGGGGGAGATAACACAAAAAATACAATAAAAACACAATTATTTTATTCATTATTTATTCATTTTCAACACCTATTTTATTCTTTATTCTTCATAAAATGAAGAAACTTCGTACATAAAAGTTATAGATAATAATGTAAATAAAAATACAAAATTGAGTTTATACAAAAATAATACAGAGTGTACATTTTATACACAAAATAAAAAACCAAAATCCCAACTTTACAGACCTATATCTTTCAAATGAAAACTCAAAACATATCAAAATCACCTCTAATTGTATATAACTTTTCATAAGCTATTTAACGGAGGTCGTTTCATTTTTTAGAGTTATGGTGTGAAAATTAGGTTTTTGATCCTCATTGTACATTGTACCTGAATAAAATATTCAATTTATTCATTTTTTATTATTTTCATAAATTCATGTTTTTATAATTGTGTAATTATTATTTATAACATATTTACATATTAAAATCAAAATAAAATCAAAGAAAATGTAAAATAAAATAAGTCTATAAAAAACAATGGCAAAATACCTATGTTATTACTTGTATATAAATAAAAGTGAATTTCATTCTTTTATTCTTTTATATTTTTATACTATTGTAAATATAATTTATATTCTATTAAAAATATAATACCAATATAAAACCCAATAAAATACATTAAAATAAAATAATGTATATAAACTATAGATAAAATACCTATAAATATACCAATATAATATACACATCTATTTGTTTAAGTGTACAAAGAACATCATAAAAATAAAATAAAAATATATTCAAGTACGTAAAAATAATTTTAAATATATAAATAAAATAACAAAATAATAAAATAAAATATACAAAATAAAAATGTACAGAACATAGATGAATATACCTATAAATAAATATTTAAAAATTAACTACTAATAAATAAAGTCAAAAAATAAATAAATAACATAATAAAAACTAAATGAAATACTAAATGTTTTTTATTTATAATTGAAAATTAATAAAATCCAATACTATTTTAAAATAATTATTCTTGATTTAATTGGCAATTTTATCGTTTAACAAGCTGATGTGGCCCAATCACGGGGCCTCGTCTGTTCACCTCCGGTCAACTCTCCCCTTAGCTCTCTGATTTGACACAACATGTCGAATCCCCACTTTTCTTGCCCTTTTTTCCTAGGTATCTCATCCATCCACCGCAGTCAATTTCTTCAGATAAAATGACCATTGATCATTGTACATACACGCCATCTCATTAGATCCATTGTACATACGCCCGATTCATTGCATTTCTCCAGTCAAATAATGGTGCCCATTTATTCTATAAATAGAAGTCCTTCATCCATGCAATTTTGGTCAGCTTCTGAGCCCTAGAGCCCCTGATCTCGACCAAAGCACGTATGCCTGTGATAGAGGGAGTTCCCTGAGGTTGGGAAGCTTGCGAAGGAGGAGGTTGCACCCACGGCGGTTCGCTCCGGCGACCACCTCTGCTCCTTGGCCTCTGGCCAGCTAAGAGTTGCGCCTTCATCATTTGTTAGGTCGATTTTTATTCCAACTTTTTAATTATGCAATTAGTTTAACTTGGCGAACTTAGGTTTAGCCTAGATTCACCATTTCGTAGTTCATCAGAGCTCCGCTCCGATGAACGATTTCATTGTAACTCCACATTTTCCGACCTCGCTGACCACATCATTTCATTCCTTGACATTTCTACTCCACTCCCCGCTCTTCATTTCACTCGGATCCCCATTGGATCCGGAGATCAGAGTCACCAACTCCCACATCTCGCTGGTGACCTCCGCCCGACCCACTTCGTGTCGTTCCACCTCCCAAACATGCATGGTACCTTCCTTTTTTAGTACCCGTGCTAACCCTGCAGGATCCTGCGCGTGAAAGCCTCAATCGAGGTGATTTTTGATGAAGAACCGAGGTACCTGGAACCCCCTTTTTCGTGAAGCTCGCTCGCCGCCATTTGTGCTTCGGCGTATCTCCAGAGGGCATCATCTATTGCGAAAGAGCAAGAGCTTCGTTTTGCCCCTAGTCAGAGCCTTCAAGACGTCTGGAGACAATCATGAGAACGGATCGAAACTCGCCCCATGTGAGTTCTTGGCATGTTTTTCCAGATCCTCTCTCGATCGTTCGATCTGTTAGCGTCTCCAGATGCAGCAGGAGCTGTTTGATCAAGGCCGCTCTTGACCGTCAAATCGCGCCTGAGGATCTAATCTCGGTCGCTGATCGACGAACCGGTATCGGCCGATAGGAGGGCAACGCATGTCAAGTGAAAGCTTCATCGCCGTCCGATGGTTGTAAATAAAGGGGTAACTTACAACTCATGCCTCGCCTCTTTTTGTCCATTCCACATCACCTCACGTGTCGTCCCATGTGAGGTGGTGAAATTGCAGATACACACCTGTGACTTTGTGTATTTATATTTAGTATAATAAAATTTGGAAAATGTTGTAAATTTCTATAAAAATTTCTTGGAGGACCGTGGGCTTCAATTTATTTACATTTGTTCCCCTACTAGGACATATATTTCTGAGCTCTTTATCTATTTATTACAAATACCTATTGTGCTCTGATGAACGTAAAATTCGCCTCTAAAATAATGATAAATAAGTCGTAGTACAGGAGGTGAATTTGGTTCAGCAAAAACCACAGACTTTGAGTGCTGTGGAATATTTATGCTTGGTAAGTGTACCAAGGTCGAACACAGGGATACGACAGCCTATTTGGAGTATTGAATTTTGATTCATGAAGTTCAATGTGATTTAATCTCAATTTCAGGTCCATATGCAATTTACAAGGTAATGCAAAGCGATGCTATGATATATGCATTTTTATTTTGTTTTATGCAAGTTAAAGTGATGCATGGGCAAATAATGCAAAGGAACATGCATGATGAATAAAATGCCATAATTATATCCTAAAATGTGAGCAACGCAATATAGAATGAAGTTAGAGTCAATTTGAACACATCATTGAAAATCGGTCATCAAATCAAGCAAGACAAGTAGAGCATGGTCCCATTTTTCACATAAAAAATCACTTAAATTAAAACCGTGTCAAATGGAACAAATAAGTATGATAGAATGTAGAGGACAAAATAAGGATCAAAACGACACTAAAATCATGCAATTTGGACCTACGATGCTCAAGTTATGCTAAAAACAATGCAAGGGCATAATTGTAATAAAAATGCAATAAAATAAAGGGATAAATATTGTATTTAGGTCCCTGGAGGGACCTAAATGCAAATAAAGAAAACCGCCTGGGCCCAGATGTAATTTTTCCGTTGCGCGCAGGGGCATATTTGCAATTTCTTAAAACCTGGAGGGCCTCCCTGTAATTTACCCAGGCACGCACATGAGGGCACGTGCCTGGGGACCTGAATGTAAATAGCTTATCTTTCCGGGTCTATCCTGCAAATTGCCCAGGTCCAACGTGCGGTGCACGTGAGGACCCAGGCTCGGGGCAGGCCTGTCCTTCGGGCCACATGGCTCTATCGGGAGGTTCGGGGCGAGGTCTGGTCCGCCCGAGCCTGTAGGTCTGGTTCGAGGCTCAGGCCTCCACGTGGCTTCACCACAGCCGTTCGATTCAGTTGAATCGAACGGCACCTGTAGCTTCGTCTTCATCGCGGGCCGCCGAAGGAGGCGGGGCTCCGGCGTCCCTCCCTTGGCTCCGCCGTCGCTCAATGGGTCGTCTGAATGTCGAAGGAGCTAGCTGAGCCTCCGGCGAAGATCTGAGAAGCGCCGCGAGGCTCCGAGGTGGATCGGAGGAGGAGATCGAGGGAGCCTCGCCGGCGGAGAGTAGCTCGAAGTCGCGCCGACGCAAACTCCGGCCATTGAGGTCCTGCACTGATTAGTTTAGCCGAAGCGTGCATGCGGAAGGTGCGTGAGTGTTCGTGAGGTGAGTGGTGGCTTGAGGGTGATCGGAGGTGGAGGCCAAAGCTCCTCCTCCGGCGAGATGGAGGAGGAGGTGGGTCGGAGTGGTAGGGGGTTCTGGAGAAGGGAGAGGGTCGGCGAGGGTCGGGGTGGTTGGGCGGAGCTGATGGGTAGTCAGATGAGGGTGAATCGGTCGGATCTGAATGGCGAAATTCGAAGAAAAATGCGAAGAAAAGATCTCCTCGCCGGAGCGAGGAGTTGGCGGAGGAGGAGGCCTGGGCTGGGCTTCAATGGAAGCCCGGGTCTTCGCACGACGGGGGCGACCGTTCCCCGGTGCTCGGCGGCGCACGATGGAGCCCCTACTCGGCAGGGGAAAAGCCGAGGGTCAACTCCAGGCGACACCCATCGTTGCCTCAACATTTTACCCCTCCGCTGTCACCGGAGGGGTGGAAGAGGCTAGGGTGACGCCCAAAAATGGTGGACCCTGACTACGGTGGCGGCGGCGGAGGTTAAATAGGTGGAGACAGTAGGAGGTTATGGTGGTGGAGAGGTGTTTTTGGGAGGAGGTTTAATGGCTATAGGTAACGGCCGAGGGTGTTTAATGGTGGCGCGAGGGTGGCGGAAGTATGGGCTATGTGGAGGAGCGTTTAGGAGCGGAAGGAGGTGACGGGTGCGGTGGCTAAAAAAGGAAGGGGGCGACCGATCGAAGAGGCGTAACGTCTGGGGGAGAGGGGGTTACGGAGGTTGAAGACGGTGGAGGACCGTTGGATCTGACGATCCAACGGCTGGGATGATGGCGCGAAGGGAGGGTTAGGATCAGATCAAAAGATCTGATCCGACGGTAGAGATTAGGCGCTAAAGAGTGGTAGGATGCGGACTTGGGATAGATCCAACGGCTTAGGGAGACTGGGGTACGTGGATTGCTATAGACCGTAGGATGAGCGTGAGATCGGGCGGCTATAGTGAGTGAGTGACGTGGAGGCTTCGTCGTCGTCGGATCACAAGGAGATCGAACGGATGAGATTGAAGAGCTAATAGATGGATGAGATCTGATCTGGGAGTCAGATCAGACGGTGGGCGATGAAGCGGGGTTTAACGGTTGAGATGGAAGCGGGTTTGAGAGGATCCAACGGCCCAGGAGGCCGCCGGGTGGTGCGAGGAGGAGCGGGCCACGTGGGCGGCCCAGAGGGCGCCACGTGGCCCAATCAGATTAATTCAAAAAATAAATACAAAGAAAATTAGAAAAGAAATAGTTAGAGGCCGAATTTGGAAAAAGTCAAAACATGAAAGTTGCTCGTCTCGCTGAGATCTACAACTTTCATGTTGGTCAAAAAGCCAAAAGAGGTCATCTGTACAAAAGCTATTTTTTGGGGGGTATTTTTAAGGGGATAAAAACACCTTTTGAGATCTTTTTGTATTTTTTTATCTTTTTAAGGGTCAGTGATTTATAGACAAGTTATCTACTTTAATTTTTAGGGGTTTTCGAGTGATAAAATAATTACAGAAAAATAAGGGCAATTAAATACAAATATTTAAAGGTTAATTATACACAATATAGTACATGATAAAATCAAAGAATTAAAGGTGATTTTATTGGATTAATTAAGACAGGGGTTTTAATAAGTGGCTTTTAGCATGATGAATACGAGATTCATCATGCTCCTAAAAATTTGCAAAAGTAGGATTAAATGATTCATGCCACGTACTTTTACACAGTGATTTCTATTCACATTTTTGAGCATTTATTCATTTATTAAAAATGAATTGAAGCCTATTTATTCCCTATTTAACTTAGGAAATACCAAAAATATATAAAAATGTGTCTAAAAATTCCAAAAAATTATATATAGTATATTATATCTTATTCTACCTACATAGCAAAAATCACTAAAAAAGGAAAAAGCTTAAAAATTGAAAAACCCTAAAATCTTTCATAAAAATATAAAAATTCATTAAAAAGCCGAAAAATATGTTTTTCTATTTTATAATTTTCTTTATATAAATATTTATAATGGATAATTTTCGGACCTATTTACTATTTTTAAAATAGAATTCAATTTCAACCTATTTATTTAATCTCATATTTAGGATAACTTTAACTTTAAAAATACATAAAATTAGTAAAAATTCCAGAAAAATTATAAAGACATTAGAAAAATATGAAAATTCCAAAAATTTTTTATTTTATGTACTATATATATATGTTAGTGTTTATAAATATATTACTCTATATTGTATATATAAGGCCTTATATATGCTCTATGATATACATAAAAGAAAAAGAAATATAAAATATAAAAAGAAAATAGAAAATAGAAAAATTAAAAATAAAATACAAATATATAAAACAAAAATAAAATAAAAAACTAAAAAATAAAAAATCCACAAAAACAATAAAAATGGACAAGAGGTAAAGGACAAAATCTCTGAGCATTATTTTTGCCACCTTCTACCATTACATATACACATTTTGTTGTGGAGTTATAATAAATTTTAACTCTACAATTTGATATTTATTGCTTTATATATCTATATATATTGAGGGTTAATTATTGATCGAACCGTGGTCTTCGTAGTCACCTCGACGACTATGCTCCCGCATTGTGTGGAACACACGACCGATGAATATTCCTGGTTCATCAAATGGCACAGTTGCCGGGGAGCAACGATGCAAAGTTGGAGATTATTTTATTTGTCCTCTATCTCTTGTTTACTCAGTTATTTATTACATTTATTCAATTCTATTGTTTATTTATTTATTTTTCATTAAATATTTGGTATTAATTGTGATTGTTCTGACCACTTGCTTTGTTTGACTTTGTTGCTAGAGACTACTACGTGAAAGAGGATCTCTTAGGAGGACCGGTGCACCCAAGCAAGGTGGAGCCATCTTTCAGACTACGCTTGCAGGAGAGAGCAGCAAGGGCAAATAAGGAAAAAATTGAAGACAGTCTCCTTTTTTATTTATTGTGCATTATTATGTAATTTATGTGAGAGAGTAAACCTTATATGTGTAATAAATTGGACTCTCACAGGTACGTCAACTTCGCGAGATCCATTGCCCGAGGGATTCTTCCTTTGGGGGCCTCGCCAGTTTTCTCGCATTTTCTTTGCCTTATTTTATTTGTTTTCTGATTTTGTTTTATTTATTTTGTGTGAATGAGATAAAGCTTAAGAATTGTTTGCTCGATAGATTAAGGACCAAAGCCCTAAATCTATTGGGCTTTAAAATAAAAATGTAGTGGATTCATTGCTTTGGGAGAGCAACCCTTCCTTGTTTGCGTATTTTATTCCTACGCACACTGGAGTAGTCCCCAAATCCTAAGGCTATCTTCGATGTGCACAATTGTTTGATGATCACCTAACTCTAAAAAATGAAAAGATAAAGGACCACATCTCGATCTTCACTATGTTGAGTAGGTGAATTGGGGGTTGCTTTGTACATTGATTGTGCTTTGAGTTCATCTACATTTTCATATCTCTTTGAGTTCGCGGTCCCATCTGTGTGAGTCATCATTTTTTATCATCGAGTCTCTCTACCTTTCTTATATATATATCCTCATTTGCATTCGAGTCGTGATATTGGGTATTGCGCTTCATATTCTTCGCCAGATTTTGTGGCTTCTCTCCATACCCATATCACCCATATCTATCTGATTCAAGGAGACCCTCTCCTTGGACCACAATTTTGTTTGTGTCCACCTTCATCTCTCCCACCCTCCTCGTGCCCTCCATATCATCTCTTCTTCTACTCAGGATTGCCGCACTTGTAGGTAGAGCCCGCATCGAGGCTTTCAAATTACTGATTATTTGAGTAATCCTGCCCCTTTTGATGATGCTGAAATTGATATGCTACTTTTTGGTGGATCTGATTCTGACATGTGCATAGAGCTTAGTGAGGATTTTGATGACTCCACGATTACTAGGTGTGATTCTTTCTTGAGTATTTTTTTATCACGCACATCGGATTGAGGATGTAACGTATTGTGATGACTTGATGACGATTTCATGAGCTATGAATGATCATCAATTTTGAGGTTCCTTCCATCTTGATTTAGAGGTGTGATTGATTATCTTGATTTTGACTTCAGAGCGATTGTGTGTGGAACCCATATGATCGCAATCATCTCCCTGACTGATCCATCCTCGATCTCCTGACTCGTCCATCCACGTGTGGCACTTAGAGGATTTCTGCTAATATTTATGCCATCTCAGCTGATTTGAGTAACTTGAGGTACACATTGTGATTGATGAGATTGACTTTCTTGTCCCTCTCGTGAACTTATGACTACATGAGGATTGATTGCTTAATTTTGAAGAAACGATATTTGACGCTAGCAATCCCACGATTTGATTGACCTAGTTTGTATCACTCCCCGAGGACTATCTGCGGGAGGATGCAACACTTTCTCTACGCTCGTTTTCCTCATTGCTTGTGTTGCGAACCTAGTGGAGCATGGAACCGAGTCGTCTGATTTGAGCGATTAGCCTCCCTGACTGATTGTGTGCCCGTTCTGTCGATGCATGAGGCTAATATCATGGACTCCTTTGCGTCTTCTCTCCTTGACGATCCTCGCAAGGATGGGTGTCTCACGTTTCTGATTATTCCATGCCTAGTCCATAGTGCTTTTTGATGAATCCCCATTCATCACTCTTTATTCCTTTATTTTAGCTAGAAATCATTGCAAAACACCATGTAAATACTTGTAAATAGAATAAATTGTCAAATTGCATGTTTTGTGTAAATAATAATAATTTGCATGTTTTTTGTGCAAAAATAAAGGAATAAAGAAATAAAGAAAAAGAGAGAAATATTTAGAATAAATATTGAGTGACTCGAACCCAAGGGAGGGCCAGTCATTGGTCTGACCGCAAAATAAAACAAGTAGAGAGAGATAGGGCCATTCATCACTATATATATATATTCCCCCTTTCATGTACATATTTTATTTTCATCAAATAAAAATATATTTGTGTTCCTCACACTCTGTATATGTTTATAAAAATAAAATAAAAATTAGAAAAATAAAAAGAAAATAAATTCTCTCTCTCACCCTTATATATACCATTTATATATGTACATTCACCTATTTATTTTATCCTTGTAAATATGCAATAAAAATCAAATAAAAATTATTTTATATCCCAAATTTTATGTTGTAAATAAATAAAATATAAAATGGGGATAATTGTACAAAAATAAACTAATAAAAATAAAAAATACCTAGGTATTTATACCTATATATAATAATATATTATGTATATACATTAATTTCTTTTTCAAAAAAATAAATAAAAATCATTTAAAAATAATTTGAATAATAATAAACATTTTTCATGTTGTAAATATTTTTAAATAAAATCATTTACTAATTTAAAATGAATTTACAAATAATTCCAGGGCCGGAATTTTATGATTGGTCCACGGGGGATTGTTGACCCCCGGTCAACTCTCCCCTGCTGACCTCTTCTTCGTGGACCCGGTCACCGACCCGATTTCTCTGATTTTTCTCGGATCGATCCGCCACCCATTCTCTCGAACCCCGGGCTCTGACTATCGACGAACAATCCATGATTCACGCCCAGCATCTTTCCTAGGGGTCCGATCTCTGGAATGCGCGCCCGATCTTCATCTTTGTCAGACCTCCTCCAGTATATGGCTCATCGGAACCGCACCTTTCTCACATCTTTGGCCATCCCCCTTGTCGCCGATGAGCTCCTCTCCTTCACTTGAGCGACAGCTGTGTGAGAGAGGGTTGCAGTGAGGTCGCGAGTGCCGGGAACCTCAGATCCGGCGATTTCAACCACCGTGCTCCGCCGCGAGGTGAGATCAGCCTCTGGACACGTCGATCCATCGAGGAAATGACCCCCGGAGGTCTAGAACCTCCAGGATAGACGACTACATTCGCCAGGTAGCGTAGATAGCCCGTCGTTTCTTTTGGATTTCGATTTTTAGCTCACCGGCCGCCAAGCTTTCATTTGTCATTCACGTTCTCCGCCCACCCATTGATCGCTTCGACCATCTCATCACCTCCATCAGACCTCTCTCCACCTTCTCGTCCCTCTGATCATCCAGGTTCGGCCCGGAATCTGGACTTAGGATCTCCTCCGCTTCCGCTCATCAGAGGACCACGCCCCGACTCCCTCGTTCACCCATTTCGCCCTTCACCGGGTCAAGGCAGTTTTCCCTCGACCCCTCTCGCTTCCTGTGCAGGTACCAAGGCTTAAGAGCCTCATCTGGAGGTTCAATTACTCAGGAACAGGACCCCCAGGTCCCTGTCATCGCTGGAGCTCCTCCGACGCTCCCGGCCTCATCGGAGACCCCCGCTAGCTGCGGACCACCTCCAGCTCCGATTCCCCCATCTCAACAACATCAGAGGACCTCCTGATCGCGCGTATTGGCCCGACGAAGTTCGCCGGTGAAGTGTTCTTCCAGGATCCTCCTTCACTGTTAGATCAAGTCGCTTTGCCAGTTCAGATCTCGACCATCCGTTCGCGAAGGGCTTTTGTCCGTTCGATCCATCTGAGGATCAGATCCGAGCCGCAGATAAACGAAGGGGCATCCATGAATCACAGCCGTCCCTTCATATGTGGAGCCACCTTCCAGCCGTCGGATCATAATAATGGGGGTAAATATAACTTAGGCCCCTCTTTCTTTAGCATTTATAGTTTAGTCCTGTAAATACGTGTCGTAGTTGTTTTAAATTTGGAATAATTGCACTCTGGACCCTCTAGTTCTGAATATTTGCATTATAGTCCCTCCAATTGTGAAGCATGTGCTTCGACATGTGATATTTTGGGAAAATTGCATGTATTGGGCTGGGTTTTATTGACGGTTATGGAATGAAAGTTAAGTTTTAATATTTGCATATATACCCCTGTGCGTGAATGAATTGGAACATGTGCTGGATTTAGTGCGCATTTTACATTGTAGCCCCTATACTTTCCGCACATGTTTCGTTCTAACCCCTAAAACTTATTTTTCTTGCGATTAGGTCCCTGTGTGCTATGCCACGTTGATTGGTTGAATAAAATATCAAATCAATTCCAAATCCTCTGAAATTTGGATACATGGCTCCTGGCACTGTGTAAAAATTTCATTAATTTTTTGGAACATTTTTGAGTTGTTTTTCTATTTTTAAAAATTCAAAAATACCTATTTTTGCTACTGTTTGAATTATAAAATCAACAAAAAATATTAAATCCCTCCAAAAATTCTAAAAACATTAGGTACTATTTGTTTAGTGTTTACTTGCTTCAGTCCAATTTTTATTTAATTTGGATTCATAAAACATCTAAAAATTGAAAAACCCTAACAACCTTATAAAAATCATTTACAATTCTAAAAAAATAAAAAAAATACAATTTCTTTTCCTGTAGCTTAGTTTTTATTTATAGTTTCATATAAACTTATCTCTAGATTTTTATAGGCTATTTATCTATTTTTAAATAGCCTTTTAAATCTGGCTGCACAGTAGCCTTTATTTTCCTCCTTATTTCATTTGTAGAAAATCAATTAAAAATCATAAAAATTTTAGAAAATTACCAAAAACATCTGAAAAATCATAAAATCCCAAAATAATTTTATTTTAATTTTCTGAGTTGTTTTTGTATGTGGAATAATTTGTTGAGTGTGCTTCTTTTTGGCCCTTTCCTTATTTTCTTCATATTTAAAAATACAAAAAAAAATAAAAATACATAAAATCCACCAAAAATATTTTCTTTATTTTATTTTTCTGACTACTTCGTAGGCCACTTGGCCAACCCGTGCTCCTTGTGTTCGACCCTGGTCGCTATACCAGGTTAAATAGATAGCGAGACCGCTATTCGGCTTTTGACTGATTACTCTATTTTGGTGGTCTTATTTTCTTGATTGATCGATCTCCGAGATCCGGGTCGCAACGACCCTTGTTTTTACCCTTACCTGGATTTTGTGAGGGATTTTCTCGGTCATCACTTTCCGAGGGTTATCTGCGAGAGACTATGGCATTTTCCTTTGGACTCTTCTGTTGGGTAGCCGATCTATCACCTGTCGAGACCATTCTGACTCCTTTGAGTGTTCTCTCCTTGACGACCCTCGCAGGGACGAGATCTATTCTGACTATTCTCTACTTAGCTTGCATCACTCTCCGAGGACTATTCGCGAGAGGATGTGACATATTCTTTACGATCGATTCCACTTGTTGATTGTGTCTCCAACCTGGTGGAGCACGGAACTGAGTCATATGTTATGTATTTGTTGTCCCCACTACATTATTGTATACGATCTATCGGATCTAGGGAGCGGTTTGTCTGGACTCCTATGAGTCTTCTCTACTTGACGGTCCTCGTAAGGATGAGCTATCTTCCTCTGATTATTCATTGCTTAGTTGGCATTATGTTCCTCAAGGGTTATATGCGGGACGCTACCACATTTTCTAGATATGTCGGTTTCTTCTGGCTGTAGACGATCTCTCGCCTACCGAGACCGCTTCTGATGATCCATCTAATAGATCTGACTCCTTCGAGTCCACCCACCTTAACAACCCTCGCAAGGTTGTGTTTTTATCTTATTATTCATTGATTAGTATGTACCGCTCCCCAAGGGTTGTCTGCAGGAGGCTACATCATTTTGTTGGCACTCGGCTTCACTTCTGGTGTCTCCTATCTGGTGGAGCACGAAGCCAAGTTTTCTGATCTCTGTACTCAGTATCCTCTCTGGTTGTGTCTCCTCTATGTTAGAGCACGGAGCCGAGTCTTCTGATTATTTTGAGATCTCTGACTCATCTGAGTCTGCTCACCTTGAGGACCCTCGTAGGGTTGAGCCATGTCTTGTGGTGTCTAATGTGTTCATGTGACCCTCTGACCTTTTGATCGTCGGATATCACACCGCATTGAGAGTCTCCTGTTCTTCACTTTTTGTACATTCTTGAGACTATGTTTGACTTGGAGGATTCTGTACTGTTCTTGCTTCCTCCTTGTATTACGGTATCGGCTCTGCTCACTCATTCCTTCCTTATGAGCCGATGATTTACTTCATGTTACCGGTTCCTAGTTTAGTTTCAATCTGCTTTTCACCGATAGCTGACATCCACTTGATTGTATACCTGGATGTCTTTCCACTTTCTGACTGCATCACCGTTCTCACAGGCGATGACGAGGGTATGGTATTCACGTGCCAGATACCGTCCTGTACTTCACCGTTCTTTAGTTGTTGTATATATATGTTGTGTATTCTATTCCTTCTTTCTTCCAGATGTCAAGTGTACTCCAGACCTTTCACCATATCTGTGTGTCTGTACTTAGGACATACCTTGTCCTAAGAATAGGGGGGATCACCCCATGTCGTTCTTTCTCCGTCCGTTTCATTACTCCTGTCGTTTCTTATACTTAATGATCCTTTATCATAAGTATAGGGGGAGTGATGCATATATTCTATATGATATTTTCATCTATCTTTATTTATCTTTTCTTCTTTTCTTCTTTTCCTTTTCATATTTCTTTCTCTATAGTAAAGGTGTCGCCCATTTTTGTCAATTTCTATACTTAGGACATACTTTATCCTAAGTATGGGGGGTGTACATGATGAGATTCATTCATTCTTTGATCCCCTCCATTGCCTCCTCTCTTGTTGATTTGCTCTGCTATACTTAGGGATATCTTACCCTAAGTATAGGGGGAGACAGACCGAGCTGTGATATGTGTATTCCCACCATTGACCTTCCCTACTTTGTGTACAATATGCTATACTTAAGATTATTAGATCCTACGTATAGGGGGGAATGTCAACTTCTGATTCATTTATCTCTTTATTCTTTCATTTCTTATTCAGTCGTTGTAGTATAAGCTTTTCTATACTCAGTACGAGTTATGTCTTCTCTTTTTCTTTTCGATCTATGAGGACATAACTCATACTAAGTATAGGGGGTCGTATATACTCTGTATATACTTTAAACATAACTCATAATTTCGTATTATTGATAAATATGGCTACAAATAGTATATACACATATATAATTCATTAAAAACCAATGAATAACATAATCTATTCCTCAAATTCTTTTTATATGTACTGATTGATAAATCAGGTTAAAGATATTTTTTTGCAAATGATTTGAAAAATGGTTTGACCCATTTGGAAAACTTTTTGTACAATATTTTCAACATTATAAAAAGTTTTAATTTGTAAAAATTCTTTTCTTTATGCGAAATAAAGGATTTGAAAAACTATTTGCAAATGATTTTGAAAATGATTGTAAAAATATTAAGAAAAATTTATGTATAATGTTTGAAAAATCTTTGCAAAATGGCTTTCAAATGTTTGTGAATATTTGCAAAAATTATTTTGTACTTATAGTTTGAAAATTGTTTGCAAATAAATCTGAGGAATAAATGCATCATCAAAATAAAAATAAGTATACAAAAATATTATTTTTTTATCAATATATACACCTATAAATAACATCTTAAATTCTTTAATTCTTAACTCTTGTAAGTAGATAAAAACAGTACGCTAGTGTAAATAGTTGTGCATATTTTATATTTTCGTGTGCCAAATTTCTTTTTATTCTCAAAATCTTTTTGAAAGTTGCATCATTCTTTGCATCATTATACATAGCAATTCCATAGCATTCACATTCTTTTGGATTGAGCTTGATGATTGAACTAGTCCAATAAAGTTGAAGATTGGTGTTTGGTTGGACCTCACTGCACCTAACTGCACTGGAACCTTATGGGAACTAGATTTAAGGTACTTTAGGTCCATTGGGACTTAATTATTTGAGACTCAGGGCTGGGTTTAAGTCACCCAACCGACTAGATAGAACTTTTCGAGACACGCACATGATTTATGTCACCCGTGAACTAACTTGGACACTTGCACATTTCACTTAGCTCAACTTAGTTGGAGCGGTGAGGAATATTGCTTCAAAAAAGGGATAGTCTTCTGACTCAAGAGGAAAAAATCTTTATGTAAATGTTGTTGTATATAGTATTTCAAAAAAAACTCCAAAAATGTGGATAGGTCTGAATGAAAATAAAATGCTTGTTGGAGTACGTATATATGTTGTATAGAAAATAAGCAAGCTTGAGCATCAAAGTTATACCATATGAGTCTGCAGCTGGATGACTTGACTACACTGGTCATGCATCTCGGGATAGGTAGCTATAATTGCTACCATCCATTCTTTTCTTCACCCCCTCCTCTCGAGTTGGATGTCACTTGAACTTAGAAGGGAATACCCCGCTGCTCGAGGACAAAGTGCTGGATTGGGGATTCATTGGGTTTGTCATTCTGGAGAAGTCAGTCTTTTTGTCATTTCAGTTGGGGAGAGCCACTATCACTTACACCATACAAGTCAACTTCATAGTCATAAGGGTTTGCGTATGATGTAGGCTAGTTCTGACCTGGCCATTGAGGTGGTTTGAATCGAGTTCTGTGATTCTCGAAGGCTATTGTATTTTAAATTTGGTTCCCAACCAGGTTCCACATACAATCTCACCTCAAGGTCTAACCCGAGCTCCAAACTTTGATTCTGTAAAGATAAGTTTTTAAAATCAATTCTATTTATTCTTTCCTTTCCTTTTCTTCTTTATTCTTTTTATACTTATTGCATAAGTGTTGGCTAGGGATTAACAAAGGCAAGTATATGAGGGTGATGAATCTCCATTTCATCACCTTTATTCTATCATTTTGATCTTAAAAACCTATCTAATGTGTGTAAATAACATTAATTTGTACAAAATAACATTCATGATTTATTGTATTTATTGTGTAAATAATACAGTTTTTAATGTTAAAATTATAGAATAAAGAGAAGAAAAGAATAAAGAATAAAATATCAAAGTTTTTTTATTATCCTAAATCCAAGTCAAGAATTGAGTTGGTCGACAATGAATAAAGTAGGGGGAGATAAGTGTCAAAAATACAATAAAAATACAATTATTTTATTCATTATTTATTCATTTTGACATGTATTTTATTCTTTATTATTTATTCATCAAATGAAGAAACTTTGTACATAAAAGTTTTAGATAATAATGTAAATAAAAATACAAAATTGAGTTTGTACAAAATAATACACATCGTACAATTTATACACAAAATAAAAATTTGAAATCCCAACTTTACAAACTCATATCTTTCAAATAAAAATTAAAACACGTTAAAATTACTTCTAATTGTAAATAACTTTTCATAAGCTATTTAATGGAGGTGGTTTCATATTTTTTTGAGTCACGATGTGAAAGTTAGGTTTTTGACCCTCATTGTATATTGTACCATAATAAAATATTTAATTTATTCATTCTATACTATTTTTACAAATTCATATTTTTATAGTTTTGTAATTATTATTTATAACATATTTACATATTAAAATCAAAATAAAACCAAAAATAAGATGTAAAATAAAATAAGTCTACGGAAAAAACATAGGCAAAATACCTATGTTATTACTTGTATATAAATAAAAGTGAATTTCATTCTTTTATTCTTTATTCTTTTATTTTTTTATACTATTGTAAATATAATTTATATTCTATTAAAAATATAAAACCAATATAAAACCCAATAAGATACATTAAAATAAAGTGATGTATATAAACTATAGATTAAATACCTATAACTATACATATATAATTTACACATCTATTTATTTAAGTGTACAAATAACATCATAAAAATAAAAAAATATATCTGAGTACAAAATAATAAAATAAAATATACAAAGTAAAAATAAAATAATAAAATAAAATATACAAAGTAAAAATAAAAATGTACAAAACATTGATGAATATACGTATAAATAAACATTTAAAAATTAACTACTAAATAAGAAAATAAACACTTTTATTTTATATTCAAAAATTAATAGAAATCAAATACTATTTTAAAATAATTATTTTTGATTTAATTGGTAGTTTTGTCATTTAACGAGATGACGTGGCCCAATCACGGGGCCCCGTCTGTTGACCTCCGGTCAACTCTTTCCCCAGCTCTCTGATTTGACGCAACTTGTCGAATCCCCACTTTTCTTTCCCTTTTCTTGGGCATCTAATCCATCCATCGCAGTCGATTCCTTCAGATAAAATGATCATTGAACATTGTACATACCCGCCATCTCATTAGATCCATTGTACATACGCCTGATTCATTGCATTACTCCGGTCAAATACGGGTGCCCATTTGTTCTACAAATAAAATCCCCCCTTCCTCCATGCAATTTTGGTTAGCTTCCGAGCCCTAGAGCCCCTAATCTTGTCCAAAGCACATATCCTTGTGACAGAGGGAGTCCCCTGAGGTTGAAAAGCTCGCTGAAAATACAATAAGTTAGCATTCAACATGCATGTGTCAACATTGTTTAATTAGTATGTATTTGTGCAAAAATAAAATAATAAAGGAAAAGAAAAAGGAAGCAGATATTTAGAATAAATATAGAGTGACCCGAACCCCAAGAGAAGGTCAAGCCTTGACTTGATCGCCAAAGAAAATAAGTTGAGAGAGATAAGGCTTACTCTATATTGTACATATTACCTATATATACAAATAATTATTTTTGATAAAATAAAAACAAAATATTCTTTCTACCTTGATGAATACTCATTCATCACTCTTTATTCTTACATTTTAGCTACAAAAACCTTTGCAAATGCATGTATATATTTGTAAATACAAATAATTACCAAAAGCATGCATGGTGTAAAAAGTAATAATTAGCATGTTTTTGTGCAAAAATAAAAGAATAAAGATTAAAAAGAAAAAGAGGAAATATTTAGAATAAATATTGAGCAACCTAACCTAAGGGAGGGCTCAGCATGGGCCTGACCGCTTAAAAGCCAAAGTAGAGGGAGATAGGGGCTCATGTGTGTAAATAAACCTATAAATAAAATAAATGTATTTCCCTCTAAAAATAGAATAAAAGTACTTGTATATATTTTTATATATTTGTAAATACAAAAATCAAAACAAAAATAGAAAAATTAAAAAGAAAACAAAAACATCACTTGTGCATATTCACCATGTATATAGTCCACTCACTTATATTTATTTCACCTTATAAATAAATAAAATTAATTTCCATAAAATTTGTAAATATTCTATCTTTAATGATGTAAATAAATAAAATAAAAACAAAAAAACAAAAACAAAATAAAAAGAACAAAATCAAAAACCAAAAAACACATTGTAAATATACCATGCATATAGATGTATATATCTATTTATTTTCCCCTTCTATATAAATAAAATAAAAATAAGTTTTTATTCCTAATTTTATGATATAAATAAATAAAATATAAAATGGGGATAAAAATGTATAAAAATAACAAATTAAAAATCAAAAATAAAAATCCTATATTGTATATATACCTATATATAGCCCTATTATGTAAATACCTTATTTTCATTTTGAAAAATTAATTAAAAATCACAAAAAATAGAAAAAATTAAAACAAATATTTTTCATGTTTTAAGTTTTTTATAATTCAGCCATTTGCTATTTTTTTTGAATTTTTAAATCATTTCCAGGTGGCTGACTCTCATTGGTCCACGGGGATGTTGACCGCCCGGTCAACTCCCCCCTGAGGACCACTTCCCACGGGTTTTCGACGCCCGACCCGACTTCTCCATTTTCTAGCGTCCAAACCCGATCACCTCGTACCTAAACCCCGGGTCCAATTTGTCCACGCCAGATCCGACACCCTCGCCGGGATGCCCGCCTCGGGGTCCGCGCTCCGAGCTGCCTACCTGACCATTTTTAGCCGGACCCCTGGCAGTACTTAAGCCGAGCTCCGCCTCCCATTTCCCCATCTTTGGATCCCCACCTTTCATTCTCGTGACCTCCACTGCCTTCCCTAAGATGACAGCTCTCCGTCGGTGGTGTCGAAGAGAGGAGAAGGTGCCCGGACCTCTGATCCGGCGAGCTTGCGCCGCCGTGCTCCGCCTGAAGCAGGAGCTCGAGCCTCGGGCCTCGACGACCCGTGAGGCAATGACCCAGAGCTCCAGCAGCTCAAGCCCAGTCGACTCGTCAACCCAGGTAGCTTTATTTCCTTCCTGTTTTCTTTGATTTCGCGTTTCGCCCAATTCGCCCATTCTCTGTTCATCGTCGATTCCGGTGACCTCCGCCTTAGTCTCGATCATCGGACCCTTCCATCACGATCGCCTCTCCTTCGCGCACGTTCTCCACCCATCCACTCAACCCAGATCGCACAGGAGTTGGGGTTTTGAGCTCCACCGTCTACCCCTCGTCGGAGCTCGACCGCCCCGCCTCACTGATCACCGTCACCCCCTCTCGCAGGGTCGAGGCACTTTGCCCTCGACCCGCGAGTCTGTTGGTGCACTTTGCAGGTACATCCGAGCCCATCTGAGGGCTTGGACCATCTGGTTCAGCAGCTTCGCCTCCGCCGGACTCTCCAGAGCTCCTCGGAGCTCCATTGAGTCATCGGAGGCCGCCATACGACGTGGGATCCCACAGAGCTTCTTCTCCGATCATCAGAGTCCCGCGAGGAGGCCGGTAGTGCACGCAGCGGGTCGGCGAATGTCGCCGGCCATCATTTCTTCCTCGACCTCCAGCTACCGTCCGATGCACCTCCAGCTCCAGTTTGCATCCCAGCCGTTCATCTGAGGAGCCACCAGCAGCGTCAGATCTTTGGAGGAGCGATCCGGACCGTTCGTTCGCCGAGGTTTAGCCACAGCACCCCACGTCCGTTCGATCTCCCACATGGCGAAGCCCTGACCGTTCGATTAGCCCGAGGGTTCCAGCGTTGGGTGCTACCCCGTCCTCAGTCGTCGATCAGCACACGTGGCGCCCATCCGACGGTCTACTTAATAAAGGGTAAATATTCCCTTACGCCCTTAGCTCTAGTTTAGTTTAGTTTTAGTCCTGTAAATATTTTTAGAATTTTATTTGCGTTAGGTAAATTGCACTTTGGACCTTATCTTTCCTGCAATTTGCATATATACCCCTGCCTGTAGCGTGTCACGTGCATCGACACGTGTTTGTTTGGGATATTTGCATTGATAGCCTTGTAGTTATGGGTTGTTACTAAATGAATGAAAATTTTTAGACAATTGCATTTATACCCCTGTGCGTGTTGAATTTGTGCATGTGCGTTATATTCTTGGGTATTTTACGATAAGGCCCCTGGACTTTTAATACCTGTTATTATTTAGCCAGGAACCTTATTTTATTTGCAATTAGGTCCCTGTGTGCCCCAGACATGCGCCTCGCACGTGACTTCTTGGGATTTTTGCACCGGACCCCCTGGAACCTCTGGTATTTACGTACAGGTCCCTGTGCACTGTACCTAGGTTTTGATTTTGAATAAAATATCAGACTCACTCCAAATTCAATGAAAATTGGACACATGGCTCATGCCATGTTGTAAAATTTTCTAGAATTTTGGAGACATTTTTGATTGCATTTATTATTTTTAAAAATTCAAAAACAACCTTTTTCTTTACTGTCTGACTTGGAAAATAACAAAAAAATATTAAAACTCATCTAAAAATTACATACTGTGTATTTTGTCTTGTTTGATTTTCTGACCAATTGTGGTCATTTTTCATTATATAAAACTCATAAAAATTGAAAAACACCTAAAAACCTATAAAAATTCTAATAAATAATCCAAAGATACAAAAACAATAATTCCAGTGCCCAAATTTTCCTTAGACTTTCTAGTTTACAGGAAAATTACCTCGAGGAGTTAGGAGGACCTTTTTGCATTTTAAATTGCCCTTTTTCTCTTGATTGGACAGTACCTTCATTTCTCTGCCTTGTTTGATTTTTAGGAAATTCAATAAAAATCAGAAAAATACCAAAAAATTAACCAAAAACAGTAAAAATCATTAAAAACATAAAAACATTTTTATTTGAATTTTTGAGTGATTTTTGATGCGTTAAATAATTGCGTGAATTGGCTTGTTTCGTTGTTATGTTCATTTTCTTTATTAACCAAAAATCCAAAAAAAATTTATAAAAATTTAAAATCCACCAAAAAAAATTCATTTATTTATATTTCCCTATTTTTGACTACTTCGTAGGCCGCAAGGCCATCACGTGCTCCTTGTGTTCGACCCTGGTCGCTATACCAGGTTAATATAATAGCAAGACCGCTACTTGTGTTTCATCGATTTTTATCCGATTTGGTGGTCTATTTTTCTTGATTGACCACGCTTGGTGACTTGGGTCGCAACGATCCTTGACGACCTTTTACCTGAGTGATCATGCTTGTCATCAGAATGGCGCCGTTGCCGGGGAGCACGGCTTAATAGTCAGTTTTCGATTTTTTTTTCCGCGGTTGTCCTTTTCGTGGTTTTCTGTATAGATTTTTGTAGATATATTTTTTCTGACACTGTTTATATAATAATTTGGTCTGTGACACTTGTCTTCTTTCTTGCGAGGGCCCGAGGACCGAGGAGGCGACTTTCGAGGAGCCGGCGCAACCGCGGGATTCGGAGGCGGCTCCCTTCTGCACGGAGCCGCAGGAGAGAGCGAGAGAGTAGCTGAGTGAGAGAGGAGTAGTTTAGTATTATTTTAGCACATTTGATTATTGTAATAACACAGGGACAGCAGCAGGACTTGGACTTTCGGGGTCTGTTTCGCCGAGCACCGGTGTGCTCGGGGGACCCTTTAGCTAGCTTAGTTTTTTCGCGGCTTTTTCACGGCTTTTAGATTTTTCGCTGCCTTTTACGGTTTTACGCGGTTTTTCTCGAGGCCCTAGCCTTAGGTCTTTCTGGTTGATTGTGCCGTACTGAGTAGGATCCACACACTTAATTATCTTCCTGCACCTATAGTTCGTTAATTGGACCTGCTAATAAAACATTAATAAAAATAGTTGATTCATTTTCCTTCGAGCCTACGCGCCGCGAGCCTTCCCCGTCAAGCGCTACTCCTGAACTCGACCTGTCGAGAAGAGGAGGGGTGGGTCTAGACCGGACTCTCTGGATCGAAGGTTGGTGATCAGCTAGACGATTCTTTCGAGTAGAAGTTGCCTGCTTAGGACTCGGTTTTTCCCGCTGCACCATATAGGTAGTTTACTTTTCTGTCTTTACATTATGCACGGATCATATTGCATGTAGAGTGCTGGAGCCATGTACACATTTCTGACTTTGCATGCATCATTGATTTTATCGCGCATCGGCTTTTTCGTCTTCTCCCCCCTATTTTGGACTTAATAACCATGAGAACCGAAAAATTCGTTAGGCATTTTTGCTTGTATTAAAAATATCTAAAAAAAGAAAAACAATAAAATTGGGACTGTTTAAGCTATTGACCCTAAAAGACACCTGACTTAAAAATCCGTCTTGGGGAGAGCAACCCCCTCATTTTTTGGTTTGATTGTGCGAGAGAGTGACCCGTACACTAGGTAGAGCCCTCCGATACTCCTCTCGACTGATTACCGACTCTTCTGTGCGGGACAGTCGGTTGGGAGAGTATCGGGTATCCCAACAGGTCACGTAATCGCTCTGATATTTTGCTTGTTCACCAAAATAAAATTGACAAGATAATTTGATCGAGCCTTCACGGTCTTCAGCTCGCGTTGCGTTGGTGAACTGAGGGGTTTGCTTGTGATCATAGTTTCTCCAGATCTCATCCGCATTACTCGCCAGATCACGATGATGGGCAGGAGGTCCCTTAGGCAGCCTCTGGCTGCACCGCTTTTTAGCACTCCAGCCCACTCATCTAGGTCGGTTCGTGAGAGCTCAGACCCGCTCTCCGAACTCGAGTACGATTCCGCCCTGTTCCCCCTCAACCCCCCTTCTTCTTCTGAGACCGAGATACCAGTACCAGAGGAGAGACAGACAGATGATTTATCGGCACCTGAGTTCGGTTGTTTTGACTTTTCAGAGACTATGGCCAACGCTAGTGATGATCGCTCCAGAGGTCCGCAGGAGGAGCATTTCGTTTTGGACCAGGGTTCGATCAACTCTACCCTGATCGCCTCCCTTGAGTCAGTGCAGCAGCAGTTGAGGGATCAGGGGGCATTCATGATAGAGATGAGGCGAGAGCTTGAGCAGTTAAGAGCCGACCACGAGAACCGCAGAGGAGGACCCGACGATGCGGCAGCTGCCGCAGCAGCCGCAGCCGCGGCAACAGCCGCAGCAACAGCAACAGTAGGAGGAGGACCACCGAGACCGATGCGGGAGAACCACAATCCCGGATCGACTTTGACGCACCATTGGGTGGTGCTACCAGCTATCGTGGGGGACTTCAAGTTACCCCCGAACACTTTGCAGCTCCTTCCCCGGTTTCACGGGTTGGCCACTGAGGAGCCCCATCTCCACCTGTAGGAGTTCGAGATGATCTGCAGTACTGTCCACGATTGTCAGGTGGACCAAGATACCATCAGGATGATTGCCTTCCCCTTCTCTTTGGCAGACAGAGTAGCCACCTGGCTGAAACATCTGGGGAAGTTCGTCTACACTTGGGAGCAGCTCCGTGCCGAGTACTTGCACAAGTACTATCCACTCGGGCGGACCAATACCGCGAGAGCCCTGATCAGCAACTTCTCCATGCTCCCCAACGAGCAGTTCCATGAGGCATGGGAGAGGTTTCGAGAGCTGATCGATAGATGCCCGCACCACGACATTTCCAAGCCGAACCTTGTTCAGAGCTTCTTCAGCGGGCTGACACCAGAGCTACAGGGCTTGGTGAATGCTTCTTGTGGCGGGTCTTACTTCATCAAGGATCACGACCAGGTCTGGGCCATCTATGAGGAGATGGACGAGAACTACATGGTGATGTCCCAGACCCGGTTGTACACTCAGGGCAGACCCCAGCAGCCAGGACCCATGCAGTACCAGAGGATAGCACGGGTCGACGCCGGTCCATCCAGTTCGTCCGCAGTAGCAGCAGCACAGGCAGAGTCATCAGCTGCGGACATGGGCATCATTAGCGAGAAGTTGGATCAGATGGAGCTGATTGAGAAGAAGCCGTGCCAGGGTATCACTCAGATGGAGCAGATGGCACAGACTCTGAGCGACATGAAGACCCAGCTCATGTGTCTTCAGGAGGCACAGACGTCTTCCCAGCCCCGTCTTCAGTCGCGAGGCGACTCCGGCAGCAGCAGCAGCTCGTCCCAACGCTCTAGCTCACACCAGCAGCCTAGACAGGTTCACCTTGTACAGGTGGAGCCGTACCAGTAGCCGCAACCCACCTACCAGTCACCACCGTCTCCAGACATGCAGATGGTGGTATACCAGCCCGATTAGCCTCTGGCAGTGCTCCCACCACCCCAGTACGATGCATAGCCGTTGATGGATGTCAACGGGATTTGGTATGACCGCCCTCAGCCCGGTATCCGACGAGACCATCCCGGATTCTGGTGGGGGACCGGAGGTACCCAGCCCCAGCAGCAGCCGTCAGGACAAGGTGGTCAGTACAGCTATCAGAGAGAGCACCAGCCGCAGCAGCAGCCCCCAGTGTACCCATCACAGCCGTAGCAGCAGTCGTCCTATGATCCTCGTCCCTATCAGCAGGGACAGTCTTGGAGGCGTGAGCAGCCTCACCAGCAGCAGCAGCAGCATCACCCATACCCCTCTCAGCCACAACAGCAGATCCAGCAGCCTCACTACCAGAGAGGCTACCCGTCGGGTTCCCACGAGAACCCTGTCTTGGATGATATAGCCCGCATTCTCACAGATCAGCAGGCTACTTTTCGACGGGAGATGAATGAGTTCCTCCAGGAGATGCGGGACATCGTGAGAGGGAAGGTCGCCATCCCTGCCCAGATCGAGCCGAACCCGAACAACCAGAAGAGGAAATCTGAGCAGGTATTTTGTACTGAATATGCCACTCCTAGTGATGCATTTGGTGATATGTCTGCATATCTTTTTGATACTGACTTCGTCACACTTAGGATCGGTAGGATGCCAGCAGGCGGTGCCTCGTCTGAGCTACATTATGAGGATCCACCCAGAGCGCCTGACGAGGAGGAGGAGAGCGGTACTGAGGTCGCTGTAGATGATGACGATGGTACTGATGCCACCAAGGATGCTGATCCCCCAGGCGGTGCTGAGGCCGCCATTTCACCAGTTCGAGGAGGTGGTACTGAGGCCACCCACGACGCCGAGTCAGAGCGCGGTACTGAGGCCCCGAGTCTTCCAGTTGATCCAGCCGATGGTGGTGCTGAGACCACCCGTGTTCATTTAGAGAGATCTGTTGTTTTTCCTACTTCTGATGTATCTCGGAACTCTGCTGTGAATAAAGGAAAGGGTTGATTTTTTCTGGTCCCACTGTGGTGCGTGATGTATGTGCGGATCCGGCCGTCGAGCCGTCTAGACCTTTTCCTAGTCCTTCATCTGAGAAGGACCCAGTCATCCCCTTCCCTATAGCCCTTCAGTTGGGGAAGGGGAAGAAAAAAGAAAATCCAAAAAAGAGAGATCAGGAAGAGTTCAGCCAGCAGATGATAGATCGGTTTCACATACAGCTGACTCTTCAGGAGGCTTTGCAGCACATTCCCCTTCTTCAGCGTTCGTTGAGAGACAAGACCACAGTCATGAGGAAGAGGAGGAACCACCACTCAGAGATCCATGTGCTGACGAAAGGCACGTGTTTCGCGATCCAGAACCATCTGCCAGCCAAGAGGCCAGATTCAGGATCCCCTTATGTCAGATGTCACATTAGAGAGCAGAGGTTCGACCGGACTCTATTAGATAGCGGATCGTCTATCAACCTCCTTCCGGCAGCCCTTCTCGACCGCTTCGAGTTGGGCACTCTTAGACAGAGCAGGACAGTTGTTCAGTTTGCGGATAGATCTGTCAAGAGGCCGAAGGGGTTGTTGCGAGACGTTGTCATCACGATTCAGGGCATGCAATTCCCCGTGGACTTCGTAGTGTTGGACATAGAGATCCCTGAGTCGGTGACCGATACCCCCATCATTTTAGGTCGCCCGTTCTTGGCCACATCCAAGGCAGTGACCGACCATGATAGCGGGAAGGTATACTTTCACGTCGAGGGCGAAAGTCTACAAATAGAGACGGTCGAGGACAGCAGAGCCAGAGAGAGATCATGCTCAGAGAAGACTTCAGACACAGATCAACTGACAGATGCAGGGCTAGACATCCACCAGGACTGTGACTTTGTGATCACAGACGATGAGGCAGTTTGGGCAGACCCCGCAGCACAGGCCATCCTCTCATTTTCAGACACCGTCGATGCAGAGATGACAACAGAGGAGAGCTTGGAGAGCACATTCCTGGTTCAGGATACTTCAGTGGCAGCAGAGCAGGTTCTTGACCGCGACACCGATTTTTGTGATGATGGTGGTACTGATGCCACCTTTGTGATGCAGATCGCTCAGATTCAGAGTCTGATTGGGCAGATTGCGAGGATTACATGCCAGACCTGAGTTCCACAGAGCCTACAGCTGAGGAGGAGGTAGATGCCGAGCAGAGCAGAGACAGTCAGTTAGAGCAGCCTTCTCCAGTTTCTAAGATTGAGAGAGAGTTTCAGTTCTCCCATGCAGATTTGGCAGCATTCACAGAGACATTTCAGAGGCCAGATCCACCAGCACCCAGCTATCCAGAGCTGAAGCCGCTCCCTACTTCGCTGAAGTATCTCCTTGTGGGCGAGCCTGAGATGTACCCAGTCATTATCTCCGCTGATTTGACTGGAGAGCAAGAATCCCGTCTGATGGGGGTTCTTGAAAAGAACCACAAGGCGATTGGATGGAGCGTAGCAGATCTCCAGGGGATTAGTCCGGCCCTGTGCTCCCACCACATCTATCTCGAGGATGAGGCAAAGCCGTCGCGTGAGTTCCAGCGGCGGCTGGACCCGAATCTGAGGGAGGTTGTCATGAAGGAAATTTCAAAGTGGTGGAGCGCCGATTTTATCTATCCCATCTCCGACTCCAAGTGGGTCAACCCTTTGCATGTGGTGCCCAAGAAGACGGGCATCACTACAGTGATTAGTGAGTTTGGAGAGGAGATTGCTACACGAGTATCCACTTCTTGGCGGGTCTGCGTTGACTACAGGAGACTCAACCAGGCCACCAAGAAGGATCATTTCCCCCTGCCCTTTATTGATCAGATCATTGAGAGACTGGCAGGGAAGAGCCACTATTGTTTTCTGGATGGGTACTCGGGCTACAACCAGGTGGCCATCGCTCCGGAGGACCAGGAGAAGACCACCTTTACCTGTCCCTTCGGCACATACGCCTTCCGACGCATGCCATTTGGGCTATGCAATGCCCCTGCGACCTTTCAGAGATGCATGCTGTCGATCTTTTCGGACATGGTAGGGGAGTGCTTGGAGGTCTTCATGGATGATTTCTCGGTTTACGGCGACGGATTCGACTCCTATCTTGACTGCCTAGACCGAGTACTCCAGCGATGTATAGAGGTTCACTTAGTGCTATCTTGGAAGAAGAGTCACTTCATGGTGACTCAAGGGACGGTGCTTGGCCACATCATCTCCAACAGGGGCATGGAGGTTGATCCGGCCAAGGTAGATGTCATTAGAAAACTCGCACCGCCGTCCAATTTAAGGCAGTTACGGTCATTCGTGGGGCACGTCGGTTACTACCGACGATTTATTCATGATTTCAACAGGATTGCCCGACCGTTGACTGACCTCCTGACGAAAGACACCGAGTTCCTTGTCGATGACAAGTATCTTTCGTCCTTTGAGACTCTCAAGCAGTGTGTCATAGATGCTCCTGTTCTCCAGCCGCCTAATTGGTCTCTCCCATTCGAGATCATGACGGATGCCTCCGATTTTGCCGTGGGGACCGTGCTGGGACAGAGGAGGGATGAGTCTCA
The DNA here is from genome assembly GCA_037367405.1 of Ottelia alismoides. NCBI lineage: Eukaryota > Viridiplantae > Streptophyta > Magnoliopsida > Alismatales > Hydrocharitaceae > Ottelia > Ottelia alismoides. The sequence goes on along the minus strand of JAZKJV010001748.1, from coordinate 365,461 downwards.
TTTGCCATCCACTACGCTAGCCGCACATTGGATTCCACGTAGCGGAACTATACAGTCACAGAGAAGGAAATGCTAGCCGTATCGCCCTAGATAAGTTCAGATCGTACATTATTGGATCTAGAGTGACCTTGTACACAGATCATTCCGCCATCAGGTACCTCATGGCAAAGAAGGATGCCAAGGCCAGACTGACTAGATGGATCCTTCTACTCCAGGAGTTCGACATTGAGATTAAAGATAAGCCTGGAGTCAAGAATGTGGTGGCGGATCACCTCTCCCGATTAGAGCATCTTGAGGATTCTGACTTGATTGACCCCATATGTGAGACCTTCCCAGATGAGGCGATCCTTGCTATCGCCTCTATCCCGTGGTATGCCGATATTGTGAACTTTCTCGTTGCTGGGAAAGTCCCACAAGATTGGCCCAGGCAGAGGCTTGAGACCTTCCTTGCGAAGGCCAAGTCCTACCACTGGGAGGATCCCATCCTTTACCACGAAGGAGGGGATAGCGTCGGTGCATTCCTCAGGAGTAGCACCATAGCGTCCTCACTTACTGCCACAAGCTTGAGGAAGGAGGACATCATTCTGGGAGGAGAACGGCACAGAAAGTGCTCCAATCCGGTTTGTAGTGGCCTATACTCTTCAAGGACTCTGATGAGTTCGTGAAGAGGTGTACTGACTGTCAGAGGATGGGCACTTGTGGACAGCGCGACATGATGCCGATGCAGCCCATTCACTTCTGTGAGGTTTTTGACGCATGGGGCATCGATTTCATGGGTCCATTCCCTAAGAGTCAGGGATTTGAGTACATTCTGTTGGCCGTAGACTATGTTAGTCATTGGGTTGAGGCTATCCCCACCCGAGCCGCTGATGCCAGGACAGTTTGCAGATTTTTGAGGAAGCACATCATCACGCGGTTCGGGGTACCTCGAGTATTGATTTCAGATGGGGGGTCTCATTTCATCAATGACCAGGTAAAGGCCCTTGCTAGCGAGTTCGGTATAGACCATCGAGTTACCACTCCATACCATCCACAGACGAATGGTCTAGCCGAGGTGTCGAACAGGGAGATCAAGACTATTTTGCAGAAAGTCATCCGCCCTGACCGAAAGGATTGGTCACAGCTTTTGGACTCGGTCTTGTGGGCATATAGGACGTCTTTCAAGACACCATTGGGCACATCTCCCTTTCGCCTCGTATAAGGCAAGCCGTGCCATTTGCCTGTTGAGTTGAGGCACAAGTCACTTTGGGCAGTAACTGAGATACTTATGGATCCAGATAGTGTAGGAGACCAGAGGAGGGCAGAGTTAGCAGCCTTGGAGGAGCTTAGAGATACCGCCTTCTCAAACAGCCTACATTATAAGGAGAGAGTGAAAGAGTGGCATGATTCTCATATCAGCCACAAGCATTTTGAGCCTGGACAGAGAGTATGGCTGTTTGATGCTAGGCTTCGTCTATTTCCAGGGAAGCTGCAGAGCAAGTGGAAGGGACCCTACTTGGTGAGAAAGGTACACGACAACGGTAGCATTGATATATCTGAGTTGTCTTCTGAGAGTACCTTTCGAGTGAACGGCCAGCGGCTCAAGCCATTTCTAGATCATGATCCGCGGGTCGTTGATGTTGCCCCTATTCATTTTGCGTGAGATGTGGTCTCTTGACTCACATCTATTGCATCTCACGCCTGATTATCACTGTTCTTCCGACCTGTATAGATCCAGTTGTCCATATCACTCTATTCTTTAGTCCCACATCCCTTTTCTCATCTTATGATTTTGCTATACTTCGGGTGTACTTTACCCTAAGTATAGGGGGGGATGTCGGACCTTCGGGTATTCTTTTCATTCTTTCTACCCCTGTTTTGTAGCCTATACTTAGGGATATTTTACCCTAAGTATAGGGGGGGTAGATTCTGTACATCCTTCACTCGGATTTCCCTTCATGTACAACTTGCTATACTTAGGATTATTGGATCCTAAGTATAGGGGGAAACCACCGAGTTCTCCTCATTCTATTCTTTGATTCATTTCTGTATATAGCCATTCCTTTTCACTTCCCTAAGCACGAGTTATGTCTTCTTCATCGCTCTTGACTCTGAGGACATCGTTCGAGCTAAGTATAGGGGGGTGTGTATATATTTCATATACACTTTAGACATAACTCGTACTTTGCGTGAGTGTGTTAATAAATAAAATGGCTAAAAACCCTAAAAATCACAAAAATTAAAAAAATTTTCCTGTAAATAATCATTCTTTTATTGCACATACATAGCTAGTGTACAAATTATTTTTGTAAAAATGTTTTCAAAAATTTTTTGTGTAAAGTTTGTGTAAATATTTTCTTATCAAAATTATGTATATAATACAAAATTTTTCCAAAATGTTTTGAAAATCAAAAGTTTGCAAAAATCTTGTGTAAATGCATGTAAATACTTTTGCATAATTTGCATTTCATGCATTCATCCATTCATGATTTCAAAACATTTTTTCAAAAATTTTGCATGTTTGTAAAAGTTGTGTAAATAGCATCTTTGTATATATGTATATAGTTTTCCTGGATTATAGTTGACATTTAAACTAAGCCTGGAATTAAATTGGGAAATGGAGCTTGATTAAGATCTTAATCCACCTAATTCTAAGAGGAACCTTATAGGGCTTAGGGTTAAGGCTTTTCAGGTCCATAAGGACTTAATTCTTTGAGTCCACTAGGCTATGAGCATATGTCATCTTGATGAGCCTAAGTAGAGCACTTAACAATACACGCATGACTCTTAGAGACAATGGCTTGACTTGCACCAGCACTTTACACATAGCTCTCCACGGATGAGGTGGTGAGGAGGCAGTTTCCTTTGGCTTGGGGTAGCATATGAGGGTAGTACTTCTAGGCAGAACCTCTCTTCTTCTTCTAGTGAAGGAAGTGCGTCTCAACTTGGTCTAGTAGTGATGAAGTCTAAAGACAGAAGTTGTGGGTTGCAATAAAGCTTCAAAAGAGGGATAGTCTACTGGCTCAAGAGGAAATTTTCTTGTATATATGCTGCACCATGTAGATATGTTGTACAGATGCACTTACAAAAAATGCAAAAAGAACTCCAAAAAAAGTGGTGGGTCGGATTGAAAATTTAATAACCCCACCGGAGTGTATATAGTCAAATAAAGCAAAAGCTTATGGTATCCATGTTACATCTCATGAAGCTTGCAGCGGGAGACTTAGCTACACTGGTTGAGCTCCCAAAAATTCTATATTGTATATAATCCTAAAAATAAAACAAAAATCAGAAAAAGGAAAAGGAAAAGAAAAATAAAATCCTCTCTCACTTGTACAAAGTGCATGTATATGTGTCTCACACCCTATCTATTCTATACCTGTAAATAGATCATAAAAATAAAATAAAAATTATTTTGTACTCCTAAAAATATTTTGAAAATAAATAAAATACCAAATTAAGGTATTTGTGCAAAAATAACAAAATAATTGTGAAGGAGTATGGAGAGGAGATAGCTACTCGGGTACCCACTTCTTGGAGGGTCTGTGTGGACTACAGACGATTGAATCAGGCTACCAAGAAGGATCATTTCCCACTGCCTTTTATTGATCAGATTATAGAGTGGCTAGCTGGGAAGAGTCACTACTACTTTCTTGACGGGTACTCCGGTTATAAACATGTGGCCATAGTTCCTGAGGACCATGACAAAACGACACTCACCCGTTCGTTTGGGACTTACGCTTTCAAACGGATGCCATTTGGTCTATGTATCGCCCCGACGACATTCCAAAGGTGCATGTTGTCCATCTTCTCGAACATGGTGGGTGACTGTTTAGAGGTCTTCATGGATGACTTTTCGATTTACGACGATAGGTTTGATGATTGTCTTGATTGCCTAGACCGTGTTCTTTAGCACCATAAAGAGGTCCATCTTGTTTTATCTTGGGAGAAGAGTCACTTTATGGTGATTCAGGGGATGGTGTTTGGTCATATCATCTCCAACAGGGGCATGGAGGTTGATCCGGCCAAGGTAGATATCATCAGGAAACTCAATCCACCATCCAATTTGCGGCAGTTACGATCGTTTCTGGGGTACGTCGGTTTCTAACGATGTTTTATTCACAACTTCAGCAGGATTGTCCAACCGTTGACTGATTTGCTGACGAAAGACACCGAGTTCATTGTAGATGATGAGTGTCTTGTGTCATTTGAGACTCTCAAGAGCTTAGTTGTTGAGACTCTTGTCCTTCAGCCGCCTGATTGGTCTCTCCCATTCGATATCACGGCAGATGCCTCCGATTTTTGCCTTAGGGGCCGTTATAGGATAGAGGAGGGATGGAGTACCATTTGCCGTTCACTACGCTAGTCGTACATTGGATGTCTCTCAACAGACCTATATTGTCACGGAGAAAGAGATGCTAGCTGTAGTTTTTATCTTGGACAGATTCAGATTATATATTCTTGGATCCAAAGTGACTATATTTACTTATCATACCGCCATCAGGTACCTTATGGCTAAGAAGGATGCCAAAGCTCGATTGACCAGATGAATTCTTCTACTCCAGGAGTTTGATATTGAGACTAAGGATAAACCCGGAGTCAATAATGTGGTGGCATATCATCTCTCCCGTTTGGAACATCTTGAGGAATCTGAGCAGACTGATCCCATTATAGAGACCTTCCCATATGAGGCGATCCTTGCTATATCCTCTGTCCCATGGTACGCCGATATTGTGAACTATCTTGTTGCTAAGAAAGTTCTATAAGGTTGGACCAGACAACGACTTGAGACCTTCCATGCGAAGGCCAAGTCCTACCATTGGGAGGATAACATCCTTTATCATGAAGGAGGGGATAGCGTCTGGCGTCGGTGTATTCCTTAGGAGGAGCACTATAGCGTCCTCACTTACTGCCACAAGCTTGAGGCTGGAGGACATCATTCCGGGAGGATAACAACACATAAAGTGCTCCAATCCGACCTATGGTGGCCTACCCTCTTCAAGGATTCTGATGAATTTGTGACGAGGTGTACTGACTGTCAGAGGATGGGCACCTGTGGACAGTGTGATATGATGCTGATGCAGCCCATTCTCTTCTATGAGGTTTTTGATGCATGTGGCATTGATTTCATGGGTCCATTCCCTAAGAGTCATGGATTTGAGTACATTCTGTTGGTTGTTGATTATGTGAGTTGTTGGGTTGAGGCCATACCCGCCCGAACCGTAGATGCTAAGACTGTTTGCAGATTTTTGAGGAAGAATATCATTTCACGGTTCGGGGTGCCTAGAGTATTGATATCTGACGGGGTCTCACTTTATCAACGACAAGGTAAAGGCCCTTGCTAAGGAGTTCAAAATAGACCATCGAGTTGCCACTCCATACCATCCTCAGACCAATTGTCCGGCTGAAGTATCGAACAGGGAGATCAAGATGATATTGCAGAAGGTAGTTCGCCCAGAACGAAAGGATTGGTCATAGCTTTTGTACTCGATCTTGTAGGCATATCGGACTTCCTTCAAGACTCCTTTGGGTAAATCTCCCTTTCGCCTCGTTTATGGCAAGCCTTGCCATTTACCTGTTGAGATTAAGAATAAGTCACTATGGGCAGCCACTGAGATATTGTTGGATTGAGAGAGTATATGAGATCAAAGAAAGGCAGAATTGGCAACCCTGGAGGAGCTTAGAGATACATCCTTTTCAAACAGCCTACAATATAAGGAGAGAGTAAAGGAATGGCATGATTCTCATATCAGCCATAAGTAGTTTGAGTCAAATTAGAGAGCATGGTTGTTTGATGCCATGCTTAGATTATTTCCAGGGAAATTGCCGAGTAAGTGGAAAGGATCATACCTGGTCCGAAAGGTGCATGACAATGGTAGTATCGACATATCTGAGATGTCATCTGAATCCACCTTTCGTGTCAACAGTCAGCGCCTCAGGCCATATCTAGATCGTGATCCGCTGATTGTTGATGTCTCCCCGATTCATTTTGCAAGAGATGTGATCTTTGAATCACATTAGTTGCATCTCGTGCATGATTAGCACTATCTTTTGCCTTATATAGATCCAGATGTCTATATCACCTCATTCTTTAGTCTAACACCCCATCTGCATCTTGTGATGATGATATACTTAGGGTATACTTTACCCTAAGTATAGGAAGGGTGTCAGATTTTTTGATTATTCTTTTGATTCTTTTTACCTCTATTTTGCTGCCTATACTTAGGGATATTTTACCCTAAGTATAGGGGAAGTAGATCATGTACATTCGTTTACTCGGTTTTACCTTTGCGTACAACCTGCTATACTTAGGATTACTTGATCCTAAGCATTGGGGGATCACCGAATTCTATTCATTCTATTCTTTGATTTGTCGTTGTAGTATAGCCTTTTTTTCTATTTCCTTATACTAAGCACGAGTTATGTCTTCTTCATGGCCCTTTGATCACTCTGAGGACATCGTTCGAGCTAAGTATAGGGGGTGTCGTATATATTATATATATATACTTTAGCCATAACTTGTACTTTGTGTGAGTGTATTAATAAATAAAATGGCTCAAAACCATAACCTAAAAATCACAAAAAGAAAAATTTAAAAGATTTCTTCTTGTACATAAAATTCTTTCTTGCACATATAGAGCAATTTACAAAACCTATTTTTATACAAATGTTTGTAAAAATGTTTTGCTTGTAAAGTGTTTGTAAATATTTTTATATCAAAATTATGTATATAGTGCAAAATTTTGTTGAATGTTTGAAAAATAAAAGTTTGCAAAAACCCTTGTGTAAATGTTTGTAAATAGTTTGCAAAACTCTTGCATTTATGCATGCATTCTAACATTTACAAAAAATTTACTCATTTTCAAAAACTTTGCGTAAAAAAAGATTTTTGTAAATATTTGTACATTCTTCTAAATCATAGTTGGCATTTAAAATAGTCTGGAATTAAATTGGAAAATGGAGCTTGGCTAAGACCTTAATCCACCTAATTCTCAGAGGAACCTTATTGGATTATGGGTTAAGACTTTTCAGGTCCATTGGTGACTTAATTCTTTGAGTCCACTAGGCTATGTTCACCTGTCATCTTGATGATCCTAAGTAGAACCCTTAACAATGCATACATGACTCTCACAAACAATGGCTTTACTTGCACTAGCAACTTACACATAGCTCTCTACGAATGAGGTGATGAGGAGGCAATTTCCTTTGGCTTGGGGTAGCATACGAGGGTAGTACTTCTAGGCAGAACCTCATGTCTTCCTTTAGGGAGGGAAGTGCATCTCAACTTGGTCTGGTGATGTTGAGATCTAAAAACAGTAGTTGTGGGTTGCAATAATGCTTCAAAAGAGGGACAATCTACTGGCTCAAGAGGGAAAAGTCCTTATGTATATATGTTGCACCATGTAGATATGCTATACATATGCACATCCAAAAAAAAGAAAGAAAAACTCTAAAAAAATGGGCAGGCCTGATTGAAAATAAATGCCTGCCGGAGTGTATAGAGCTTATGTTACACCTTCTCATCTCATGAAGCTTGCAATGGGATACTTGCTGCACTGGCTGGGCTCCTAGGGATATATGGCTACACTGGTCATGGTCCATTCTCTTCTTTCCCCTCTTCTTGAGCCGGTTGCACTTGAACTTAGAAGGGAATACCCCGTTCCTTGAGGAAAGAGCTGCTAGACTAGGGCATTAGAGTTATCTTGTTAAGGAGGATTGTTTTTTTTGTCATTTCTGAGGCGGGGAGCTACATATCACTTACACAGTACAAGGAAGGATTCATGGTCTTTAGAGTTTGTGTATGTAGACTTGTTCTGATCTGGATTATTGAGGAGCCTTGACCATAGATTGGTGGAACTTAGAGGCTGTGAGTTTTAAACTTAAGTTCAAATAAGGTTCTGAAAAATTAATAATCCAAAGGTATGACTGAGCTCCATACTTCAATTTAATGAATACAAGTTTAATAATCAATCTTGATTCTCCTTCTTTTTCTTTTCTTTTCTCTTTCACTTCTTTTTCAAATAAGTGTTTACTAAGGGACTAGCAAAGGTAAAGTATAGGGGATAATGAATCCCTGATTCTCACTCTTTATTCTTTTTTTAGCTATTTATCTTGGCAAAGCATCATATAAATAGGTGTAAATACAATAAGTTAGCATTCGGCATGCATGTGTTAACATTGTTTAATTAGTATGTATTTGTGTAAAAATAAAAGAATAAAGGAAAAGAAAAAGGAAGGAGGTACTTAGAATAAATACAGAGTGTCCGAACCCCAAGAGAAGTTCAAGCCTTGACCTGATCGCTAAAGAAATTAAGTAGAGAGATATAGAGCTTACTCTATGTTGTACATGTTACCTATAGATGCAAACACAAATAATTATTTTTGATAAAATAAAATAAAATATTATTTATACCTCCTTGTATATAATCCTAAAAATAAAACAAAAATCAGAAAATAAAAATAAAAATAAATAAAATCCACTCTCACTTGTACAAAATCCATGTATATGTGTCTCACTCCTATTTATTTTATACCTGTAAATAGATCATAAAAATAAAATAAAAATTATTTTGTACTCCTAAAAATATGTTTAAAATAAAAAAATACAAAATTAGGGTATTTTTGCAAAAATAACAAAATAAAAACTATTGTACAAAATACATACGTATATTATACCTGTACAAAACACCATATACTGTATATACACTAATTTATTTTTCATAAAAATAATTAAAATTTACAAAAAAATAGTTTACAAATTAATAAACATTTTTATTTTATACTCTTTTTATTTTGAATTCATTTAATATTTTTTATTAATTTTTAAATATTTTGTAAATTCCTTTTTCAGATTGGTCGGGACCAGATGTTGACTGCGGGTCAACGCCCTCTTCCAGGCTTGACCCAACCAGACTCCATTCGCCAGAGTGTTTTCTCCCTTTTTTTTCTCGGTCAGATCAGGACTCCTCTCAACCTGAATCTTCGCCCGAACCTTCTCCTAGGATCCACGACCCTCGCGGATCCCTAGGAAGGCATGGATCTTCCTAGGTTTGCATGCTTGCTCTCGATTCTTCCAACCCCCCGAGAACCCTATATAGTATCTTCTTCCACCTCCACTGCAGCTCAGATCATGCCTCGCTCCTTCTTTCACCCATGGACATCTTTGGTTGAGTGACAGCTACCAGAGAGCGTCCTTGGATTGGAGTTTGGCGGCGTCAGCACGTAGTTCACCCTTCGTGGCCGGAGATCCACCGCGAGCAGTCTCCCCGTCTGTCGCAGCGTGGTTGAGGTCATAACTTCGACGATCATCATCGCATGGAGCTCAGGAGTCCTCCCAGATCTTTGGGTATTTATCCTATTCCTCACATTTTGCTTTTTTATCCCATTCGTTCCATCTAGCGCCGCTGCACTTCCACTTGCTCCGACCAACCGGTTGGAGCCCCGTTATCCACATCCATCTTTATCGATCGAAGCCTTGACGATCGCTCCACCTCTACCGTAACCTGATCATCCTTGGACTCGACCCTGAGGTCGAGGCTAAGGTCGAGATCTCCTACCCCCACCTTCGTCGGAGATCAACCTCCATTCCCCTCCGCTTCTCTCGCATTTACTTGCAATAAAACCTCGTCGAAGCTACGCCTCCGAGCAATCTTTCCATCACATGCCGTGGTTTGCACCGAAGACTCCTCTTTGTCCCCTTACGGCTCAGGCGGAGCAGCTCCAGGTGCACCTCCACCACGACAACCATCTGACCGTTACCCTTTCGATCGGACCCACCCTCTTAACGTGCGAAGCATCGTCGAAAGCAATGATACCTTCAGATCTTTCATAAGGCTGATGGATTCACCTCATCACTTGATCGAAGGTCGTCTGGAGGGAGTTCATCCATCATCCTCTCCAGCAGTCGGATGGGACCAACTCTGCTGGATTCGATCACAGTCGCTTGACTAGCTCAGCTTTGTGGCTGTTGGATCTGACGTACCCTGACACATCAGGCCGCATGTCCCCGACATACTCTGAGCCGTCAGATCTGCCCCGCTAGTTGATCAGAACCGTACACCGACGATGCCTTCCATGCGTTCCACTTGCCCTGATTAGACGAGAATTACATTAGTCTAAATGTCTCACACAAGGAGGAGACAAAGTCGTTGTGGCGACCCTCTATAAATCCCAACTAAGTCAACAATTAGCCCACAATAACAATCAATCAATGAGAAGAAAATGTGGAGTTAAAATTTATTATAACTCTACAATAAGTGTGTATAAGTTCAAGTATGTGTAGAGTGTCGATCTCAGGGAGCGAGCAAGATAGATCAAGGCAATAATGCTAAAAAATGTGAAAGTGATCAAATGCCTACAATTACGCAATTTTTGTGGGTTTTTAATTATATATATTTTTTATTTTTTGATTTTATATTTTTATATTTTGATTTTTAATTTACTGATTTTTTATTTTCTTTTTATATTTTGTATTTTTGTATTTTTGTTTTCTTTTAATAAAGGTATAATATATATAAGGAATATATATACATTAGAGATAAGAGAGAGGTAAAAATAGGGAAAATAGTCAAAATATAGTAAACAAAATGTTTTCGTGGTTTTTATATTTGTCTACTGTTTTTATGATTTTTCTAGATTTTTCTCATTTTTTTGGTATTTTTAAAGGTAAAAATACTAGAAAATAGTGAACTAAGTTGCTGGCCGAAATTAAAATGAGGATGAAAAATATCCAAAAGTGTCCAAAATTCCTTAAATTAATTTTAAAATAAATGCAAAAAATAGGGAAAATTCATAAACTGAAATTTTATTTTTAGGATATTTATAGAATTTTTAAGATTTTTATGAAGATTTTAGGGGTTTTGTAATTTTTAAGAGTTTTCTTTTGAAAATTTTAATGATTTTTGGATTGAAGTTAAAACACACAAAAACAATTAAAATATAATTTTTTCGGAATTTTTGAAAAAACGTTTTATAATTTTTAGATATTTTCTAATGTAGACAGTGTTGAAAATGCATATTTTTGAATTTTTATAAATAATAAAATGTAATACAAATGCAAAATAAAAATATGCCGTAAAACTAGAATTTAGTAGGAGCTTATGATATTTTTTTGGTAATTTTTGGGATTTTATAGATGCATTAAATAAATAGAGACAACAAAGAGAAACTACACTACTTGCAAGGGCCTATATGTAAATATCCAGAAGTCCATGGGCCAATGTGCAATTTTCCCACAAAATATACAACCGCTAACCAAAATTCTAGGACCAAATACAAATAACAAGATCCGCAAAGGCACGCCTGCAATTTCTCCATGCCCGCAAGTGACTACGCACGCGCCTGGGGAGGACCTAAGTGCAATTAATAAAAACTTGGGGGCCCAACAACAATTTCTTTGAAAATATTACACTTAATAAAACTTTCCCTAGACTAAAGTGAATTAAAGAAAACCTCAAGGGGGTCCTTGCAAAATTTCCACCACCCCATGTGCACAGGTCACGTGAGGTGACGTAGACAGGACCATAATGCAAATATTAAAAAATCTAGGGGTCTGAATGCAAATAGAACAAAAGTTTTGAACTTCAGATGAATGATTTAGTACTATATATTAAATACAAAATTGCTAGGGTGAAAGTTGCAAAATACCCAGGCTAGAATCCTCGTGCGCGATCGGACGACAGGGGAGCGTCCACTTATCCACGTGGCGTGCGCACAACGCGCGATGACGGTTCATCGATGAACGGCTACGATTAGATCTCCTTGGCTGATCGAACGGTGGCTGCTGGGGAAGATTTGACGGCTGTTGTTCAAATTGGAGTGCGGCCAAGATCCAACGACAGATAGACAGTGACGAAGAACAGGGAAGAATGCCGGCAAGGCGAACTTCCCCGCTCCAAATCTTAGTGCTCCGGCAGTCTTCGAAGCTTCAAGAGTGGCCGGCGAGCCTCATGGCGAGGTCTTCTATCTCCTGGGGGCTCCAAAATGGTCCGGTGGAGGCAGGAGCTTGCCGGGGAAGGCGGCGGAGCTAGCGGGCTCCAGGACCTCCGGCCAGGCTCAAAACGAGCCCCAGGTTCTCTTCAACGCTTGTGGACCTGCAAGAAGGAGTGAGAGGGTCCAGGGAAAAATGGCTGACCCTGCACCGACGGAGTGGCGACGTGAAATGGCGGCGTGAGTTGGAGCTCGGAGGTGCACTCCGGCGAGGTGCTCGTGTAGGGTGATTCGATAGGCGAAACCCGATGATGCTTGGGGGGTTATGATCCTAAAGCTACGGGGAGCAGAATGTGCGATGAAAATAAGAGAAAAGATAAGACCTCGAAGGGGTTATACCTGAGGTGAGGGGAACCTCAACGCCGGAGATGGCGGAAGTGGCGGAGACGCCTCTGACCGTCCTTGACTCGCCCAACGACACGGGGATGGAGCTGTCACCTCCAGCCACCTGTAAAGCGCGAAAGGGAGGAAGAAGGTGGACCGAAGGGAATCAAAAATCGAGTTTGAAAATCGAGGGGTTTTTGAAGGGGTTTACGAGTGTATCAGGTGCTCCAAAGATCGAGAGGGATCGACGTCATCGTCGACCCTTAGCCCTAAGAGAGATTGGGGTGTGAAAGATGGGTTATCGATGGACAAAAGTTGTGAAGGCGTCGACACGAGAAGGGAAATGGATTGATCTCGAAAAAATCGAGAAACTGGGGTCGAAACGAGGTCTGACACGGGCAGAGGGGGGAGGACAGCCAGTTGATCGCGGTCAACGTGGACCGTCTCCTGGTTGGTCTACGTGGACCAACCAGGAAAAATCCCTGGAAAAATAATTGTTAATTCATTTTAAAATAGCAGACGATTTAATTAAAATTTCATTTTCTAAATAAAAAATATTTGTTATTTTATAAATTATTTTATAGTGATTTTTATTAATTTTTTAGAGGCATAAAAATACAAGTTTCCATTTATAGGCTATATAGGTATACATATCTATGTATTTTAACATTTTATTTTTATTTTGCATATTTTATTTATTTATTTTTGTTTATTATTTTATATATTTATAACTCAATTTTATATACTGAAATATATTTTTATTTTATTTTTCTGGAGTGTTTTTTATACACTTAATAAAATAGAAGTATTGATTATGTAGGCATATACATGTATTATACCTAGGTATGTTATATACAAGTGTTTTATTTTGTATTTTCTTGCGGTTTTTATTCTGATTTGAATGTACATATATATTATAAATAATATTTACAAAATTATAAAAATATAAAATTGTGAAAATAATGAATAAATAATAAAATGAATATTTTAATCTGTACAAGTATACAATAGGGGTCCAAAACTCAACTTTCAAACCATAGCACCACAAAATACGAAACCACCTTCATTAAATAGCTTATTTCAAATTATATACAATTAAAGGTGATTTTGCTTCATTTCGAGTTTTATTAGGGAGATACAGGTCTGGGAAGTTGGGATTCTGGAATTTTATTCAGATCATAACTTTTTTACTTTACATTATTTTTGTATGAAATCAATTTTGTATTTTTCTTTATTTAATTATCTACAACATTCATGTACAAAGTTTCTTTATTTGAAGTATAAAAAGTGGAACCAAAAATAGGTCCCAAAACGAGTAAAGAATGAACTAAATAAAAGGGAATTTGTTGGTATTTTGGCCCTTATCTCCCCCTACTTTATTCCTTGTTGACCTATTCATCGCGATGCCTAGGTCTCGGGGTTTCGGGTCATAAAATATTTACAATATTTTATTTTTTCTTTTCTTTTCTTTATTCTATAATTTTGGCCTTAAAAACTGTATTTTGTACACTATTTACTTACACATGTATGAATGCTAAGATGCAGGAATTAAGGGTATTTACAAGCATTTGTCAGGGTTTTTGAGGCCAAAATGACAGAATAAAGATGATGAAATGTGGATTCATCATGCCCCTTCAGGGTATATTGCATATTTTCTCCCGCGTTTATATGCTTTACTATCTAGTCCAGTGAATAATTACTGTAGCATAGATATTTTGTAGTTTGGACTCTATGTTTTCAGTATTTTCATTTTAGTCCTCCCAGACCTGAGATACATGCATGTACACCTGAAAGTGGGTTATTTGCATGACTTACCCTTGAGCTTTATAGATGTTATGTTTTGAGTGGATTTTTTTTCTGATTATTGCATATATACCCTACACATGTATTTTTAAGCATGTGCGTGAATATGTGGGATAAATTGCAAGATTAGGCCTATGCTTTTTATGTATGTTATCTTTTGGCCTGGAAACTTTCAGATAATTGCATTTAGGTTCTTGTTTGCTGTGAGTGTTGTTTTTAATCAAATAATTATTAAATTAACTCCAAAAAATCCATAAAAATTACAGTTAGCCCTTCTAACACGTAATAATTATGGTAATTTTCATGAATTAATTTAATTTTATTTGATATTCTCTAACAATAAAAAATATCTAAAAACTGTTCTATGTATTTTATAAAATATATAAAAATTCAAAAAAGTCAAAAATTCCATAAAAATTTCAGCGTGTGTCTTTTTATGTGCTTTGTCTTCAGTAGTAGTTTTGCTTGAAAATTCCTCGTAAAAACCATAAAAATTACAAAAGACTCAAAAACGTATAAAATCATTAAAAAATCTAGAAAAATTCAAAAAAATAGATTTCAGTTGTTGTTTGTACTTATTTTTATTTACTTTTTCATAAAAATTACAACCAAGATACTAGGGCTTTTTTCATATTTTAAACTTGCCTTTTAGTCCAGGCTATACACTCTTTTCCATTTTCACCCTTGTTTTGATTTTTATAAAATCATATAAAAATTGGAGGAATCCCCTAAAATCACCAAAAACATCTGAATATTTGAAAAAAATAAAAATATTTTTGTTTCCTGTATTTGAGCATTTTTGACTTTAATAAATATTGTGAAGGTCTGCTTGTAAGCTTATTGACCTTATTTTCTTGCTTGCCTTCTTTATTTGGAAAATAAAAAAAATTACAAAATTAAAAACCACAAAATTTTGTTTTTCATTCTCTAATTAGGACTACTTCGTACATTTCTGTGCTCCTTGTGTTCGACCCTGCTCGATATACCGGGTTAAATAAATAGCGGAGACCGCTGACATTTCCTTATTTTGATTGACTTATCTGAGTGGTTTCTATTTTCTTGATTGACCGAATTGATTGGCTAGAAACAACAACACTTTCTTATTCTTCCATCCTAGTCGATCGGATTTTCATGTCATCATAACCTTGCAGTAGCCTTCGTGTGAAAGCCTCGATCAAGGCCATTTTTGTTGAAGAACCGTGGTACTTGGAGCCCTCTTTTTCCCGAAGCTCACCTGCCGCCATCTGTGCTTCGGCGTACCTCTAGAGGGCATCATCTATTGCGGAGGAGCAAGAGCTCCATTTTGCCCCTAGTCGGAGCCTTCGAGACGGTCTGGGATGATCAGGAGGACGGATCGAAACTCGTCCCAAGCGAGTTCTTGGCATGTTCTTCTCGATCCTCTCTCGACCGTTCGATCTGCTAGCGCCTCCAGATGCAACAGGAAACGTTCGATCAAGGCCACTCCCGACCGTTAGATCGTGTCCCACGATCTAATCTCAGCTGCTAATCGACGAACCGGTATCAGCCGATAGGATGGTGACGCATACTATCGCCGTCCAATCATTGTAAATAAAAGGTTAAATTGCAACTCATGCCCACACTCTTTTTATATTTACGATTTAGTGTTGTAAATGAAGTTCACCGTTTAAAATAGAGTGAAAATTTTGCATGCAGGTCCCTGCACTTCATGTAATTACATATAGGTCCATTCCACGCCATCTCACGTGTTGTCCTACGTGAGGTGGTGAAATCACAGGTACACCCTACGACTCTGTGTATTTATATTTAGTCCAACAAAATTTGGAAAACAATGTAAAATTTTGTAAAAATTTCTTGAAGTCCAGACTTTAATTTATTTACATTGTAAAATTTGCAAAACATTGTAAAAATTGCTCGAAGTCCGAAAAATTGCTCAAAGTCCATATATTTTTGAGCTCTTTATCTATTTATTAAAAATACCAATTGTGCTCCTAAAAAGTTGAAAACAAGATTAAATGCTTCATGCCATGTACATTCATGTTGTGATTTTTACTCGTATTTTTGAGCATTTAATCCATTTATTAAAAATGAAATGGAGCCTATTTATTCTATGTTTAACTTAGAAAATACCAAAAAATATATAAACGTGTCTAAAAATTCTAAAAAAGTTACATATAGTATATTTTATCCTACTTTACTTACAAACTAAAAATCACTAAAAATGGAAAAAGAAAAAGCTTACAAATTGAAAAACCCTAAAATATTTCATGAAAATATAAAAATTCATTAAAAAACCCAAAAATATGTTTTTCTATTTTATATTTTTCTTTATATAAATATTTATATATTAAAATTGATTTGGATAATTTTGGGACCTATTTATTATTTTTAAAATCCAATTTAATTTCGACCTATTTATTTAATCTCCTATTTGGCATAATTTTGAATTTAAAAATAGAAAAAAATTAGAAAATTTTTTTATAAAATTACAAAAACATTAGAAGTATGAAAAAATCCAAAAACAATTTATTTTCTGCATTTTATCCATATTTATTAGTGCTTATAAATATTTATATTGTATATATAAGGCCTTATATATGCTATATTATATACATAAAAGAAAAGGAAATAAAAAATATAAAATATAAAAAGGAAAATATAAAAAAATTAAAAATCAAATACAAAATATAAAATAAAAATAAAATAAAAAACTTAAAAAATCAAAACCCCTAAAAACAATAAAAATGTATAAGAGATAAAAGAAAAAAATCTCTGAGCATTATTTTTGCCTGCTTCTACCAGTTGCTCCCTAAGTTTGGCCTCTATACATGCTTACACCTATACACATTTTGCTGTAGAGTTATAATAAATTTTAACTCCACATTTTTGATATTCATTGCTTTATAGATTATATGTTAATCGAACCGAGGTCTACGTCGGTCACCTTGACGACTGTGCTCATGCCTTGTGTGGAACACACGACCGATGAATATTCCCAGTTCATCAGCGCCACACAGGTCTGCTCTGAGGGACTATGTGATGGCCTCTTATAGGCATTGCTCGTGATGGGGATAGAAACCCTACGTTTCTCGTCTGAAGCCATGGCAAGATGTCATCTTGCGAAGAGCCAAGGACAACATGCCTCTACGAAGACGGTTTATCAGAGAGGAGTAAATCCATACCTTCCTCAACAACCCCATCCAAAACCCAATCAATCGATTCAAGCTGCACATGATAGAGATTCTCAAGTAAGGATGGTCAAAGCACAAAGCACCGTAATCGTCGACGGGGAAGGGACAAAGGAAGGGGAGGGGTCTGTGCTTCTATGTGGGAGATGCGGTTGAGGAGGAAGGTAACAGGGCGAGAGGGAGAGGAGGGGGATGAAATATCAAAAAGAGCTTCGACGAGAGGCGAGGGAGTTGAGGGGGAATTGCCTTACCATTCAAATAACATTAAATCAATGCATGAGAGGACTTTTATCTGGAAGAAGAAAAAATTAGTGGTATCATCGTGATATTATTTTAAATTAAACGAAACGTGTCAGAATCAGGATAAGCAGGAAATAAAAATATCCCATTGCATTAAATTATAAGGTTTCCAGAAACGGCATTCATGGCCCTCCTACCATATTAAAATAATCCATATCTTATAGGAGAAGATGATATCTATCGAGGATTACATCCGCGTTCCTTGAACGAGGAAATCAATGGAGTTACGGTAGCCCATCAATATGGTCAACGATCGAACTTAAACGATGGAGCTGTGAATTGCGATGGTTCAGACTTTGATGTACTTCAAATTATATATAGGTTCACCACGTGAGATCCGTGAGAAATAATCTAATATTTCTTAGGTATTTTTACATCACAAATCCTAAAGATTTTATAAATTACTTTCTCGATCATGTATTCTTTGTTATTATCAACTAAACCGCACAAACTTGTTAATCGTTACATTATAACTCTTATGGGAGTTAACCACAAAGTCCTTTAAGAGTCGGTAGTGCAAGGGTTAACAATTTTGCCGGATTCAGGTGATAATTGCGAGGAATACATGGTCGATAAGCTAATTTACAAAGTTTTCAAGATACGTGGTGTAAAATCCCAATTTCTTAAATACAAATTTTGATGATATACATTAGGGATATGGTTTCTATAAACTTTTTGGGCGAAGAACAATCACAACTAACAAGTATACATGCATCATAAGATTATATATCTCCACCTCTAACACTGTAGCGTCTCGGGTTTGTGTCTCTAGCCGTTATCGAGAAAACTGATTCTAACAACTTGTTGAGTTTGATACAACTGGACATGATGACAACCACCCAAAGTATTTAAGCTAAGTTATTAAGCAGTGATCTTCGTACTTGTAACTCAATCCCACACTTTTTGAGTTTTAGGTATGAGACTATTTAGGATATTACAATCTCCCCACTTATATTAGCAATATCCTCATTGCGATATAGTTCATTACTTATTCCTAATAGTAATTTCGGTTATACGCTTCAGGTAGTCTTTTCCTCATACCTCTTTTCTAAGGATGGCTTAATCACTAAGGTAAATTTTCCATTATCAGTGAGAACCTCGTCTGATACCATTTATAACATCCCAGGTTTAACTTCTCGGACTGTTGTCGAGGAAAAACTCCTGGCAACTTGTTTGCCTCAGATCTAACTGGACCAGTTGACAACCACCCAAAATGGTTAAGGTCAAGTTGTCAAGTACTAATATCCACCGTTATAACGCACTCTCATTTTATAAGTTTTAGATTTGTGAATATGCTTGGGGATTACAAGCATACTCACAACCATGACTACCTCAAATCTACCATGAATATTTCCACCTTCGGTAGCTGATATCAACCTCAAGCACCACAATCTCCTATCTTTCATCATAACCATCTGCTAAGAATATATTAACATTAGGGATGCAACCAGACACTGATATATTTGTATCCATCCGTCATCGTATCTATTTTTAAACGGATATAGATACAAATTTTTGATTTTGGAAGATACATATAAGGATATTGACACGAATTTTTATATTGTTTTCATTTTTTAGGATACATATACGTATATCATTACATATTTTCTAACTGATACGGACACCAATATCCGTATTGTTGAATCGATATATGTATATTGTATATACATACATCAACTAGTGTGTGTATCTCCAAATATGTTATTGGATTACATGTAATATATTGCATTTGGAATCATTTTCAAACGTGAGAAGAAATATATGTATCTCTATAATATTTAATCATTCATTATACAAGTTGTTAAATTTTATATAATACTATATTTTCTTTTTTTTATTTTGTTATCTTTGTAGCTTATTAGTTTTGATTTAATTACGTGGAGAAGAGAGACAAAGGGGATGTCTATTCCATCGGGCTAGGGTCTCTTATATAGAGAGTAATCTTACAGAGTACAAGAGGAAAAATACATGAATACCTCTGAAGGGTTACAGAATCCGAAAGGTTAAAGGTTATGAAACCCAAAGGGTTAAGGGTTACGGAACCCAAAGGGTTACAAACATAATTGTACTATAATAATTCTAATACTCCCCCTCACATTAGAGTATATCTGTCGATCATACCCAACTTGGATACTAAGTACATGTGGCGTTTCCTTGGAAGAGCCTTTGTGAGGATGTCTGCAAGTTGAAGTTCAGTGGAGATGTGTGGAGTGTTGATTCGTCCTCCTCGTATCGCATCACGAATAAAATGGCAATCAACTTCAATGTGATTTGTCCGCTTATGGAAAATTGGATTGGGGCGATGTACGTGACAGACTTGTTGTCGCAGTATAAGGGTACATGAGTGACGACTGACATGCCAAGTTCTGTTAGGAAAAAAACAAGCCATGTGATCTCACATGTGGCCTAAGCCATTGCCCTGTATTCTACTTCCACACTGGATCTGGATATCGCTGTATGCTTCTTGATTCGCCAAGTGACAATGTTATCTCCAACAAACATGGTGTATCCTGTAGTGGATCAGTGGTCCTCAGGAGAGCTAGCATAGTTAGAATCTGTATAGGCGGAGATATTAGTGTTTTCATTCACCCCATAGAAGAGTCCGCATCCAGGAGATTCCTTCAAATATCGAAAGATCAAAACAACATCCTGTCAGTGACTGTAAAGAGGCTTCTCCATATGTTGACTAGCTCTTCTCATAGCATATAATATATCTGGCCTAGTAATTGTGAGATGGAGTAATTTTCCCACTAGGCTTATGTATCATGTTGCATCCTCAAAAGCTGGATCAGTAAATGCTGAATATTTTCTCACTTCTGTAGGGATGCCGGATTTCTTGCATCCAAGAAGTCCTGCCTCAATCAGAATATCGAGGCAATACTTTCTCTGTGAAAGATGAAGCCCTTTGTAGTGCGTATTACTTCGATGCTAAGAAAATAACGAAGTTAACTGAGATCTTTCGTGACAAAGATCTTCTGGAGGAAGGTCTTGGTATCCTGAATACCATCTGCATCATCTTCTATGATAACCATATCATCAACATAGACAGCATGGATGATCGTGCCAGTAGACCGTCGTCTAACAAAGACAGAGTAGTCAGATGTTATCCTATGAAAACCCAGTGTGTTGATCTCCGTAGTGAGCCTGTCAAACCATATCCTTGGGCTTTGCTTCAATCCATAAATGGTCTTGCGTAGTCGACATACATGCTCCCCCTCGACTACATACCCTGGCGGTTGCATCATATAGACCTCCTCCTCAAGATCACTATAAAGAAAGCCATTCTTCACATCAAGTTGATAAATGGGCCAAGCCTTGTTGGTAACAACAAAGAGAATGGTACGTATCGACCCTATTCTGGCAACAAACGAGAAGGTCTCAAAATAATCAACTCCAAAGATTTGTGTGAAACCTTTGGCAACAAGTCTGGCTTTCAACCTGTTAATAGAACCATCGGGCGACTATTTGGTCATGAAGACCCATCGACAAGCCACATGGCAAACTCCCGAGGGTACGACACAAGATCCCACGTGTCCCAGGAGGTAAGTACATCCATCTCCTCATTCATGGTCTGTCGTCAACCATGATCCTGCATTGCACTGAAATGATCTCTTGGAACGGTAATAGCATTCAGAACATCTACAAGTCTCTTATCACAGTTAGATAAACCATATGTAGAAGTAAAATGCATGGGTGATACACACATTTCCTTTTTACTTGCGTAGAGCTATAGGAAGCTCCCCAGGTACATCCGGGACAACAATGGTGGGAGAAGTCGAAGTGGTCATATCATCTTGCATAAAAGGGACATGCAAAAATACAGACACTGGTGTAGAAGGTATAGAGGTGCGTTGGAGAGTATAGAAAATTGGTGGAGGAGGGAGGTTCAGAGGAATGTCACTCACAGTTTGTGTGAAATAACTTGTTTGCTCAAAGAAGGTGACACCAACAGACACATAATATCGACGTCCAATAGGATCATAGCAGCGATAGACTTTTTAAGTACGAGAGTACCCAAGAAAGACACATATTGATAGCACGAGAGGATAATTTATCATCTGCATGAAAGTTATGAACGGAGGCAATACAACCAAAAATTCGTAGAGGTATGGGAAAAGGAGACTCATTAGGTAAAGTAAGGAAAACGAAGTTGCCCCTTTGAGAACAGATGAAGGAACACAGTTTATGAGATATACTGCAGTAAGGATAGCATCTCCCCAATATTGTTTATGAACACTCATTTGACTAAGAAGAGATTTGACAACATTTAGCGACTGTTGAAGTTTCCTCTCAGCTATACCATTCTGTTGTGAGGTATATGGACATGATATTTGGTGAACAGTTTCTTGGGATGCAAAGAAAGATGTCAAGTCATGTTGGGTTAACTCAAGAGCATTGTCGGTACGAATGATCTTAACAATGCTAGAAAAGTAAGTTTTAACATAGTGAACGAAATTTCTGACAATTTGATTAATCTCTGAACACTCTTTTACTAGATATACCCAAGAAGATCGACTATAATCATCAATGAAAATTATAAAATAGCGATGACCACTTAATATGCTGATCGGACAAGGTATCCAAACATCACAATGAACAAGATGAAAAGCAACAGTACTACGAGACTCGGTACGAATAGGAAACAATGATAGATGGTGTTTCCCAAACTCGCATGCCTCGCACTAAAAGGGCTTCATAGTAGAGAGTTCAGAAAACATCGTGGAGATGGCCTTGGTAGAGGCATGCCTAAGGCGCAGATGTCATAGGAGTATATCTTCGGAGATAGACACAATACCAACAAAATTGGAGTCTTAGGTCATGTGAAGGTAATATAGGCCATTCTTCTCATGAAAACTATCGAAAATATGCTTAGTTCGAATATCCTGAAAATAGAAACAAGACTTATCAAATATCACACGACAATGAAGCTCAACACAACGCTTGTGAACTGACAACAAGCTAAGAGGAAAATCAGGAGCATAGTGAACCTCCGAAGGTCGGAGCTTGGAAGATAATTCCATAGTTTCAACAGTAGTAATTTGTGATTGAGTCCCATTAGCGACTCAAACTGACTTCACAGAGGTAGATGGTATGGAAAAGGTGAGCAGACTACCTTCTCCAGTGAGATGAGTAGAGGCGCCAGAATCAATAATCCAAGCTGCAGTAGGAGTGATAGCAGAGTTGGCTATTGTACGTGAAGGAGTAGCAAGAGCAGTGATTGTAGTGTTACTAGTGGTGGTAGGACTCGGAGTATGTAGGATTTGCATTAGACGGGAGTAATCTACATCATTAAGATGAACAGTCTTGCCACTGGAGGGAGGTGATGCCTCTTCCACATCATAGGCATCCTCATAAGTATTATTGGAGTTATAAGAAGGTACGCCAAACTTCTTCCAGCATCGTTCAATGGGGTGGTTCTACCTACCACAGTGAGTGCATGGGGCAGTAGAGTCTCGCCCATGACCACGATCGAAATCATGGCCTCGTCCAGATTCCTGTCCACGACCATGACTTGGATCACAACCGCGTCCTCCTTGCAAGCTGTATCTGCCTCCTCGCCCAGATGAGGTGATGTGTGCAAAGTTCTCTGTTGAAGGTAAGACGGAAGGCTGGGCAGCGGATGTCTCAAGCTCCTCAAGTCATCTAAAGATGACCTTAATTGTTGGCAGTATGTCTGATATAAGAAATTGCTCATTCGCTGCATGGTATCTAGAATGCAGGCCATCAAGGAAGCAGTATACTCGTCAGTCAGAATGCTCTTGTATCTGTTTGGTGCAACATGAGGGCTAGAATATTGTAAGCTCCTCATACAGGCAGGATAGGTGCTTGTAGTACTCGATGACAGTGGAATCACCCTGAGATGCCGACCAGATTCTCCTATAAATGTCTGCAAGGCGTGACTTCGTCTTCTTCTGGGAGTATGTTTGCTCGAGATCCTCCCACATTTTCTTGGTCGTATGTTTGTAAAGAAGATTTGAGGCAATGTGAGTCTCAACACTGTTGGTCATACAGTTGATAACCAAATAGTTGTCAGTTTGCCAGTTGTCGTACTCTTTGTCCTTTTCATCTAAAGGATCTTTAGTCAAAATGTAGAGTTTCCTCTAACCACCAATGAACACCATAAAAGATCGAGACCAAAGCACGTAATTTTATGTTCCCTTGAGTTTGATAGTAGTGCCTTGCGCCATAATATTCGTGGCCAAGGGCTTTGTCTCGGTAGAAGAAGGCTCCATGGTGGTCCTAAAATAGAAATAAGATCCTATGATCAACTAAGGATGCATATAAGAGCTAAAAGATGCCCTAAAACTCACGTTTGCCCTTGAAGAAGGGCTGAATACCCTCAATGGGTAGCATATATGGATTCTTGAAAGCGGTCCATGACGAGTTTTGGATCTCCAAAGAGTCCTACGAGACCCGTGGAGGGTAGATGTGGGCTGACGACCTTCGTAAGAGGTCCTGGAAGCGCAGGGCAGCGTTAGCAGAAGGGCTGCTGCACTGCAGGCGATAGGAGGGCCTTGCGCCAGGCCCTAATTCAGGGAAGAGGGTCCACATAGGCTTTTACGAGGCTTGAAGGTGGCAGTGGATTTAGGTCAGAACCCCAGTCTAGGACAGTTGCTCTGATACTATGCGGAGAAGAGAGACAAATGAGATGTCTATTCCATAGGGATATGGTTTCTTATATAGAGAGAAAACCCTAGAGAGTACAAGAGGAAAAAAATATAAATACCCATGAGGGTTACGAAATCCGAAGGGTTAAAGGTTACGGAACTCGAAAAGTTAAGGGCTACGGAACCCGAAGGGTTACAAACATAATTTTACTATAATAATTCTAACAAATTAGATATTAATTTCATCTTTACAAAAAATGATCTTAATGAGTGCAAGTGTTAGAGGACATTTATTATGCGTAGGATAATCCATTTCCATTTATTAAATACCTGTGCGTATCCGAATTATGTTTATTTGTTTCCATATCCGTATCCGTATCTAATGATATTGTTTGCAAATTTCAATAAATCTATCTGTTTCTGTATCCGTATCTGAATTTTAAAATAGATAAGGATATAATATCAGATATATATATATGTATCCGTATTTGTCCATTTGCATCCATAATCAACATAAATATCAAAACTTACTGATTTTACCTTCATGTGCAATGAGTGAGGCAACAAGAACCTATCATAACGACAAAATGACTCCACTGTGGTTAGTGATGGATCCAATCATATCTCTGTTGCAATTATGTATATGGACATTATAGTCATGTTAGCAAGGACAATGACATATTTGTTGGTCATTACATGAAGTTTCTAAATTATCTGGCCTCCTGGAAAGAGGAGCGTGGCTCGAGCCGTCCAATCAAGATCGTGTGGTTCACACGAAAATTGGGTTTTTCTTAGTCCTTATCGATTGAACCACTTGATCTTAATCGAATGGCTTGAGCCGATCTGCTCTTTACAATGGGTCTCTACGGTACTGCACGGGATCCGTGCTCCAAGATTGGTAATGCAACACACGTTTCACAATGGTTGAACACTGGACAATCACAAGCATAACTTGCAAGCAAACTGTAAACTAAGTACGATTTAAAAATAAAGATATCATTTATAACTATGGTTCTCAAACATATAAGCAATATTATGTTAATAATATTATACACTTGATATGTAAAACCTCAAATATAGTTTCATATCTATGAATCACAAAGTGTAAGAGTGTGTTATATATGGTGGGGATTTTCACTTGATAACTTCAACTTAACATTTTCGGTGGTTGTTAGTGATGGTTCTAATCAGTTCTGTACCCAACAAATTGTCACAGTCAGCTTTCTTCGATAACAATACGTGGATCCAAGCCCGATATATTATATAATACCCATTATGATCACACCAACCACTGTCTGTTTTATCATATATATTTTCATTCCTTATCCCTCAAATTAAATTGAACAAGCAGAAATAGTGAATTTTAGCGTGTTCCATCTTCGTTACCCAAATGATATCTAAAACTTAAATTCACATAAACATTGTTATAAGTGATATAATCTTCATCCAAATCATGGTAACAACTCGAGATGTTTATACCCCTTTCCTACATGCTCATTGATTGGATGGTCCATTACAATAAATTTGACCTATGACAAAGTGTGATTAAAATTCATTATCATCGTATCTTTCACAGTTAACTTTATAACAACAAATATTATCCGTCACTGGATTCCTAAAAGTTGCAATACTAGCAATGAACCATATGAGAACGATTTTTCCACCTTTTCTCCCAATTGAACCTTCTCCCACTTTTTAAGTAGAGTCAGTGCATGGATTGTCTTGAAAGATCCGACTATTTTTTATGTTGGTTGTTAGCTACCTAACGTAACCCTTTTCAAGGTAGGTTTGAACCCTGATCTTTTAGGCAGTAGGCAAAAAAAAAGGCCAAAAGCCATCTTGTGAACTAGCAGATAGTGCAGATTCGATGCTTCTTGCGAGAGGTCGTACCTTCCTCGATTCAGTGAGGCTTCTCGTCCACGAAGTGGTGACTCGTGTCCTTTCCACTCGCAAATCTTCTTCTACCGCACTCGATTCACTTAATGACGATCAGGAGCTCCTTGGGAACATACATATTTATACCACCCACTTCTTTCGCGAGTTGCATATTGTTCTATCACTAAACAATGAAACAAATGAAAAAACCAATGAATAATCATTTCTATATGAAACAAAAGAATATGATATTTCTTGCTTATCACAAGAACAAAATGCAATTTTACCATGAACGATATATACAACATTAGATTATATAAGACTAAGTTGTTGTAGTAGTTGTATGCATGATGCTATTTATAAAGATCAAGTTCTTAATCAAAGTTACATTATTGAGGTAGAGTGATTCCGACAACTTAAGTAACTTTGATTGAATCAGAAAGAAAATTTCACTCTATAATGCACTGAGGAGACATTATAGCGTATCCGATTGTTCTTGGAAGTTGATTTTAATCAATGAAATCGTGTGGACGTGGAATCGATTTGATGGGTGGAAGGAGTAAAAGGACCACTGTAGAATGACGAACACTCTATCTCAGCCTCTTTGCATCCACATCATTGTCATCATCTTGGATTAAACAAACATTGTTCTCTCCGTCCTGACACGTTGGTTTGTTTGGGCCACAGCAAAAGTTGCCATGGTGGATCACCTCCATACGTGAAGCTTTCGTCTTAAATCCACTGGAGATGACATGACATGCAAGCATTAAATGGTGCATGCCATATGGCTTCCAGCTCTTAATCACTTGACGAGCTCCATTATTGGTGAAAACAAATAATGGAGCAAACACATTGGTCCGTTTGGTTATCAGTTATTACGAGGTAATACGGTGTATCATCGGAATTCTTGGGTTGGAATTTCATCACAAATCAATGTGACATCACATCACATTCTTTATTGTAATCCTCTACCAACCCTCATAACCATCCAAACAGCTACTATTCACGGGAGGATACTCCAACCTACCCCATCCCAGTAACTAAACAGACCCATTGAGTTGAGCAACTTGAGTTAGCTCCGTCTCAGACTCTTGGTCGGTCTTGAGGGTAGTTTTGAAGTGCAATGATCGGGGGTCCATCAACTTTAAGGGGGCGTTTAGTTGTGGGGTTATCCCCCAAAATCATATTTCTAAATAATTAGTGGGGTCTAATATCTTTCCATCAAAAAAATATATATTATACTATCATATCATCTAAAAATCATAAAATATTCAACTTCTACTCACTATTCCAAACTTCAATATAATCACAACAAGTACCCACTTTTTCAAATTTCAATACAATCATATCATAATAACTATCCACTTTCTAAAATTTCAATACAATCACATCACACAAATCCTCCCAACTCTAAACCCACCAACCAACACCAAAACATAAAAACGGGCTATCCTCCCCGAGATAACCCACAAATCAAGCACACCATAAGAGCTTATTTTTACATGTGATTCAATCTTCAGTTTAGGAAATATCTTTCTTTACATAAATCATAGAGTTATGTTAGCTAATGATGTTAATTATATTTAATATACAAAATTTTAAAGTCAGAATAACCCATACTTTATAGGGCACACTATCATCCCGTTTTCACCCTTCCGTGTATTTGTCTAAAGACAAAACCATTACAACTTTGTATGTTTCAAACTCCGATACGTAAACTCAGTAGTTTTTAGTACTAATGTTATTATTGTTATTTGATTGTTGATAGAATCCCAAAAAAGGTCCATTTATTGTTCTTCACGTTGCCTTTTTACTCTCCCCATACTATTTATAGAGAACATGTGCTCCTCCCATACATGGCCCAATTTTTTTTGCCTAGGTCCCATGGAATGTCAGGGGCATCACCGAGTCAGACTCAGCTTCAAACTCGAACTCGATAAGCTTCAAGTTTGAGAATGTTGACTCGAGCTCAAACTCAGGGTCGAGTTGGCTCACGAGTCTCTAAAGAAGCTTTTTGTGGGGTGAATTTGTATTGATTGTTTGTGAACTTTGTATAAAAAAGTAATTGAACTCATTAGGAATATCCTTAATAATTATATGTTCGATCTTTTACCAGTATTCATTCATGTGCATTTTATAATCTATAAAAGTTTGACATATAATACAAGTACATACAATACATCACAACTCCAAATAACATGTTCAGATCGCATCATTTTCTCCTTATTCATACATCATTTATGCCCATATAGAATGCAAATATTAAAAAATATTAAAATAAAATCAAGTTATCAACTCGAGTTAGCAAGTTGGGTCATGCTCAACTCGAACTCGACTCAATAACTTTAACGAGCCACTTATCCGAGTCGAATTCGTACTGAATAGCTTTTCGAGTTTGGCTCATGAGCTCTTAACGAGTCGAGTTCCAATTTAGCTTATCGAGCCTAAACTTTCCTGACACCCTTAGCAATACATATACTTCTAGTGAATTACGTGGATGTGAATTTTTAGAGTTGGAAGCTATTTCTCGAGTTTTCTTTTTTTTCCTTTTTTTTTCTTTTCGAAATGAATATTTTTGTATCATTTAAACAATGACTATCACTTTTTTTGCATTCAAACTATATATTAGCATGGTATCAAGTAAAAGCCCTTTTAAAGGGAGATTTATATGTAATGTTGGATTCTTACGGGAATATGTACTAGATTTGCATACAGAGGATCTTTTTGCAATATATAGTTGATTTGAAAAGAAAAGCTAAGAGTTCTTTTAACTCAACAAGTAATGGCATGGTAAGGCATAACTAGCGAAGCATTCTCCCACTATAAGTAGGGCCAGTTACATAGATTCATGCTCAAATTCATGTTGAAAGATCCGACTATTTTTTACGCCGGTTGTCGACTACTTAACACAATTCCCACAAGGAGGGATTTGAACCATGGTCTTTTGGGAGTAGGCACACTCCACTACCACCAGATCATTTAAATGTGTCATTTGAACCCTGATCTTATGGTAATGCGTAAATAATTAGTTAAAATTCGATAAGGAGCTTTTTCCACGCAACTCCAATCTTAATTTATTTGTAATCATTTAATCAACAACAACCACAACAAAATCTTTTCCCATAATTAAATAGGGCTAATTTGTAATAAACTCCAATCTTAATTTATTTATAATACACATAAAATTTGTTATAATTGAACATTGAAAAGTAAAAATATGGTATCTGATATCTGCTGTTTTCACTTGGGGAATAATGAGGTGAAATCAGGAATACAAAGATTCATACCATGTTTATTTTGTGCTGGCAAGAAGTAAATGTGAAATAAGAGGAGTTATTATTATTCCTTGCTTGTTTGGTGGTCTTGTGCATGTAAAATAAGCATGTAAAATAAGTGTGATGATTATTGGTGGATTAAGTGATTGTTATTAAGCATGGGGTAAATAATAATCAATACATAAATGAAGAGGGATATTTATTTCGGGATTCGTTGTAGAGTGAGGGAGGAGAATAACAGCTCTAGAAATAGGGAGAAAGTGAAATAAGAGGAGATAATCCGGATTATATTATCTCCTCTTATTCTCCAAAAGAATGGGAGTATTTCCATTGTGATTCAACGATGGCGAGTAAGAAAAAGATAATGAATAGGAATTTTATACTTGTATCCTTCATTGTTTTTCGAGGACATTTACAGCCTTGTCTATTTTTTTCAAATACACTCTTGCTCTTATATCCCTACAAAATTCACAGTCCATTAGTATAGAATATAAGGACACGTGTCTAATAAGCAGTTCGATCGACATCACCAACGTTTATCTGCTTAATCGTTTGCCGCAGTGATTATATTTTCACCGTTGCAAAGGAAAAAATGTAAAATAATATCCATTGGTAGAGATGTCTCATTTCTCTTATTTTAATAAGATATTGAGGTACTGTAAAACACCCCTTAATCATTCTACTTCTAAATTAATATCCGAGCTAATGAAGCTTAATGACGACTCTACCTTATGATTGGATGGCAAGCGGGGCCCACACCCCCCCACAACCTGTCTTACACGTTCGCTCCCTTCTTGCTCCACACGGGAACGGAGAAGAACCGCGCCTTATAAAAGCCCTCTCTCTCTCTGCTGCTCAAGAGCACCACAACACAACAAAGAGAACACGACACAGAGATTTCAAGCAGAGGAGAGGAGAGGGCAGCAGCTGAAACTTCCAGAAGCTCCTTCCGATCCAGATGGAGGCGACGGCGACGGACGTGGCCAAGTGCGAATGCTGCGGCCTCACGGAGGACTGCACGCCGGCCTACATCGCCCACGTGCGTGAGCGCCACCACGGCCGGTGGGTCTGCGGCCTCTGCGCGGAGGCCGTCGGCGACGAGGCGCGCCGATGCGGCCTCCCAGTCACCGCCGAGGAGGCCATCGAGCTCCACGCCACCTTCCGCTCCGCCCCGCCTCCTCCCGTTGCGGACGTCATCTCCGCGGTGAGCCGCCTCCTAAGACGGAGCCTCCGGCTCTCCCGGTCGTTGCCCGGGAGCCCCCAGAGGGACCGCGTGCCTATGACGAGGTCGGAGAGCTGCTTCCCCGCTTTGCGGTCGGTCAAGTACGACGATCTGAAAACTCTCTTGTGCAATCTCAACCGTCTAGGGGAGATCGGAGGGTCGAGACAAGGTGACCTAGAAGCTTGTGAATAACGACGAAGAGTTTTTGTTTTTCTTTTTGTTGGCACTTTTGGGGAGAATTTGGGGGAAATTGGACGGATATGTCCTTGAAAAGAAAGTTTTCGATTGTAATTATTGTTATAATTAATTTCTATTTCACGGAGGGGAAATCTCGTTTGCAAAAATTAAAGCACCGAATGGTCTGGTTGGGAAGTACACAAGGTATGTAGACGGTAGAACTAACAGGCATATGCTTTGAATGGTTCTAAGATCCAAGCAGAGAAGATAAGGGATGTTTGTCGGCAGGTGTCAAGTTGAAGCCCTCTTCCTTGTTCTTGTGACGCCCCAACGAGGGACAGAGGACAAGTGAGAATTAATTATTCTTTGTTTTTATTTGATTGGTTTGAGAAACTAGCAACCAGTAGTTACAGGAAACAATGTAGGAGATGTGAGTAACTTGACAATAGGGTTTGTTGTGTTCATCGCAGCCACCCACCTAAGAGCTGAAGGAGGAGATGATTCGGGATAATAAATTAAGTATGCTCTTCAAAGTCGGTTTTGCACTGCAAGGGCATGATCTGACCTTCCCCTCTGGTATTCCTTTAAAGGAGATGTTCCTCATCCCTTCTAGGTGGCCAGTTGGCAGGCATGTGACGAAGGGGACGATCAATCTGTTCATCTATATGTTCTCCCTCTAATTATAGGAAATATGGAAATAATGCAATAGGAAACGATTAAAAACTGTCTCTTTTGAGACTTTAGGGGATGGTGAAGACCGTCCTCTCTAAACCCTTTCTCCCTAGGTTGAGGCGTCGGTGGCTGGACATGGGACGGAAGGAACAAAAGACACGATCATCCTCGTTAGTACTAAAGAGGGGATGGTCCACATTATCTTTGTTCTATGTAACAAAGAAGACGATCATTGTGACCATCTCTGTCGATTTTACGATTTTACATGGGACGCTCTTCCTTAAGGTCACCCCCAAAGGTGCACCAGGAAGGGTTGATGTTTGATTAACCTCCCTTGTGTGTTTTCAATAGAGACGGTCAGTGCTCGATCGTCCCCTCTTAGTTCAAATGGGATGTGCACTTTTTTTCTGTCACATGTTGTCGTCTCATATAGTCTACGTGTTTTCAGTGGTAACACAATGTATGATTTGGTAAAAAAACCTGCTCGTATCACTTGTTAACTCACCGCTAAGGCCAGTTGGAGTGGGTATCTTCTCGCAAGGTTGCGCATTCGATGGTAAAATGATGTACCTTATAACCAAACGATCCCGTGTGTCTGATCTATTAGATCATGATCCAACAACTTTAGGCTCTCTGATACTAAGGATCCTCTGCAATCGAAAAAAAAATTGTATATATATTAAGACCTTCATTTGACCATGTGAAGTAAGTTATGATTAGAAGAACCCAAAGATAGTTAGATTTTATTTGTGTCAAATCTACACAACAATTAACAATCTAAAGTGGTGCCTTGATTGTAACGTCCCGGGCTTAGGTCCCCGGTCCGTTATTGAGGAAAATTGGCCCTGACAACTTGTTGGGTACGGACCCAGAAGGACCCGTTGACAACCACCCACAATGCTTAAGCCCAAGTTGTCAAGTAGTAATCCCCACCACTTATAAACCACACCCACACTTTGTGAGTTTTCCATGTGGTACTATGTTTGGGTTGGGGTGTTACAACCTCCCCCACTTATATTCGCAACGTCCTCGTTGCGACATGTCACATCACTTATTCCCAGTGATAGTGACGGCTGCACGCTCCGGGTAGCCTTTTCCTCCTACCTCTTTGTAGGGGCGGCTCCACCTCTCGGGTAGCCCTTTCCACTATCAGAGGGAATTTGGCTCTGATACCATTTGTAACGTCCCGGGCTTAGGTCCCCGGTCCGTTATTGAGGAAAACTGGCCCTGACAACTTGTTGGGTACGGACCCAGAAGGACCCGTTGACAACCACCCACAATGCTTAAGCTCAAGTTGTTAAGTAGTAATCCCCACCACTTATAAACCACACCCACACTTTGTGAGTTTTCCATGTGATACTATGTTTGGGTTGGGGTGTTACATTGATAGTTGATCATCTGCTAACTATGACTTATAGATCGATAGTTGAAATCCGAAATCTGACGCAATAATTACCATCAAGTTGTATCCTCCCAAGCTTTTTGTACATACTCTCGAAACGTTCACATTTCACATCCATTATATATATATATATATATATTAAAGGCCGTCAAAAAATTAATTTTTACCGAAAAATCGCGGTTTTGCCCTTCTCGCCACCAGCTTCCTTTCCATTTTTGCCCTCTTCTCCAAAAATATTTCCCAACACAATCCCCACCCTCTCTCGAGTCCCCCCCTCTCCACCCCCTCTGGCGATGCCCTAGAAGGCGTCCACCTCCCCGCTCCTCCCCTGCCGCCGCCGCTCATCCCTCCCCAACCGCCGCCTCCTCCTCTGCCCCGTCGGAGCCGTCTCCACCGACGACCCCGACGCCGTTCCCATCCTTAGGGACGGCGCCGCCGCGGACCTCCACTCCGGCATCCTCTCCATCTCCAGGGAGGCGGATGGGACCGCCTCTGCCGCGCGCGTCGGAGGTTTCGCCTTCGAAGGGGGGCCACGTGGTCGCCACCGGGGGCTTCTCGTCCTCCTTCATTAGAGTTCCATCCTTCCCTCGAATCTAAACCCCAATAAGAACCTAAACCTCCCCATTTTTGAATGCATCTTCCATTTACTTGGCAAGGTCCAGATGATCTCCCACTTGCATCGGACCCTACCCCTGTCCAGTTTCGTGGCTCTGGTGGCCACTTGATTCCATGACCCGTCATGCTCGTCATGTTCTGCTCGACCTTGTGAATATAAGATAAGATAGAGCATAGCTTAAACCCACTAAGTTGCTTACACACCAGTTCGAGGTATTGTAGGTCATGCATCTCCATATTGTATTAGTGAAAGAGTCTTCTTCAAATTCTATGTCAGAATCCTCAGGCAACATGTTTCTTTAAGCCAGAAAAATCATCATCAGTTAGAACATCATAACATCCTCTAGTTAGTTAAACCTATTATATGCAATGAGCTGTCGGTTTTAATATGCGGGAATCATATTGATGATCTGTAGTCATCCAAAGCAATGGGGTTAACCATTTAACATTTAAAAAGTGCAAGGCATGTCATTTCTTTACTTTGGGAGTATCTAAACAAGTGGGAGACTGCCTCATTCTGAAATCCGACACATATTTGCATGGCGTAGTCATTCCTTAGTAATCTTAGCCATGGCCCAAATTTTCCGCAGAACACTATAAATAAATATAAGCTCATATGAATATCAAATTTTCACATTCCCTCTTTCTGAAGCTTTTTCTCTAAAGATCAAACGATGTAAAACAGGTTGTAATAGGACACAATTATAATAAATGCAGAACTATGCTATTAACTTGGGGGTGGATTGTCTTTTCTGCAAATGGAGCTATGCTCTCATCCATTTGACTGTATTTTATTACATTTTTTTGTAATTGAACTTAACATGTATATCTGATTGACCATGATTAACCTATATAGTTCTGGTAGCGCATGGCCATCTAATATTTTGCTTGTAGATTCGTATTTGCATAATCAATCTATTTAACCTTTCTGAAAATGTCCCCATGTTTTTTTATCAATTGATACTTATGTGCATTCATTTGTCTTTTACTTATTTGAGAAACCTGCAAGTTAGCCATTCTTGATTCTCTTCATGCCAGTAGTTTCTTCAACCTTTGCAGTACATTGCAATAGTTCTGAAAGTCATTGCCACAACTCGAGTACAAGTTGAGATTCTCATGTTTGTTAGTGCAGGTGAAAATCTTTCCATACACGGTAGTTTAGTGCAGGCAACTTGCTATGGCATCAGGTGATTCATTAGAGAGTCCTGATTTTGTGGGTGCTGGGAATCTGCATTTGCCAACAAATTTCAAATTGTCTTGGTCGTTTCATACACCAAGTCACTTGCAATTGACTTCATCAGATCGCAATAGTCAGCCAGCTTGTCCTCTGTGCAGAGGCTCTGTGACAGGGTGGATTGTTGTGAATGAAGTTCGAGAACTTCTGAACCTGAAAGTGCGTTGTTGTGAAGTGAAAAAATGCAAGTACATGGGAAACTACCATGATTTGCATAAACACACGAAGCTTAATCATCCAAATGCAAGACCATCCGAGGTTGACCCATCCAAGCAACTTGAGTGGGACAATCTCCAGCAGTCATTAGAGGTTATAGATGTCCTTAGTACCATACATTCAGAGGTACAATTTCGTCTCAATACTCGTGTGTACTAACTGACTGTGGCATCATCGGAGTTTCAATTTTAGAAAATAAGGAAGGTAAAAAAATTCAAGTATGAATGAGGTACCTCATGGACCCAAGGACCGCGGCAACTCCGACGCCAACGCACCCATGGCCCGCTTCTCCTCCAGCACCCCCTCCCTACCACTCCGAGGACCCACTTAATAAGCTGATCTTTTTCTTGAAAGCAAGCACCAAGCTCTCATATAAACTAATAAGTTTCATAGGCTGATATGTTGTAGTATGTTAATGTTAGATAAGGTCTTGATCTTTAGGTATGTCTTGAGGGTCCGTCTTGAAGGGCCTCCATTGAAATTGAGAAAGCAAGAGATGTTAATTAAGGTGAATTAAAGGTGATTTGGATATGTGGTTAACTAATATTTCAGTGATTATATATTGATCTATAAAGAACCAAACCCTTTTTGCTGATGGAAATGGAGAGAAGATAAAAGAACTTCTAAAAATAAATGTGTTTTTTATACCTGAGTTTTCATTTCATAATACTTTCTTGATGTTACTAATTACTTAAGCATTTTTTTGATGTTACCAATTATTTCAGCTGCACTCCTACAAGGAGATTAGTTTCAAATTACTTTGTCCTAACTTGATCTATCAATATGAAAGCTAAAGGGGACTCATTCCAATGTATTAAGTTTTTTTTTCAATTACAATATTGGATCAAAGAACTCAATACAACAAAATGAGTATACACTGATGTTTTTTTTAAAAAAATCATCACTATATCATCTATTAGCTATATAATGATAATAATATGTATTGTGAGAACTATTTTTTATACCTTAAATTAGCAACAAATGATATATTTGTTGTTATATCATTAACGATAAGTAATTAAAATTTTGAAAAAAATAGCAAGAGACAAGCATTTCTATAAACTGTCGTTAAAAATATTGCAGAAGATATGATATTCCTTGCTGGTTTCAAGTATAAGATATAATTTGCAATGAATAATACCATTTTTATGTATTTAACAAAGGATAATTTTTTTATGTATATTAAAAAAATGTCACTATAAGCACATTTTATTGTAGTGACTCGACTTCTTATACAATATGGTAACAATATCTATGCATTACCATCTGTGTTTTGTTTATATCATAGGCATATATGCTTTCTTTTATTATGAGAATATAAAAATAGTTATTTGTGTAATCACTTTCTATGAGAAAGCAAAGTTGGATACGATGCGGTACATATGGTACATACCTAATCATAATATTTTATTTACAAAGGTAAAATTCATAGATATGATGTTACACTCGGTAAAGACTTATAATATGTGCACATGATGTAGTAAAATTGTAGGAGCTTGCCCTACATTTGTATAAGTATCTAATTCCTTAGGACAACTGTAAAGCTACGTGAACTGCTTCCACATCAAGAAGTTAAAGTTTATTGTCCATTTTTTGTGAACACATCACTTAATCACATATGGTATGTATCCTATATAACATAGGTAATGAATATATTACAATCACATATTTGATAATATGCATTTATGGATTTCCTCGTACAAATGACCCTTTATAAATGAATTTACTTATTATTTTTTAGATTTCTCATAAATATCTATTATATACTTTTTGCAATACATATTGTAAAAAAAATTTAAGTTTTTATTTTTTTACCTACATACCCGTCCAAGCCATGTTTTCAAGATTATAGCATATAAATATTCTATGTTATATTTATGTCTATATTCATAATGTTCTTCCAATGATCACTTGCCCGTGCAAAGCACGGGTGTGCATCTAGTTATTATTAGTAGTTGTCGCGCACGATGTTAACGCACGTTTTGTTTATTGGTTTCGTCGATGTCATTCTCATTTCTGATTACATGACACGTGTTTGAGATTTTAGCTGGATTTTTCCATATTTTATATATCTATCTACGTGGCATCTTACCCTTTTCTTCTAGTGGAGCTGCCATACGCAACTAGTTCTCATCCACCCATCCAGCGAGATTTGGAATAATGAAAATTTAAAAAATAATAATAAATTCGAGTTCGACTTGTCGGTCCGATCCGGCTCTATAGACCCAAAGCCTGAACTAAACTCACCACGTTCACCTTTTTATCTCTTCCCACCACCCGATCTCCTCCTTTCTGTCGTCGTCGCCTCCTTATCATCCATGATCTCCGATGCGATGCGGTGCATTCACATCACTACTTCATCACTGCCTCTTAAAGCGGGGTCCGAACTGGAACAAATATAACAACCGAGGTATTGTTTCTGTTTTCTAATAGAGTTTAATGGGGCAGCTAACATGACTGCCCTCGCATCGTTTTCGGCATTTTTTTGAAAAATATCGTCATGTATATTCATCCATATATCCATCCTATATGTCATTCGAATTTCGTCAGAAACAGAGACTTCTACGGCCTCCATCCAAACATTCATTTTTTAATTTTAACATGATTTTTTAAATCGACACCATCTCGATGGAGGTCGTAGGAGTCTCTGTTTCTGACGAAATTCGAATGACATATAGGAGGGATATAGAGATGAATATACATGGCGATATTTTTCAAAAAAAAAAAGATAAAAAAACACCGAAAACAACAAGGTACAGTCATTGTTGGCTGCCCCAAAGGAGCAACTCCATTAAACTTTTTCTAATAACTTGCACTTCAAGAATTTCTCTAAGTTGCATCTGATCACCTGGTGTTTGAAAGATATGATATCATTTTTTAATGGAAAAAATACATCTTATGTTATGATCTGATGGTAGAAGCCGCGAGTTCTCATCTTAAAAAATGAGAGGTCAACCCCACCCTCCCTCCTTAATCATTAAAAAATCCAAACTCATGATTTGGTAGATATACTATGTAGCATAACACGAAGTAGCCTTAGGATGCATTTGGTACGTGAGTTATGGTGGGTTAAACCGATAGAGGATAATATATTTTTGAGTTTTAGTGTTTGGACAGAGTGTTAAATTGGGGATAAGTTTGTTATGATATGGTTGTATTGAAGTTTGGAAAATGAGTAGTTAATGTGATATGACTGTATTGAAATTTGAAAAAGTGAGTATAAGTGAAGTAGTTTATAATTTTTATATGATAAGATGGTATAATATATTTTTTGATGGAATTTATAAAAAAATTAATTTATTTATGCATTAAAAAGAAGAAAAAGTGAGACCCACATAAGAACATAAGGAGTAGGAATGGATTAATGGAGGTAAGCCCCCAAAGAGAGGTTTAACCCCCTACCTGAACATGCTATTAAGTATTAATGAGTGACGCCCCTTGTTTACTTACCGTGGTAACACACCCGCCTTGACCGATCATAATTTGCAAACGGTAAAAATATGATATTGTCCGATATAATATTAAAATATGGAAATATGTTGCAGTACGATTTAATAAAAACATGGTTAAGTTGTATATAAATTACCATATTATTAAAGTATTCATACATGTTATTTTATTAATGGGTTAGATGGGGTTGTCCCCATATCAATTTTCCCTCAATTTTTTTTATTTTTTGAAAAATATCACTATGTATATTCATCTATATATCCTTCCAATATGTCATTCGAATTTCTTCAGAAACGAAAACTCATACGTTCTCCATCTAGAACATGTCGATTGTATCAATGTTTAAACTGTTAAAATTACACGTTCTAGATGTTTTCGACGGAATTCAAATGCCATATTGAAGGATATATAGATGAATATATATAATGATATTTTTTAAAAAAAATTATAGAAAAATAGCACGGATGTGGGCCCATATTTTATCTTTATAAATACATATGAAACATGACTCATCTTAAAGATTTCAATCAGTAGAGTTAAACGCGACCTTTCGAGCTTACATGGAGGCGGGCTATGCTTGCGAGTAGCTTTCTCCTTCCTTTCTTTTTCTTCCACAATGATCGTATTGCATTTTATGTCGCCGTCGACAAATTGAGGTGTCATGAAAGAGATTTTTTCTTTGTCTTAGGGCAGGAAATGGTCGATATCACTCGAACAATGAGCGACGTATTTTGCCTCTTTTCCCTGTACATCGTTAATCCAAAGTGCAAAATTGTAGTCACCCCCCCTGAAAATTATGTGGTTTCCGATTCACTCTATGAAGATCGATCTGGCCTCTGGTTAGACCAGCGTATTTAGTGACAGAAGAAAGTGGCGTGATCGATCAAGGATGAAAAATCCCTGAATAAGAAATTTACGATATCCATAGGATAATTCCACTTGCAACCGAGATGACATCTGTTCACCAACCTAAACCAGTAACCAAACGGATCCAAAAACAAGGGTTTATATAATTGGTTTGGACATCGGATCGACGTCATGTTGATACGATATTTCGGTGAAATTTCATCCATATCGACCGGTATTTATAAAAGAATGATCAGAAAATGCCTTAATATCATTTGTTAGAAATTTCGATTTCATGTCGACACTGAAGTTTCAACAAAATTTGCCCAAAAAGTTAAAAGATACAACTTATAAATTCCCCGTACAAGCATCATCACTGAACAAGTTTGCGTTTAAGAAAGAAAAGTCCGGAAATTTCTTTCACTATCTCGAAATTGCACCACAACAAATTACCATAGTAGCGACGGATTTTGGAAATGAAAAATTTTAGCTACATGTTGTTTCTTTTAGCAGGGAACTTTTCGTTCCGTAAAATACGAAATATTTTATCAAGGTGCATGTAATTTTACATGTATCGGGGTCTATATCTTCCATGTTTTTTTACCTTTTGGAAAATATCACCATTTTTCTTCATCTCTATATCCCTTCTATATGCCATCCGATGTCTGAAACAGAGACTCCTATGCCTTCCATCTAGAACAAGTAATTTTAAATGCTTTAGAATTGTTGTAATCAACCTGTTTTAGATGGAGGATACGCGAGTCTTTGTTTTTGACGAAATTCGATGGAGGGATATATAGATAAATATATGGAGATTTTTTTTCCAAAAATAAAAAAACGTGGAAGATATAGACCCGGTGCATGCTCCCCAACTCATTTTAAGTGTATATTCGTTAGGCAATACATGCAATAAATTTTTGTTACTAGCTCACATTATCATATGATAATCGAATCTTCGCAAATCAGTTTTTTTGGAGCAATTAAGAAATCTGATGATATAGATCTTTGCTAACCCATATTTTTTGAAATATTCATATACTTTTATATTTCATTCTATTATGACTTTCTTTACTTATTAAGATTATTTTAGAAGAAAGTACAAACAGCTAGAATTTTAAGGTAATTCAACATATATCCAATTTTTCTTAAAAAGGAAAGCTTTCGTTGCTACAAATGTTTGTCCATCTTGTGGTGACAGAATTTCCGATCTAAAACTGTGTTGTATTCAAAATTGTATTTAGACTTTAATTGGAAAGTCTATGTAATTACAATTGGAAATAATTTGGTTTCAATTGGGAAACCAAATGCTTTGGAGGGAAAGTTGGGAATTCCCAAATTTGAAATATGGAAAGTTTGGGTGGAAGTTTAGTACCACATCGTGTAGAACTAAACTTTTGGTGTACTTATGTATGAGTTCACACCCCAAGCTCTTGTAGCAATAGTAGAGAGGAGGAATGGAGGACCACACACGCGCGCGCGCGCTCCGCTTCGTCTCCGTCTCCGTCATTATGGGCGCGATTTTGGGATCCGAAAGGCTGCGTTCTCGGGACGCGTTTTCGGAAACCAAAGGTAACCGCGCGCTAGGGCACGCGAACCACCCTCTTTTTATTCCCCCCCACCCGACGCCGTTTTTCTTCACTCGCAAGAAAAACCTCTCACGCTGTCTCTCTCTCTGGTTCTTCTTCTCACGGACGAACGTCTCCTTCTTTCTCTCTCGGCTGCAGTTCTCTGAGGTACAATCGAGGACGATCCCGTTGGTGTGCGCCGACGACGATCGTGAACCGTCGTATCCTGGGAGCGGATCGCCAGTACCCTACGCATCGGTATTGTGGGGGCGATATCTTCTCTAAGGACAGTCCATTTCATGGACGCTTCGGTGACTTCTAAACTGATCTTTATTTTATTTTGGTTGCCGCAATATGTTTATTGCTTTACCCTTTCTGGATCATGCCCGTGTTTATGTTTCTGTTCTTTTAATCGGTTCCTGTTTGCATTGTATAATCGGATAATGATTGGGAAACATACGTTTAACGTAATCTTATTCGGTATTGTTTCTCTGTTAATTCATTTGGATCCGATGTATTACTGTTTAATATATGCACTGGTAATCCTATTAACAACAAACTGAACATTCCTTGACATGGAGTTTGTTTTGTGGTGTTAATGGGACGTAGTACTATCATTAGCAAATCTAGGTTCTTAAACCTGGGTATGGACATAATTTTTTAAAATAATTATCCTGGATGCCAAATTATTATCCCTTATAAAAACGGTTTGAATTTGAATCCTGTAATACCCATATTCGTACATCTGCTTTACTATATAACTAGAATTGTATTTATTTGTCATAAAATTTATCCTTTCTTTTATCACATTTGATAGGATTGTCATGAAATTTACAAGATCTCCCTCCTTGCGGTTAAGGTAAGGACTTCAAGCATGGCCAACTCCTACAGTGTGATGGACGGTGTGTGCAAGATCCCGGAACGGATTCATTGCTATATGACTGACCGGCAATTACTAGCGATATCGACTTCATGTAGGCGAGTTGTAGCCTGCAATCCGAACTGTGGACGGGTTTTTGGAGTTAGCTCATCCTCGCGGGATCATGATCCTTTGTCCTGTTCATTGTAGCATGTGTGTCGCCCAAGACATAAAGGGCACGATGACTTGACGTCATCCTCACCTTCCACCGGCTTATCACCGGTATTTTGTTCAGGATTCCAAACTCAATGATGGCAACTAAACACGAGGGTTGCGTTCCTTGCGAGATATAATCCAACACCTTAAGGCATGAGGCGACGCCTTTAAGATGTTTTATTTCTTAGATAAATGATCGCAATTCTATTCATCAAAAAATGAGGATAAATGACATGAAGTTTTGGTCTGCTTACTGTGCCTTAAGGAAAGAACAACATGGCAAAATATACAAAATAACACCCTGTGGCATTTTGCAATTAGTACAACCAACGAGTATCACGGGGGAGGGGGTGCTAATATTCTTTAAACAGTTAAGACATGAGAAATATTTATTTATTTTTACATAAAAACGGTGTCGAGAATGTGAGAGTTCAAGCTGAGTGAGATATGAGAAGGGATGCTTCCTTAGCAACTTGAGTGGGTGGGAAAGAGGTACCATGGAATATCTGCGAACACCCCTTCTTCCAAGTGAACAACCAGATTGATGCTTGATTGGCGGATATCTACCAATAGGATAGTGAGTAGATTTGTAATTGTGATTATCAAAATAATTTTTGAGGATTCTCATGAAATTTGATAAGTTAAGCTTTGTAAGCATGCAGTAAGTAAAAGGGTAGTGTAGGAAGAGGTGAGCTAATGTCCCTGTTGCTGATCAGCACAATAGGCATGCATTCATGGTTGGGGTGTTCAGAAATACAGTTTGGTCTTGTTTCCTTAATTTTTTGTGACACAATAACTAAAGAAATAAGAGACACCTGGATGGAATAGTCGGGACCAGAAGCGATGGTTTAGTTTCGCATGTACGACCCATGAGCCAACATGTTATATAATAGTCAGGAAAGTCTTAGGTTTGATGATCGGCTTGGGACGAACAGAGAGTCATGAGTATTAGGTTAGGGAAACATGTTTCGTATGTAGTCACTGATATGAGGTATGAGAGGGTGGTAGTGGGAATATTTATTCAAAGCTTAAGCCAATTCTACTTAGCTCCCAATGGTGCCAAGGCCTGCGCAATTGATGATTCTTTGTTTTTCGCAAGTGCCCACAATTCATGATACATATCCTTAAGGAGCGGTTTTCCATTTAGGAGTCAGTCCAAAGGAGAGAGCAATTTCCGATACCTAGGGCACCCGAGCTAATATTGCGAATGCCACTGGACCTTACCTTGATGGCACATCAACGTGGAGGTTCTAGGATGGGCCAGTTTTTGCATTGTGCGGGCGGCACCTGATTATGCGTTGTGCGTATCGATGATTTTTAACATGTTTGTTGTATGTGTAAGACATATAGTAATTGTGTTTTTAAGCTAAACTACATATTTTTTTATTATTTTTCAAATTTGTTTTACATCGTGTTAAATATATAATATACATTTTTTATATTCGTCAATATCGATATCCGTATTCATGTCGGAGAGAGTCAACTTAAACACGCGATTCCTAAACAACACGTGTCCATAACGGTACGTTAAATGGTTGCTTTTGGAATAAATTCTGAGCTGTGATTTGCGTTGAATGAGGTGTGGACGTTGGCTGTCCAATCCAATACAGTCTGCGACAACAAAGAGAATCCTCAGCTCTCACCAAAACAGCCAACCGTTTTCTTCGCAAGGACAAAAACAATCTGCTTATCGTCAACTCATGTATTTGCACGTTCCGCCATTAATGTCAACTCCTTGACATTTAGATATGAACAAGATGACGAAGAAATTATATAATATCTAATCCTTGAGTCTGAACAGAACGAGCATGAGATAATTCGAGTCAGCTGCCTAAAGTTACCTGAAACGGAGAGAGAGAGAGAGAGAGAGAGAGAGAGAGAGAGAGAGAGAGAGAGAGAACGTCTACTTAAGATCTTCTAATTCAGGTTAAAATATGGGAATGATAAGTTTTGTAGACACCTGCAAGGAATGACTATAAAAAGCAAATGAAACATGTTTTTAAATGCCCGGAATAAAATTCATTTATATATTACAACAAAATAGATTTAAGATAACTAATAATTTAATATTCAACAAATATTA
Organism: Ottelia alismoides; assembly: GCA_037367405.1. Taxonomy (NCBI): domain Eukaryota; kingdom Viridiplantae; phylum Streptophyta; class Magnoliopsida; order Alismatales; family Hydrocharitaceae; genus Ottelia; species Ottelia alismoides. Next base: position 321,585 of record JAZKJV010001748.1, on the reverse strand, counting down.
TTCATTACTTGATTCTTTAAATTAGCAACAGATAGCGTATTCGTTACTGTACTCTTAGCAATGAATCATATAAATATTGTTAACAAGATCAATATGATGTATACTAAATACCAATCATCCGGATTAACATGAATTAATTTGATAGTATCACATACTAGCAAACAAACAATCATGCATTTCCGATTCAGAATTAAATCACAAAATGTAAACTGGAACCAACTTAATTTGCAATACAATAAGATGATATTCAGGAAAAGTAAGGCAATAAACGAATTGCGACAAACATAAAGAGAAATATATAAGAACATAGATCACCAAAGCATCCATAGAATTGACTTTCCTTACAGAAGATTTCGCTCACACAATATAGGTGCATAGTTTACATGTGATCCAATTCCAATATATGACAACACACGATTTCGCACCCGCAATATCTGGATGTTGGTTCGCATTCCCTCAACAATGGTTTCAAAATAGTCCGATTGATTAATTTATCCAAAAATTGTTAATTGAAATCCTTAGTAAAAGTATCGAGATCTAAGATCCAAATTGACTCTCCCGAGCCCGAGCAAAGTAGAGCATGCATACGCGTGTGGTCCTCTATTCCTTCTATCTACTATTGCTACGAGATCTTGGGGTATGGACTCATATATATGTCCACCCAACTTTTAGCACTACACCACGTGGTACTAAAACTCCACTCAAACTCACATTTTTTCAAATTTGCAAATTTCCCAACTTTCCCTTCATCCTAATTGGCTTCCCACTTGAAATTGCAATTACATAGGTTTATCAAGTTATTTCATAATTACATTACAATTAAATACAACAAAAACAACGATTATTCATTGACTTTTGCATTTTTTTCGCTGCGGAATTTAACAACAAATAATACAAAATTTAATAATAAAACAATGAATAAATCTTCATTCATAAATCTTTAGCAAGAATATGAGTTTCGTTGTTAATTACTATTAATTTTACAATAAATAATAATATTTTTTATACATTTAATATCGAACGATATTACCGAGAATATTCAAATTATTCGTTGATGTAGGTTGATTTCCTGTAGTAATACATTCTCACTATAACTTATTGATTATATAGAAAATATTTCTTAAATGCTTGTAAAAAGTGCATATAAACATTTTCATCATAATTTACAAGTGTAGGTTGAAACTGATTGGCACGTCGACAATTTCTTTTCAAACTATTTTCGGGACAAATTCTACGTATAAATCGATTCACACTAGTACAAAAAGACATTTTACCTATGTTTACTAACGTCAGCTCAGGTTGCTTATAACGTCGGTAAAGAGTTATGCACACGTTAAAAAACATCCAAAAATTTTGTCGGGCTAGCCGCGTCTAGAAAGAGTATTCTGGACGTTAATGAAGAACATCTAATTAGACTCAAATTCAAGGACGTTTAAAAACATCACATGCTAGTCATTTTGGTGGATGTTTGTGAGAAACATCCTAACAGAAATAGTTTATGTTGACGTTAATAAACATCCGTATATGTAAAATGTGGTCATTTTAGAATGCCCCCACTGATTAATTTTTTTATTCGTTTTAAAGTTCATTTCTATACATTTCAGCGTGCATGGAAGTTCGATAAGGTTTATTAGTTTTTGAAATGAATAATGCTTATTAGAGCGAGCGACAATTGATGGGCACAACCAAAATAATATCGAATATGGATGTACAATGACCAAAGAAAGAGTTGATTCATTCATTTAAATATGAAAATGAAGTCGCATATTAGCTAAACGTTACATGTAGTTCCGAAATAGTGGTTCCAAAAAATACAAACCAAAAGTACATTAAATATTCTATAAAGATAACAAGCTATTTAGACATCTTCTTCAGTCTCTGCGTCAGGATCAACACCACCAGATTTTTTGGCTCTTGGTCGCAATTGAGAAGCATCTGATAAAGAACAAGCAAATTAGATATTGTTAATATATATACAGAGAGAGAGAGAGAAATATTTTTAAATAATTACCATAAAATGGAAGTGGAGAAAGTGATTGTGGAGACCCATCTGTTAGCGGATAATTCTTAAAATATGCTTGTATTCCAGCGGCTTATGCCCCGCAACTTCCGCGTACTTGGCCAATATGATACCCCTTGACTTTCCCCTTCGACGGGCTACATTTAATTTAAAAAAAATTAAGTGAAATATGATAACAAGTTAATATCATGAAACAAGTTAAGTATAATATGATAACAAAAATAAATTACTTCTTGCTCGGGTAGTAGATGGCCTTTGATCTGGGCCCAGTGGAGTGGACTTTGATGGTGCATGACAACACTCCGATAGTTGTGCAGGTGTAGGCAGTGTATTAGGCTGACTCTGAGCAATTGATTCTAATTGCCTACTCTTATCTTTCTTTTGCCTCTTCCCGAACGGTCCAAACATGATTATGATCCAATTTTTTGTATCCAAATTAATGTTCTATCGTATCTGCATCAAAAAATTTGGTATTTAACTTCGTATGCCCACAAATTTGCTCCATGTACTGCGTGATGAGGATAGTTCCTACTGTTTAATGCAATTACATGGTCAAAGATCTGTATTAAACGATGAAAAAATTCTGAAACAAAAGTCGGTATACACTTCGTGAAGCCCTAAACGTGAATAAAACTATGAAGAAATACAGAAATTCTGAAACGATGAAGAAATTCTTACAGGGGTTTTCTGTTCTTCCCTGCAGTGTATCCCTAAACGTAAAAAAAAACTATACACGTCGTGTACCTGTATTCAAAGCTTGAAAAGGAGATATTCTGCACAAATTTAGTGAAAAACAAGTCGCAACGGCTTTTTAATGGGAATTTCTATGAATATAATTGATTCGAAACTAAAGAAATCTCAATGATGCTCTCTTTCTACAACAGAAAATTCACATGGCATTTACATGAGAAATTAATGAAGGTCTTCCCACTCCAAAGCTGGAAAAGCTAAAGGAATGATGGATTCCGTCTCTCATATCAACTATAAAATGGTACAAATAGATTTTCAATTTTAAATACAAATCATGTTGAGATCTGAAGAGATTTCAAATTACTAAATCAAACATATGATGCTGAGATAAGCTTGAGGGGGGTGGAAGGGCGCGGGGGGAAGAGGCGCCCGAAGGGGCTGGAAGGGGCGGCGGAGGGGGTGGCATATGGGGTTTGGGCTGGAGGAGGGGCGGAGGAGGTGGTGACGGTGGAGCTGTGGACGGTGAGGAGGCCGAGCAGCAGCGTCGGAGGGCTGCCGCTGTGGGAGGAGAGGACGAGGAAGTAATAATAATAATATACGGACATGAATCTTAGTTCATTTTAAATATACAGACATCTTTTAAGATGAAGATGGGAGAGGAGAACATGCAATGGAGATGAGACACATACCTATAGAGAACTGGTTGCAGAGGCACGAGCAGCGTTGAAGATGGAGGACGGCAGCGTCGTGCAGGAGAAAAAAGGGCTGAAGTTGAACAGTCGTTGCTATTTTGGGTTTAGGGTTCTTGGAGGGAAGGGAAAATAGCGCGAATTTCGGAAAAACATTAGGACGTCCTTATGTTGACGTTCTGATAAAAGGTCCACATAGGTTCACCATAAAGTGGACGTTATTGGTTTTTTGTCGCCCTATATCTTTTTCCCGGATGGTAACCAACGTCGACTAAGAATATGTCGGTAAAAAGTTTATATACCCGATGTTAATTCTAACATCGACCTAGGTATGTTCTAAATTGACGTTTTTAGCACGAGAACGTCGAGCAAAATAATTTTTGTGATCACAGAAAAAAAACATCGAGTTCATAAATAAATCCTGCAATATATATCAACTAGAACCACATATAAAAATTCAATAGAAAATCATGGGGAGATGCACATAGAACTTTTTACAGGGAAAACTTTTTTTCCTCTCCCATGTGGGCAGTGGGTTACTCCCCTTCATTTTTCCTCTCCCATGTGGGTCTTACATTTTATCTTTTCTAATACGTTAAATAATTCAAATCTCTTTCAACAATTCCTTCACAAAATAATATATTATACCATCACAACATATAAAAATTATAAACTACTCCACTTTTACTCAATTATCCAAACTTTAATACAATCACATCACTATAACTACTCACTTTTCCAAACTTCAATACAATCGTATCACGACAAACTCACATCCAGTTTAACCATCTATCCGAACACCAAAACACAAAAATGAATTACCCTCTACCAATTTAACCCGCTTTAACCCGCATACCAAACTCACCCTTAGTGTAATTGGAAAATCGTGGGATAGAACACAACCAAAAATCAAGCCCTATAATAAAATTAGTATCCCCCATGAGCTTATATAAAGTCGATCTTTCGTACGATGCTACAAATCATCAAAAAAAGGAAAGTAGTAGAGCGTAGAAATATCACCAACAAAGTATAAGGTACCAAATCAATCAATCATGAGAATCTCACAAATATGGAAAGAATAAGTTGAATCTCAACAATTAGGAAAGAATTAGAAGAATCTCATCAACATTCAAGAGCTCATGAGATCCATCAATTAATCACCAACTCGGTGACTGCAAATCAAATATTTTTGTTGTTAATTCAATTTTCACCAGGACCATGGTTGATCCAAATAGAACTTTCCTGACAAATCTCTCCCTTCACCGACAACATGGGAACTTGCCAAGGAACACCATTTCTTTAACTTCTAATGCATTTATCATCATATTAACATTGTCGTCATGCATGTGGTTTTGTTAAGTATAAGTTAAATTCTAGCACATTCCGCATTCAATGATATCTGACTTCGAAGTGTTCAACATATCATAATAATAGAGTTTTGTTAAGGGGAATTGTGTTATATTTGCCACAATAAAATATATACTTATCTTGAATAAATTAAGTTTTTGCATTAACTTCGTCCACAAGAGTTCTTTAGTAGCTTCTGTAGCGTCATTATATCTCTATAATAAAAATGTCAAAATTCTACAACCTTGATTGTCATGAAACATCACAACTTGCATACGTCATCAAACAATGGGATATATCGTCTACCATCAACATCACCTGTCATATCCGAGTTTGTATAGCGCATATATATGTCTTCTCTAGTCCAAAATATAAAAATGTGTTGTTAATGCAACTGAGATATCTCAAGATTCATTTAATTATTTTCCAACTCCCTTTCCCTGCAACTGAGATAAATCTTCATGCAACTCTGAAATAATGAGCAATATCATATCTAGTACATGTCATAGCAAACATCAGATTGTTTGTGGTTGGGGGCATAATGATTAACTTCCATCTCATTCTTTTCATCTTTTGTCCTTCGATAGTACTTGGCGCTTAACTTTAGGGGTGCTCCAAGAGGGGTACTCACGAGCTTTACCTTTTTTATATTGAACATGCGAAGTACTTTCTCGATATACTTCTATTCAAATAATCAAAATCTCGTGGACTTTCTATCACGTGTAACCTTCATATCCAAAAAACTGATTTGCAGATATCAAGCTTTCCATAGCAAGGGACTTGCTTGCTTCATCCTTAGGACTTGAAATTCTCCATATATTAGTGCCAATAATGAGCATGTAACATGCATAAATGATCAGCAAAATGATGAAATTTTCACATACTTTGTTTTATGAAGATACAATGATCTAATATGATTTTTTGTAGTCATACTTTCCATGTATGATTCAAATTTCTTTTGTCACCATCTAAGAGCTTACTTTGCTTCATATGAGCTTTTCCTCCATCTAAAACTAGTCTTCTTTTCCTTTGATACAAATCCCTATGATTGTGCCATGTATATTTTCTTCTTGAGATCACCATGAAGAGGACATCTTCACACCCATCTGCTCAATCTCCTAATCTTGACTGGTTGGGAATAATTTTGATGGACGATATCTTCACTATGGGAGATAATATCTCATCAAAGTAAACATCATTTTTTTGGTTGAAGTCTTTCACAACCAACGTATATTTATATCTTGAAATTAAAGAGTTCTAATGATATTTCACTCTATCAATTCACTTATTTTTTTAAACTCTTTTTCCCCGGAAAACTTTACAAGCTCAAAGGTATGATTTTTATGCAAAAGTCCGCTTCTCATCTTTACTAAATTCAATCCACTTGTCTTTCTGCAGATCCAATCCACTTATTTTTCTATAGATCCTGCATTGCTTCCTCATAGTATTCTGGCTCACCACTAATCTATCAAAAGAACATAACTGTATACATAGTATCTTGTAGATGGATGCCTTTACCTCATTGATATATTGGATAGATCTATACTAGAGGAAGACCCTTTCTCTTGATTTCCAACATGGATATCTATCATGTCAACATCTTATTCCTCAAGATCAGGAGCTTTGTCATCAACTTCATCTGCAACTACATCTAGTAGATGTTGCAAAGGAACAAGATCTACATCAACTTCTTTATATCTATTCTGAGGTGGGTTCTTCGATGCTCCTGGATGTCTTTAATATTACGATTTAGCAAAATCTGCATCCCAACTTCACACAAGTTTCTTCTCTACAACATCAAAAAGACCGTTGGCAAACCCATCATGTCCATTCCTACAAAGATGCATTGTGTGGTTTTTAATATTAGCTTCGATCTCTTGTCTGCGGGAACATGCACAATGGTTGTACAACCATATACATGTTAGTACTCAAAGAAAACATGTTTTTGACATCAGACTATGTTAGGGATTTCTCCATGTAAAATAGCATGTGGAGATACAGTGTTGCTTGATGCTTAACCCTATTAGGAACTGGGTAGCTTTGCCTCAGAAAATTGCCACATGACTCTCTCCATGAGAATCATGTCCATCCTTCCAGCAACACCAACCAACTGAGGAGTCTTCAATTGAGTCTTTCGATGTCTAATTCTGAGAAATCTGCAATACAAATCAGAGGGTCCACAAACTCTCCACCATTGTCATCGTGTATGCACTTCAATTTCTTTCCATTTTATGTTTCTACGAGTGCATGGAAGTCCTTTCACACTTGCAAACCCTGATCCTTTCTTGTGAAGATGTAAACTCATAGCTTATTGAAAAAATCATAATAATTTTGATAAAGTAAATTACACTATCAAGGGAGCTAACCTTCATAGAACATAAAACTGTATGAACCAACTCTAATACATGTGCTTTCTTGCAAAAATTTACTTTAAATAGTACTCTCGATAGCTTTCAACTAAGCAATGAGCACATCATTCTATATTTTCTTTATTTATGTATGCAAGAAAATTCTTCTTAATTAAGGTGTACGTGCCCTTCTCGCATCCTCATATGCCACAACTCAATCGAACAGTCATAGATCTTGAAAATTGATTTTTTGCACAATATAGAGGTTATCGTTGGACTTCTTCCCTGGAAGCAAAAGGAAAGTAACCTTGGTAAGCTTCCATTGTCTACCGCCAAATATATTGCAGTAACATTCATCGTCAAAGTTTCTCGTAGAATTAAGTTCATATGCATATCAAGAGTGTTCTTTACATCTTGTACCTTTAAAAGAACTCCAATAGAATTCTACAAAAATCCTCACCCTTGTCAATAACTTTAGACAAGAAACAATCAGTTACCTATTCTAAAAATGTCAAAACCATCGGAAGTGTAAGATGTGCTAAACTCAATTGGAGGTCACATGTAAGATTGTGCCACTATCAACTAGGCAATAAACATCATCTATAGTGACATTCACCACATCTATATTAGGCTCAATAAGCAAATCATGCTCAACAACAATGGCATCAACATTGTCTTCCTTATCATTCTTCTTTCATTCTCCTGTCTTCTCTCTTTTAAGTTGAAAGCAATACTTCTTGGCAATTCTCTTCTTTCCGTAATGGTGACAATCCAAATCTTTTATCTAGATCGTGAGTTGCTTCAATTTGGATTTCTTCCTAGCATTCCTAAAATTACTTCTTCCCCAATTTTCCATGATCGAACCCTCTTACTGTGTTAAACGAACCTTCGGATTTTCTTCTCATCTTTTAGTTAATAACACCATCGTTAATGGTGTACAAGAAAACAACTCCCCTAGTTAAGGTGTTAGTGAGAAAAAAATGTAGTGAGTAACAACAGACCAAGAATCTCGCCTTCGAATTTTATTCCCATCCTTAAAAGTAGACCACCGATATCTTAAAATTCATTTATATGATTCGGAGTAGAAGTACCATCCGTGAATTTCAACCACATCAATCCCCTGAGTAAAAACTTGTTACTTTCTATCTTCGATTCTCATATTAAAGTGACCCTACATTGTCGATCTATATCAACAAATTCTTGGATAAATCAACATAATTGCGCATGCACAAAATCTCATTTTTCATTACCCATGAATTCAGATTTCCAGGTTGCAAAACTAGAAGGTACATGACTTTCATACACAAGTCTTTCATCTTATTTTTTCCACAATTTGTTTTTATCTTATCCAATCTTATCAATTATGTTGATTCTGATAATGCTTGTCGAGGACGAATTCCCCGTGAAATCAAATCACAAAAAACATCAAAGTTGGTAAGTGGGTCATACATGATATGTCAACTACAACCACAGATAAAAATTCCAAGCACATAAAATTAATCATAGATGCAAACAAAATTTTAATGTGAAAAACCTTCACTATGATCGGAAAAAGTCATGGAGTTTATCGCAACTGAAAACAAAATAATATAATCAAATTACTATCCCATGAGTGGCTTATTCAAACTAACTCTTTATATCATACTACGAATCACCTAACAATGGAGAGATATCACCAAATTGATAAATACGCTACCAAATTGTAGAGAAGAATGTGAGAGAACTCCATGAAGAGTCTTGTGCATCCATAGCAAATCTCCCAAATCAATCAATGAAAAGAATATTACAACTTTGGAAAGAATGTGGAGAATTTTATCAATCAGAAAAGAACAAGAGGAATCACATCAATAATTCAAAAGGTCATGAAATCAACTAATCAATCTCCTATTTGATGATTGCTAATCAAATATTATGTCATCAATTCAAATCTCCATCAGGACTATGCTTGGTCCAACACAACGACCATTTCCTATAAACCGTCAATATCAAGCTGCACAATATTGGGCAATGCGTCCAGGATGACAAAATCTAAAGAAAATGACGTTCAACATAGTTCAGAACCTGTGCCCACCAAAGATAACAATGATAAACTTATGAAAAAAGTACACTAGTACGAACATCTATTATGAGCAATACTAAGTGTGCGAGCAAGACTTGGAGTAGCCAGCATCATAAAGAAACCTCCATTCGATGCCATTATCGACCTACCTATCTGTCTAAAAAACGTCGTGGACATTCATCATATAAAGTAACAACCAACGAGCTGTCTTGTGTAGATATGAAGCAGCTGTGGTGCGTGCTTTATTTCATCTTTTTCCTTCAATAAAAACAATCTGTGAAGGCAAGGACCGACTTGGCTGCAAGAACAAAGCAACAACTTACAACACAAACCGAGTTTGTAACAGGTAAATGCTGACAAAAACATGACCAACCGTGGACATCTTGCAGAGTCGGCTAGCCGAAATTTATTCCTTGCGCTAATGGGAGTTCATTCCCATAGTTGATGGTACTGCATGGAAGTACAAGGTAGATGTTAAAGAAGTATGCAAATATGTAATAACATGCAAACTTGAGAGATTCTTGCAAAACAAATTAACCACTACTTTGTTCTATTCCTTAGCATCAAGTCACTATAAATCCAGTGTTAACCAATCCGTAGAACGTAAAAATCATATAGATGAGATTCGGAAGATAAAAGTCATAAAAAAGTAAGTTCAGACAGTATGTATTTTCTAGTAGGTCAAGAATGTAATGCAAAACAGCATCACCGTGAAGATGACTAAGGCAGTCGCAGAAACACCAAGACTGACACATAACTAAAATAAAATCAGACACAAGTACCAGGTGGAGCGCCTCATGTATTGCTTCCAAGAGTCACTTCCTGCTTCTCGACCACCTCCAGTGGCCTTCTCACCACCAAATGCGCCACCAATCTCAGCACCATTAGTCGGAATATTTACGTTCACTATCCCGCAGTCACTACCATGTGGTCTGTACAAAAGAAGTTGATGGCACATGCCATCAGAAAGAGTTGTCTACATGCGTAAATAAAACTTCCCAAGAAACTAGTCTGGTAAAAGATAAGAATTACAAGGGGACGTTATTGTTCATATTTTCATCGTTACCTTGACCATGCCTACAGTACAAGGTTACATGACAATAGATGCTTAAAACATTGAAGCCGAAAGTTTAGGATTCCAAAGTTAAAATGTTTAATACCCATGAAAATTCACGGTCTGAATTGTCTCGGCACCTCAATAAATACTCCGAGAATCAGAATGTGAATCATAAGGCGTCAAAGTTCAAGCGAGAATGATGCCAAAAATCTAATCTTACCCAATCCATTTAAATATTACTTCAGGCCTTCGAGTGAATATCGAACTGCTTAGACCTTGCGGGACAGAGTTGTTAATATCTATCGCCTCCTTCAAAGTCTGAATGATGTGAACGATAGTTATTTCCATACAAGGCAGTATATACCACGCACGCTTTGGAAATAAGGAGGCATGCAAAGGATAAAGATGCACTACCTGAAACTTCATTACATATAGAACAGGGCCAAATAACTCTTCTTTGACAACTGGAGCATCTGGAGAGATCTCAACTATTGTGGGTTGCACAAAGTTACCTTCAGATTCAATGACAGATCCACCAAAGACTATATTACCACCCTGATTTATTTCAAAGATTTAATTAATATCGTATAACTTAATGAAGCATCATAAGAGAATATGTGTGTGTGCGCGCGCGCGCAAAGGCAAGAAAACATGTGGGAGAAAAATGAGTTTACATAAGAAAGCATGCCTGAGATTTGATAATATCTATGCCTTTTGCGAAACTCTCCTTTGAAGCAGGTGTATGCAGTGGTCCCAACAAGGTGCCATTTTCCAAAGGATTTCCAATTTTGACTTGTTTATATACTTCAATTAGTTGATCAAGTACAGTTTGATATATACTTTCATGGAGGAGCTGCATTCAAGCCAAAAAATTAGCATCAAATAAACTGAGAAAAATCCCAATCTCGGGGAACTAGGAGCATGTTTACCAGTCTACGACAGGTTGTGCATCGTTGTCCAGCTGTGCCAACAGCGGCAAATAAAACAGATCGTACAGCAAGCTGGATGTCAGCATCACCCATCACTATGATAGCATTATTTCCACTGAGCTCAAGAAGACATTTCCCAAATCTTTCATGTACTATCTGTTGTACCAACTGCCCTACCTAAGCCAAGTACAAGTACAATATGGATGTCCATATGTCATTAAACTTCAAATATGACCAACCTCATAAATCACATAAATGCATTATCAGAAAATATTATAAAATTTGACCATGAGTGAGAAGGCGCAAGCACGTGTGAGAAAGCATAAAGAGGAGAAAGTGGGTTTATATTTAGATCGACAACTTTTTTTAGATAAAAAAGGATGCACACCTTGGGTTGACATTTGTCCAGAGAAAAAAGGGCATTTCACTGTGAAGGTGCATGCCCAAAGACATCATTAATTCACAAGTTTAAAAGTACAAAAGCCAAAATATGGTGCAGCCTCTTAATAATACGACCATGATTCTGACAAGACCTTAGCATGATCACAAAATCGCTCCTAATAGACGAGCATTCCATTCTTTGCCACCCACGAGGCCCAAATCACAGCAAGAACCCTCTATCTGACACTTATGTGACCCCTCCAATCGGACCCTATGGATGCTCAAAATTTGGATGCTTTGACATTACCAATCCCATCTAGGGCAGCCAAGTCCCATACCTCCTTGGAACTCACACACCCAAAAAAAAGTGATGGTCCGCATCTTCCACCTCAACCGACAACATATACATCAAGAACTAGTGCCTCGGAAGCACCTAACATTGTGTGCACAACATGCCTCAGCATCCATCAGAATACTTTAATCCAAGCCGGGATCTTCCTACTCCAAATTGTTTTTCAGTCCAAGTTGCATCCTCCTTTTGATCAAACATCACATTTCCATAGAGGATTTTATAAGCTTTCTTTATCAAAAATCTACCTTCGAACCTGGTTCAACGATCCTTGTTGATATATTTATACATTCCATGTATCTTTCCTATTATTTTTATTTCGTTCTGCCTATTCTATCTATTCTATGTAATTTACCTATAGGTCTCTCCCTATATAAGAGAGCCTAGGGTTACGAGGAATAAACATCTCTTGATTTTCTTCCAACATGGTATAAGAGCGGCGGTCCTCGACCAGAGCTCTCGTACCCAAAAGCTCTAACCCCACCTTATACCCATCTCCGCACGCCGCCACCTACACACACAGCAGTAGGCACACGCCTCCGTGCGTCTCCGTCGACTCATCTCCGCTCGTCGTCGCCCACGTGCACTGCACGCAACACCCGCCTGTCACCTGCGTGTTAGCGCGAGCCACCGCGTGCCGATCTGCGCAACTCCCTGCGCGTGCCTACGCTGGTCCCGTGTTTCCGTGCGCTGATCTGCGCATATCCCTGCACCGTGCCTAGCATCGTCTAGCATGGTCCAACGCACACCGCGTGTTGTGCCTCTACGCCCTGTCGTGCATTCACCTCATTCCGTTGATGGATTTAGGGGCATAAGTCTACATATGCACCCAAATCCAACAACGGAATGAGGTGAACGCACGACAGGGCGTAGAGGCACAACACGCGGTGTGCGTTGGACCATGCTAGACGATGCTAGGCACGGTGCAGGGATATGCGCAGATCAACACACGAAAACACAGGACCAGCGTAGGCACGCGCAGGGAGTTGCGCAGATCGGCAAATCCAAGTATGTTTATGTAGACATTCATTCATTGGTCTAGAATATCCTAGTCTTCTATATCCGACAAGATGTCTGAGAACAAGGATGATGTACCCACCACAGGCGCCTTCAGATTTCCGGCGCCTATTGTCAAGATGGATGGGACAAATTATGAGCTCTGGGCTATGCAGTTCATGAGCCTTATGAAGTCGAATGGTAAGAAACACATTCTTACTGAGGAAGAACCGGTGGAGAAGACTGGGATAAACGTCTCATAGGAAGCGGACGATGCTTATGCCAAGGTGTTGCTGTCCGGAACATTGACGATTGAGATCACCAAAGATGTGTTACATCAGCCTACTGCTAAGGTGATGTGGGATATCCTCGCGTCAACATATTCTCAAGCGAGGAACAAGACGAAGATCCTTCAACTTCAGCATGACATATTCACTATCAAGCAGAACGAACGTCCTTTGCATTCATTGTATGCATCTTTGCGTGGGATGTTTGAGAAGCTTCACAGCTTCATGTCTCTAACGGCAACTCCTAAGCAGCAGAAGGCATATAGGAATGCTACCATGGTAGGGGTATTCCTTGCAGCTCTTGACCCTAAATATGAAGCTGCTCGTTATCAGATTTTAGCACATGCATCTATTCCTCTCATGGAGGAAGCTTTCCGCAGACTCAACAGGATTACTATTCCTTCTACAACCCCCTATCAGACTTCCTCGGCTATGGCAGCCTCTCGAGGAAGAGGAGGTCATTCTACCTTCCGTGGGCGTGGACCTCGTGGTAGAGGAGGTCGCACTCGTCAGCCTTGTACCTTCTGTCATCGCCCAGGTCACTCTGAGGAGACATGCTATTCTAAGCATGGGTTCCCAGCATCAGCTCGTGTTGCAGAGCAAATTGAGTCTCCTGCTGCTTCTACCCTTGTAGAGATATTTACATATTTCTATATTTTATATGTATCTTTTCTTTATTTTTATCTCTGTTTCCACCTTATGTAATTTACCCATAGGCCTCTCCTCTATATAAGAGATCCTAGGGTTCTCAGAAATAACAATGCACTCATTTCTTCCAACATGGTATCAGAGTGGCGGTCCTAAATCGAAGCTCGTATACCCTAACCCTAACCCTACCCGCCAGCCCCCTTCCCCCTTCCCTCACTCTCAGCGCCGCCGCCAGCCACCCCCTTCCCTTGTCTCGGTGCCGCCGCCAACTCCCTGGGTGTGCCGCCTCTCCAGCCCTCTACACCGCAGTTGCGGGTCTCTCCGACGCACCACCAGCGTCGCCCACTCTCGGTGTCGCCTCTCCAGCCCGCTATATTGCAGTTGCGAGTTTCTCCGGTGCCATTGGCCCATGCATCCGCAACCTCTTCTTCTTCTTCGTACGCCTAAGTTGATGGATTTGATTGCATAAGTTTACATATGCAATCAAATCCTCACGTGTCATTGTAGACGTCTCTCTATTGGTCTACATACCCTGTGATCTTCATCTGGCATCATGTTAGACAACAAAGTCGACGTACCTGCCACAGATGCCTTCAGAGATCCGACACCGATTGTCAAGATGGTAGGGACGAACTATGAGCTCTGGACGATGTAGTTCATGAGCCTTATGAAGTCTAATGGTAAGAAACATATTCTTACCGATGAAGAGCCGGTGGAGAAAACAAAGATTCATGCCTCGTGGGAGGCAGACGACGTGTACGCCAAAGTTTGGTTGTCCGGGATATTGACGATAGAGATCGCCAATGATGTGTTGCATCAGCCCACAACAAAGGCGATGTGGGATATACTTGCGGCGACATATTCGCAGGCACGAAATGAGTCCAAGATTCTTCAACTGCAGCATGATATTTTTACAGTCAAGCAGAATGGACGGCCTCTCCACTCGTTGTATACATCCCTACGAGGGATGTTTGAGAAGCTCCACAGCTTCATGCCTTTGACGGCCACGCCTGAGCAGCAGAAGACGTACAAGAATGCTACCATGTTTGGTGTATTCCTTGCTGCATTAGATCCAGAGTATGATGTTGCTCGCTCTCAGATCCTCGCAGATGCTATTATTCCTCCTATGGAGTAAGCTTTCCGATGACTTAGTCGGAGCACTGTCCCGAGCTCTACTACTAGCCAGACGCCCTCGGCAATGGCCGCCTCCAGGGGAAGAGGCAGATCATCTACTTTTCGTGAGCGTGGACCCCGTGGTCGGGAGGGGGGGGGGCAGATCAGTCATCCATGCACTTATTGTCACTAACCTGGTCACTCCGAGGATACATGCTATTCTAAGCATGGTTTCCCAGCATCGACACGGGTAGCAGAGCAAGTTGAGTCTCCTACACCTTCTTCCTTGGATCAGAGATTCAATGATCTTGTAGCCAGACTGAGGAACATCATGCACCCTGACACTGCTCTAGGAGGCCATTCAGATGTGGCAGCTTCTGCTTCTGCCAGTACATCCGCTACAACCAGTACCTCAGGTAGTCCTTATGCTCTTACCTCTTGTGATGGGTCTACGATTACAGAATAAATTATGGACTCAGGAGCGACACATCACCTATGTGGAGACAAAGAGCAACTTACTGCATATAGACAGGTTCCTCCAGGGTGGACTGTGGTGATAGCCGATGGGACTCATTCCCCGATCACAGGAAAGGGGAAAATTAGTTTGTCGTCTTCCATGCGATTGCAGAATGTGTTATATGCTCATGACTTCTGTAGACGTTTACATTATATTGTGATGTACCGTTGAGTATTTCTTATTTATCTTATGTACATCTTTGTAATTTACCCAAGGGTTTTCTCTCTATATAAGAGACCCTAGGGCTTCATGGAATAACATATAAAAGAATTCTCGGCTCTAACATGGTATCAGAGCCAAAACCCTAACCTAGGGTTTTCTCCACCCCCCCACCGCCAGCCCCTCCAGCCGGCCCCTCCGGCACCTCCAGCGGCACCCAGCCCCGCCGCCGAGCCCCTCCTTCCGCCTCCTCTCTTCCGCCGAGGCTTCCCCAGCCTCTTCTCACCGCTATCAACGCCGCTCGTTGCGGCATCTCTCCTTCGGCCGGTCTCTAGTCGAAGACGGGTTCAAGTGCATAGAGTCTACATATGCACTTGAATCCACAAAGGTCTTGGTAGACACCAGCTCTTTCGTCTATCATCCCTAGTTGTTCTTCTCCGGCAATATGTCAGAACAAAAGGTCGATATGCCCGCCATAGGTGCCTTTAAAGGTTCGGCACCAATCGTCAAAATGGACGGGACGAACTACGAACTGTGGGCCATGCAGTTCCTCAGTCTTATGAAGTCATGTGGTAAGAAGCATATTCTTACCGAAGATGAACCGCCGGAGAAGACGGGGATATATGCCTCATGGGAGGCTGACGACGCCTATGCAAAGGTTTGACTGTCAGGGACGCTCACAATGGAGATTGCCAACGACGTCCTTCATCAACTCACCACCAAGGCGATGTAGGATATTCTCGCTACAACATACTCTCAAGTGCGGAATGAGACGAAGATGCTACAGTTGCAGCATGATATTTTTACGACGAAGCAAAATGGTCGGCCCCTTCATTCTCTATACACGTCCCTGCGTGGGATGTTCGAGAAATTATACAGCACCATTCCACTCACAGCCACCCCCGAGCAGCAGAAGACGTTTCGCAATGCCACTATGGTGGGAGTTCTACTTGCTGCCCTTGATCCGGAATACGAAGCAGCCCGGTCTCAGATCCTCGCCGATGCCACTATTCCTCATATGGAGGAAGTATACAGGAGGCTCAGTCGGATCTCCGTTCCCTCTAGTGCCGCAACTCCATCGCCGTCCGCAATGGCGGTCTCCAGAGGACGTGGCAGTTCGTACTCCTTTCGTGGCCGAGGAAGTAGCGGATGTGGCCGAGGAGGTCGTGCGCGTTCAACATGCTCCTTTTGTCGTCGAACTGGTCATTCCGAGGACACATGTTATTCCAAGCATGGATTTCCTCCTTCTGCACGTGTTGCCGATCATGTCCAGGGTCCGTCCACTCCTACTTCCGATCACAGGTTTGAGGAGTTAGTGGCACGGCTTAGAGACATTATGCCACAGACATCATCCGAGGGTGCTGATACCCCTGACGTTGCGGCTTTTGCGACCGCTAGTACATCTGCTGCAGCTAGTACCTCAGGTAGTCCTTTTGCCTCTTGTCATAATCATGATCTCTCAGGTTGGATTGTAGACTCTGGAGCCACCCATCATCTCTGCCGTAATAGAGATAACCTGCAGTCCTACAGATCTATTCAGTCTGGCCGCTCCGTACTCATAGCTGATGGCACTCATTCCCCTATTGTTGGTCAGGGGGAGACTGTTTTATTGCCCTCCATGCACTTACAGAACGTTCTACATGCACCGAAATTCTCTATGAATTTATTATCAATCAGTCAGATTACAAAAGATTTGCACTGTCGTGCTATATTTGACCCATCTTCTGTCATTTTTCAGGACATACTAACGGGCAGGGTGATTGGCTGTGGTTCTGAGCAAAATGGCCTCTATCGTCTGGTACGGAGCTCCTATGCTGGCGTCTCATTACATTCTCAGGGATCCGTTTCTCCATATACATGGCACCTTCGCTTTGGTCACCTACCGCTGCAGAAATTGTGTCACCTCCTGCCTCAGATATCTCCTTCTTCGTCATTTCGTTGTGAAGCATGTCAGTTAGGGAAGCATCATCGTTCGAGCTTTCCGAGTCGACAGGGTCGGAGCAGTCGCTCCCTGTTTGAGTTATTTCATATAGATATTTGGGGTCCGAGTCGTGTCCCAGACCATCAGGGGCACAGGTTTTATCTTGTTGTAGTTGATGATTTCTCTCGTGTTTCTTGGACTTTTCTTCTTAAAAATAAATCTGAAGCAGGAAATGTTATCCAAAACCTTATAAATGAAGTGCAGAATATTTTTTCCTCTACTGTCAAGTATGTGCGCACGGATAATGCATTGGAGTTCTGTACTCGTTCTCTTACTCGATTTCTTTCTTCTAAGGGGATTATCCACCAAACAACATGTACGTACACATCTCAACAAAATGGTGTCGCAGAACGAAAACATCGACACTTTCTTGACATGGCTCACACATTACTTATTCAAAGTTGTGCGCCATTAGCTTTTTGGGGGGATGCCATTCTTACAGCATGCTATCTGGTCAATCGCATGCCCTCTACCGTTCTTGGGGAAAAGGCTCCTATCTCTATTCTTTTCCCTGACAAGGATTTGTTTTCACTTACTCCTCGTGTCTTTGGGACTGTCGCCTTTGTTCATCGCTTGTCTCCAGGACTTGACAAGCTCTCTCCTAGAGCTGTTAAGTGTGTTTTTGTGGGTTACTCCAGGACACAGAAAGGATATCGTTGCTATGATCCCATTGGTGGCAAGTACTATGTCAGTGCTGATGTTACATTTTTTGAACCTGTTATGTACTTCTCCCCTGCAGGTGACAGATTAGTGTCCTCCACATCCACGGATACTAATGTCTATGTACCTCTAGCTCCGAGTCTGGGTCATTCTGAGTCCACTACACCACCACCACCACTACCACCCGTTCCACCATTTCCTAAGTTCTACACAAGGAGGTCAGGGCCTGCTCAAGCTACACGCCAACCATCCAACACGCCTCAGGTATGTTCTGATGTTATCACTAATGATGGGTTAGATAATGCACCTGTGCAGGAATCTTTGCTACAGGAGGAAGCTCCGCCAGCTAGTAGTGTGACAGATGACCTTGATCGTCCTATTGCTCATAGGAAGCAGAAGAGACAATGTGCCTCCTATCCACTTTCGTCTCAGGCGTCCTTTCATCGTCTCACTGGTGATTTTGAAAGGTTTGCAGCAGCTGTCTCGTCGGTTGACATCCCACGGACTTATCAAGAAGCCATGAAGATTGACTGCTGGCGTCTAGCTATGGAGGAGGAGATGCGTGCCTTACAGTCCAGAGGGACTTGGTCTTTAGTTCCTATTCCTCCGGGTGCCTCTGTGGTGACCTGCAAATGGATTTTTACAATTAAATTTCACGCAGACGGGCGTCTCGATCGATACAAGGCCAGACTTGTCGCAAGGGGATTCACCCAAACCTATGGGGTGGATTATCTGGACACTTTCTCACCAGTGGCTCAACACTCGACTCTTCGCATTCTACTTTCCGTTGCTGTGGTACGTGACTGGACTATTTTCCAACTTGATGTGAAGAATGCTTTCCTGTATGGTGATCTACAGGAGGAAGTCTACATGCAACAGCCACCGGGGTTTGCTGCTGAGGGGGAGACTCATATGGTGTGTAGACTTCATAAGGCTATCTATGGCCTTAAACAAAGTCCACGAGCATGGTTTCAGAAACTTTCACAGCTGATTGAACGACAGGGGTTCAAGAGGTCAAATGCGGATCATTCATTGTTTATCCAGAAGAACCTTTAGAGGTACGGTCGTTGTCATGGTATATGTCGATGACATTCTGGTTACAGGAGATGATGCTCAGGGGATTGAGATGATCAAAGCTCTTTTGGGAAACCAGTTTATTACGAAGGATCTAGGCACGATACGGTATTTTCTGGGGATAGAGTTTGCAAGAAATGCACAAGGAATGGTGATGACCCAAAGAAAATATGTCAGAGATTTGCTTGTGGAAACAGGAATGGCTGGATGTAGACCGTCGAGCACGCCTATGGACCCAAGTATGAGGCTTTATGACAATGATACCGAAGAAGTGGACAAAAGGAGATACAGAGATATGGTGGGTAAGCTTCTATACATCACCATAACTCGTCCGGATGTTGCCTATGCAGTAAACTGGGTGAGTCAATTTATGGAGCAGCCCAGGCAAGTTCACATGGAAGCCTTGTATATGATATTGAGATATCTGAAGTCTTCCCCAGGCACAGGTTTGTTGTTTAGAAAAGACAGATCTGTCTCTTTCAGCTTGTGCAGACGCAGACTATGCGGGATGTCCAAAGGATCGTAAATCTACTTCGGGATTTGCTATCTTCATTGGAGGTTCTTTGGTTTCTTGGAAGAGCAAGAAACAGATAGTGGTGGCAAGATCTAGTGCTGAATCAGAATATAGAGCCATGGCACAAGCGAGTGCAGAAATGATGTGGGTTAGAGCGGTCTTAAAAGATTTGAATGTAAATGTCTCTTTACCTATGCAACTTCAATGTGACAACCAGGCAGCAATGTTCATTGCAAATAATCCAGCTTTCCATGACAAAACAAAACACATCGAGGTCGATTGTCACTACACTAGAGACATGATCCAGAAGGGCTTGATTTCCACCTCACATGTTAGTTCAGAAAACCAGACTGCTGATATATTTACCAAGCCATTGCTCAGAGGATCTTTCCAGAGATGTTTTTCCAAGCTGAGCATGATTGATATCTATGCTCCATCTTGAGGGGGAGTGTAGACGTTTACGTTATATTGTGATGTACCGTTGAGTATTTCTTATTTATCTTATGTACATCTCTGTAATTTACCCAAGGGTTTTCTCTCTATATAAGAGACCCTAGGGCTTCATGGAATAACATATAAAAGAATTCTCGGCTCTAACAACTTCTCTATGAATCTATTATCCATAGTCAAATTACGAAGGATTTGAACTGTCGAGCAATTTTTGACCCATCGTCTCTGGTTTTTCAGGACATTCTTACGAGCAGAGTGATTGGTTGTGGCCGTGAGCAGGGTAGTCTTTATCGTCTGGTCCGTACTCCCTATGAATGCGCATCTCTCCATTCTACTGGACCAATATCTCCATATACCTGGCACCTACGCTTCGGCCACCTTCCTCTTTAGAAGATGTGTCGTATTTTGCCGCAGATTTCTCCGGGATAGTCCTTCCAGTGTGAAGCATGTCAGTTGGGAAAGCATCATCGGTCCGCTTTTCCTAGTCGTCAGAGTCGGAGCAGTAGCTCCCTTTTTGAGTTAGTTCATATCGATATTTGGAGTGCAAGTCGTGTCAAAACTGATCACCAGGGACACAGGTTTTATCTTGTTGCAGTAGATGATTTTTCTCGTTTGTCTTAGGTGTTTCTATTGAAGAATAAATCTGAAACAGGAGATGTGATTCAAATGTTTATCAATAAAGTCCAGAATGTTTTCTCTTCTTTTGTAAAAATTTGTTAGGAGTGACAATGCTTTGGAATTTTGTACTCGTACACTTTCATTGTTCTTTTCTGTCCGTGGTATAATTCATCAAACATCGTGTGCCCACACTTTATAACAAAATGGTGTTGCAAAGAGGAAACGTCGTCATCTACTTGATATCACTCAGACCCTACTTATTCAGAGTCATGATCCACATTCGTTTTGGGGTGATGCAGTTCTTACGACCTGCTATCTGGTAAATTGCATGCCCTCATATGTCTTAGGTGAGAAAATTCCTTCCTCTTTAGCATTTCCTGAGGAGTTGTTCTCTCTTACTCCTCGTGTCTTTGGCTCTGTCGCGTTTGTCCACCAATTGAATCCAGGTCTTGACAAGCTCTCTCCTAGGGCTGTCAAATTTGTGTTTGTGGGGTACACTAGGACTCAGAAGGGATATCGGTGTTATGATCCATTACATAGGAAATACTTTATCAGTGCTGATGTCACGTTCTTTGAATCCGTGATGCTTTTCTCTCCTACAGATGACATGTTGACTTCTTCAGAATCTGATACTTCTATCTACATGCTACCTCCTCCTACGAGTCAGTTGTCTCCTCCGCATGTCATACCGCCACCTCCACAACTTCCACCACCTCCTTCTACACATCCGCCTATGATCGTTGTTCCACCATTACCAAAATTCTATACCCGTCGATCAGCTTCTGCTCATGGACATCGCCCGTCATCCAGCACGCCCCAGGTTTGTTCTGCTAACATGGTTTCTAACGATGGGTCTGGAGATGTTTCTGTACAGGGATCAGTGCAAGATGAGGTTCCCAAGGACCTGGACTTACCCATTGCCATTAGGAAGCAAAAGTGTACATGTGCATCGTACCCGCTTGCTTCCTAGGTCTCTTTCCATCACCCGACGGGAGATTTTCAGAGATTTGCAGTTGCTCTATCTGCCGTGGAAATTCCACGGACTTACCAGGAGGCCTTGAAAGATAGTCGTTGACGCCTTGCTATGGAGGAAGAGATGGTTGCCTTGCAATCACGTGGTACCTGGAGTTTGATGTCTGCTCCTCCCGGTGCATCTATTGTCAGTTGCAAATGGGTGTTTACTGTTAAATATCATGCAGATGGGAGCCTTGATTGTTATAAGGCAAGACTGGTAACTCGTGGTTTTACGCAGACCTATGGTGTCGATTATATGGACACATTCTCTCTTGTTGCTCGACACTCCACTTTACGTATTCTTCTTTCAGTTGTTGTAGTACGTGACTGGTCTTTATTTCAACTTGATGTTAAAATTCATTCTTGTATGGAGATCTACAGGAGGAGGTCTACATGCAACAACCTCCGGGGATTGCTACTGAGGGGGAGTGTCAACAGGGGTGTAGACTCCATAAAGCAATATATGGCCTTAAGCAAAGTCCAAGAGCATGGTTTCATAAGCTATCAGATTTGATCGAACGACAGGGGTTCAAGAGATCAAATGCAGATCATTCTCTATTCGTGCAGAGAACACCTAGAGGTACAATTGTTATCATGGCCTATGTTGATGACATAGTTGTTACAGGAGATGATGAGTAGGGAATCAAGATGGCAAAAGAATTTCTGGGCAATCAGTTTGTGACTAAGGATTTGGGTACCCTAAGGTATTTCTTAGGGTTGGAATTTGCTAGGAATGTGTAAGGTCTTGTGATGACCCAAAGAAAATATGGTACAGACATGCTTGTTGAGACGGGCATGATTAGGTGTTGACCTTCCACTACTCCTATAGATCCTACCATGAAGTTACACGATGATGATATGAATGAAGTTGATAAGAGGAAATATAAAGAGATGGTGGGAAAGCTCCTTTATGTTACTATTACCAGACCGGATATCTCTTTTGCTGTGAGTCGAGTGAGTTAGTTCATGGAGCAACCTCGACAAGTACATATGGATGCTATATACATGATATTGAGATATCTTAAATCTTCTCGAGGTGCAGGATTGCTTTTCAAGAAAGGAGATACTCTCTCTGTATCCGCGTGTGCCGATGCAGACTATGCAGGGTGTCCTAAGGATAGAAAATCAACTTCGGGCTTTGCAATATTTGTCAGCAGCTCTCTTGTTTCGTGGACAAGCAAGAAACAAACAGTTGTAGGGAGATCAAGTGCCGAATCTGAATATAGGGCCATGGCGCAAGCAAGTACGGAGATGATGTGGGTTCGAGCAGTATTAACGGATTTGCATATAGATGTTTCTCTACCCATGCAGTTACAATGTGATAATCAAGCTGTCCTATTCATTGCAAACAATCCTGAGTTCTATGAGAGGACAAAACATATTGAGGTGGATTGCCATTACACGAGAGATATGATTCAGAAGGGATAATTTCTACCTCTCATGTCAGTTCAGGAGAGCATACAACAGACATCTTTATCAAGGCATTGCTCAGAGGACCATTCTAGTAGTGTTCGTCCAAGCTGAGCATGATTGACATCTATGCTCCATCTTGAGGGGGAGTGTAGAGATATTTACATATTTCTATATTCCATATGTATCTTTTCTTTATTTGTATTTCTCTGTTTCCACCTTATGTAATTTATCCATAGGCATCTCCTCTATATAAGAGAGCCTAGGGTTTTCAGAAATAACAACGCACTCATTTCTTCCAACAACCCTAGATCAGAGGTTTGATCACCTTGTTGCCAGACTGAGAGATATCATACCCCCTCTGCTTCACCATCCTCATGAGATCATTCAGATGTGGCAGCCTCAGCAGCTGCCAATACTTCTGCTACAGCTAGCACCTCAGGTACTTATGCTTTTACATCTTGTCACGTTTCTAACAGTACAAAGTGGATTATGGACTCTGGTGCTACCCATCATCTATGTGGAGACAGACAACATCTTGCATCATATAGACAAGTCGCTCCAAGGAGAACAGTTGTGATAACTGATGCGACTCATTCCCCGAAACATGGGGAGATCACTCCGACTCCTTTAATGCGTCTGCAGAATGTGCTACATGCTCCAGACTTCTCTATGAACCTGCTTTCTATTATTCAGATTACAAAAGATCTGTACTGCCGAGCTATATTTGATCCATCGTCTCTTATTTTTCAGGACATTCTTACGGACAAAGTGATTGGATGTGGCCGTGAGCAGGGTGGTCTCTATCGCCTGGTTCGGACTCCATATGCTGGCATCTCTTCTCTTTCGTCTGAATCGGTCTCTCCGTTCACTTGGCACCTCCGGTTTGGACATCTCCCTCTTCAAAAGATGAGTCATATGCTACAACAAATTTCACCTACATCTCCCTTTCAGTGCGAAGCGTGTCAGTTGGTAAAGCATCATAGGTTTGCCTTTCCCAGTCGTCAGAGTCAGAGCAGTAGCTCCTGTTTTGAGTTATTTCATATTGATATCTGAGGTCCGAGTCGTGTACCCGACCACCAGGGACACCGATTTTATCTCGTAGCTGTGGACGATTTTTCTCGATTGTCATGGGTGTTTCTTTTGAAAAACAAATCTGAAGCAGGGGATGTGATTAAAACCTTTATTATTGAAGTGAAAAATGTCTTCTCTACTTTTGTAAAGTTTGTGCGAACTGAAAATGCATTGGAATTTTATACTCATGACCTTTCTCATTTCCTGTCATCCATAGGGATTATTCATCAAACGTCTTGCTCTTACACCTCTCAACAAAATGGTGTTGCAGAAAGGAAGCATCGTCATCTTCTAGATGTCACTCGGACTCTTCTCATTCAGAGTCATGCACCACATTCGTTCTGGGGTGATGCATTTCTCACTGTATGCTACTTGGTGAATCGTATGCCATCATCTATCCTGGGAGAGAAAATTCCTTTCTCCATAGCTTTTCCTGAGAATGAGCTATTCTCACTCACTCCTCGTGTGTTCGGATCTGTTGCTTTTGTTCACCAGTTGACTCCCGACCTTGACAAGCTCGCTCCAAGAGCTATCAAATGTGTGTTTGTCGGATACTCCAGGTTTCAGAAGGGATATCGGTGTTATGACCCTCTTCGCAGAAAATATTATGTAAGTGTTGATGTCACATTTTTTGAGTTTGTGACGTACTTCTCTCCTACATGTGATAGGTTGGTTTCATCGAATGCGGATAATGAAATCTACATGCCACCATCTCCTGTGTTTGTCATCCCTTCACCTCCACCTCCACCTCCACCACTACCACCTCCTTCTACTAGCGAGTCACATACACCACTGGTTCCATTCTCTACCTAAGTTCTATACTTATCGGACTACTACTACTCAGGGTCATCGCCCATCATCCACGGAGCCCCAGGTTTGTTCTGATAGCAGAGCTTCTAACGATGGGTCTGGAGATGTATCTGTGGAGGACACTTTGCAGGATGGTACACAGATGGAGGATGTATTCCGATTTGGATATTCCTATTGTAGTCCGGAAACAGAAGATATCATGTGTTACATACCCCCTGGCATCTCAGGTCTCCTTTCATCGTCTCAAAGGAGATTTTCAGGAATTTGTAGAGGCTCTATCTGTCGTGGAAATTCCACGGAATTATGAAGAAGCATTGAAAGATGGTCGATGGCGCTTGGCTATGGAAGAGACGATTGCTGCATTACAGTCCTGTGGTACGTGGAGTCTTGTTTCTTCTCCTGTTGACGCGCCCGTTGTGGGATGCAAATGGGTGTTCACTGTGAAACACCGAGCGGATGTCAGTGTGGATCTTTTTAAGGCGAGACTAGTGGCACGTGGGTTCACCCAGACATATGAGGTGGACTACCAGGATACCTTCTCCCCCGTAGCCAGACACTCTACTCTGCGTATACTTCTCTCAGTTGTTGTGACACATGATTGGCCCCTGTACCAGCTTGATGTCAAGACTGCCTTCCTTTACGGTGATCTACAGGAGGAGGTCTACATGCAGCAACCACCGGGGTTTGCTACTGAGGGGGAGTGTCAGAAGGTATGCAGGTTACACAAGGCTATTTATGGCCTTAAGCAGAGTCCAAGAGCATGGTTCCAAAAGCTCTCAAATCTAATAGAGCAATAGACGGGTTTGTACGTTTAATTGTCAATCACTCCTTGTTTGTACAGAAGACCCAGAGAGGTACTATTGTCATTCTTGTATATATTGATGACATTATTATTACAGGGGATGACAAGCAGGGTATTCAGGGCGCCAATGATTTCCTAGATCAACAGTCTGTGACCAAGGATCTTGGACATCTACGTTACTTCCTTGGTTTGGAATTTGCAAGGAACCAACGAGGTCTTGTGATGACTCAGAGAAAATATGTTTCAGCCCTCCTTTCAGAGACATGCATGGCAGAATGCAGACCTGTCACTACTCCCAGCGATCCAAGCATGAAGCTATATGATGATGACACCGAGGAGGTTGACAAGAGGAGATATAGGGAGCTTGTAGGCAAGCTACTATATGTGACCATCACCAGGCCTGATATATCCTTTGTTGTGAGAAAAGTAAGCCAATTTATAGAACAACCAATGCAGGTACATATGGATGCAATCCATATGATTTTGAGATATCTGAAGACTTCACCTGGTACAAGACTTTATTTAGCAGCAGCTCATCTCTCTCAGTTACTGCATGTGCAGATGCAAATTATGCAGGATGTCCGAAAGATAGAAAGTCTACCTCAGGGTTTGCTGTGTTTATAGGAAGTTCATTGGTCTCATGGAAAAACAAGTAGACTGTAGTTGCCAGATCGTGTTACAGGGCTATGGCACAAGCCACCACGGAAATGATGCGGGTCATATCTGTTCTTACTGATCTAACTATAGAGGTGTCACTTCCCATGCATCTCCAATGTGATAACCAAGATGCTCTTTTTATTGCCAACAATCCAACGTTCCATGAGAGAACCAAACATATTGAGGTAGACTGCCACTATACTAGAGATATGATTCAGAAAGGCCTGCTTTCTACTTCTCATGTGAGTTCAGGGGAGCAAACAACAGATATTTTCACCAAAGCATTACTCAGAGGACCATTTCAGAAATGTTCGTCCAAACTGAGCATGATTGACATCTATGCTCCATCTTGAGATGGAGTGTTGAGATATTTATACATTCCATGTATCTCTCCTGTTATTTTTATTTCAATTTACCTATAGGCCTCTCCTTATATAAGAGAGCCTAGGGTTACGAGGAATAAATATCTCTTGGTTTTCTTCCAACAATCCGGAACAAAGGAAGGTGAATACATCTTGTTAGAGAGCCTGCCAAGAATATCGCATCCTCCGACTTTTGATCAGAAAAGTTAGTTGTGAAAGATGGGATGGAAGTCTCCCCATTTCAAGTGTCAGCAACCGAAATCTCCTGATCCGAAGCTAGAGCAAATAGTCAGTGGAAATGTAAGTACAATGGCCCGTCCTCTGTCCAACCATCGCATCAAAAACTAAAACCATGTCTATTCAAAGGAATAATGTAATAAAGCACCGAGCATATGCCCCTCATGAACATCGAAGGGGACCCCACCGAACTTGGGGACTCCGAGAAGTCGAGGAGATACCAAAGATCTTTCGCACAAGACATCAAATCAAGTTCGAGCCAATCACCCCATATGCAACAAATCCATTTGAAGAGGAATGCCATATTCATCTCCTGCAAGTTGAGAACCCCAAGCCCTCAATCACTTTTGTACATTGTGTTTGTCCTCCACTCTACAAAAGGAATTTCCGATGCATCTCCTGACGAGGACTAGAAGAACCTCCTCATCAACAATTCTCGCATTCCTCTGATACCAGTCGGAAGAAGTCTAGAGGAAAGGAAACATAATGGGATAACATCGAAAACAAATCTAAGCAAAACCAGCCTTCCTCCCCTGGATAAGCGAGCTGGCTTCCATCCAGCCAATTTGTTCTCACTCGTCTGCAAAAAGGTAAGCCAATCAACACTCTCCAACTTCCTACACACAAAAGGCTACCCAAAATAAGGAAGCAACAAGCAAGCTCTGTTTAGTACTCAACTAAAACTCGCATAACGTAGCCTTCTTTGTGTTCAAACAAAAAAGATAAACATATGACCTTAATCATACTGATCCTTAAGCCAGATACATCACCAAACAAGTACAAAATTGTAGAGAGGCCTATGCAATTCGAAACCCCATCCTCCGTGAATGTTCTTATGCCGTCAGCATACAAAAGAATATGCATGGGGATCTCATACCTACAATATCCAAGACAGAAGCCCCCTCTCACCGTTCTATCTATCATAACCATCAGGGCATCTGCCACCGCAACAAACAGGAGTGGTTTTAGCGAACATCCTTGCCTTACCCCCATTTCAGGCTAGACAAAACTAGTACGAGGCAAGCCAATGGTCAAGGTCATATAAAAAGTTAATGCATCGCTTCATCCATTCATGAAAATTTGACAATGCAAAGAGGCATGTATAAAACGTAAGTCCTGGCAATATTAAGCTTTGAAGAAGTCCACCTTCCACAACATCACTTTGATCGTGTGTCTCTTGCGATCTGAAATGATCCTCATGGCCATCGCCACGTTGTCCGTCAACTACATTCCAGGGAGACAAGCAGATTGAGTCGGGGAAATGATTTCATCAAGGATGCCATTTGATCATTTGGTCAAAACCTTAGCAATAATGAGGTACACATAGTTAGATAACATGATGAGTTGAAACTCTTCCGATTTGCACTTCCTTCTAGGGTAGAAGAAAGATAAAAGAATGATTCAATCTCCTAAAACTCGTATTCCCCTGAGCAAATTCAAAAGTTCTTTAAACCATCTCGAGGATATCATCTGCTAATACATCCTAAAAGTTCTTTAAAGAATCCTCGGAAGCCATTTGGTCCACGACATCCACATACGTTTAACCCAAAGACAACGCCACAGATCCATTACAAGCATGGTATTAAAAAATTAGCCTCGAGGCGAGGTGGTCCTATTTAACCTCGAGGTGTGTGCTTCAAGCCTTCGATCTAGTCCAGTGAGGCATGCACCTCAGATGGCCGAGACATAGCCTCGAGGCATTTCACATCGAGGCGGTCGAGGCGTTTTACGAGTCGTTTTTGTTTTTTTAAGTATTTTTTATGATTTTAATGGTTTGCTTGGTAGTTAGAGAATCTTATAAATATCTGCTTATTTAGGATAACGACTATACAAGATAAATGCTTAAATCTGATGTTTCTTTTGTGCCCGTAACTTCATATTTACTATTTGTTAGAATTATTATATTACAATTGTATTTGTAACCTTTCGGATTCCGTAACCCTTAACCCTTCGGGTTCCGTAACCTTTAACCTTTCGAGTTCCGTAACCTCTCAGGGGTATTTATGTATTTTCCTCTTATACTCTCTAGGGTTTTCTCTCTATATAAGAGACCCTAGCCCTATAGAATAGATATCCCATTCTGTCTCTCTTCTCCACATGGTATCGCCGGGGTTCTGATCTAAAATCCCCACCGCCATCTTCAAGACTCGCAAAAGCCTGCGCGGGCCCTCTTCCCCGAATTAGGGCCCCACGCAAGGCCCTTCAATCGCCTCCAATGCAGCAGCCCTCCCGCTAGCGCTACCCGACGCTTTCAGGACCTCCTACGAAGGTCGTCAGCCCCACAACTACCCTCCACGAGTACCGTTAGGACTCTTTGGAGATCCAAAACTTATCACGGATCGCATCCAAGAATCCATATATGCTGTCCATTGGGGGTTTTCAGCCATTCGTCAAGGGCAAACGTGAGTTTTAGGGCATTTTTTAGCTCTTATATGCATCCTTAGTTGATTACATGATCGCCTTTCTATTTTATGACCACCATGGCGCCTTCTCCTACCGAGACAAAGCCCTTGGCCACAAATATTATGGCACAAGGCACTACTATCAAACTCAAGGGCACAGAAAATTATGTGCTCTGGTCTCGATCTTTTATGGTATTCATTGGTGGTCAGAGGAAACTTTTGACTAGGTGATACAATCCATGAATAATTTGTTGAATTTTTTTTTGAAAAAACATTCATATTATTTCCTCGGACAAGATTTAAAATATCACTCCAAGGAGCATCATGTGGAGAAATATGGAAGAGAAAGGTGCCCCTATATCAACCAATAAGGATGTGGCTGATGACTCTGATCAAGCAATTGTATTTCTCATGCATGACTCTAATTGGAATCATGACTTCTTGTTTGATATCATTATCAATCTATATACAGGATCGACTTTGAATAGTCACTTTACATCGATTGTGGATGACTGATGTTACATTACTGAATGAGTCAAGGGAAGGCCAGTCAGTACACAATCTGAAGGGATGCAGTCAAATGTAAAGTATTTCAAGTTAGTAGAACAAGGACATTCATGTGAAATGCAAGCTCAATATAACAATGCGAGGTGAATTATATAGAGGTAAAACAGGAATAATCACATCTGATAACAATATATTTAGTAACTGGGTCGGTTTTTCACAAATGGAGCTAATGGCAGAGATATTACATGTAGTTTCAAAGCAATATTAACTTCAGAGTTATAGGAACTGGTACATTAATGTTAGTAAGATAGCACCCAAGTTGCTTTGCAAAAAAAATCACAGAGAATCAATACAAGTTGGTCGAAAACTCGAAATAATGAAGAAATACATGTTTTCTTTAACATTGGCAAATGTTTATATAGTTGGGACATTTGCATGGACAATCCCCCGGTTTGGTGCAAGAAGATGGATGATGCACCTTAGAAGGACGGGTGCAGACCAAGCATTTAAAAAAACTGTTAGGTATGAACCCCTTTATTTGCACTGAAACACGTGTTCGATCAAGAATATATCTACTTGGGCACAGTGACTCCAAATAAGTGACACATAACCTAGAAGAGGCTTGATTTTGGTCTTTAATTGGTCAAAAGAGCACAATGATCTTCAAATTTACATAAGATGGGCCTTGTGGGAACTGAAAATTAAACTGGATTTAATGATGAACTGAAATTGATCCATCCAATTTGAACTTTCATTTGTTTTTCAGTAAAACAAAAAAAACGATATAATTTATAACGCAAGACTGTCTGGCTCAAAACCTGCCAGTGTCAAGTGATCAGACTTTCCAATCATAAAACATGCCAAAGTTGGAAATGAAGATTCACATTACCTTTGAGCTTCCTGTAAATGATACCAGTGATATTCGTATATCACGAGCTATTGCCTCACCAATTTCAGCACCACCACAAAATGATGTAAAGATAGCTCCAGGTAAGTTGTTTCTCTCCAGAACTTCTGCAACTATTTCTGTCATTGCAACAGTGATCAAAGGTGTTGTTGGTGCACCTTTCCTGCCGGAAACAAAATTCGTAGTCTCGTATAAATTCAAAGGTAAAACAATTTTGTACCAAACAAGTAAATAAAGAAATCCATGACATTCCATTGTCATAGGTACTAAAATCACATGTTGAATATATCTTTAACATGTATTCGAATTCCATATTTTTAATGTATTTTCATTTAAAACAAGAAGATGTATCTTTTCCTCTATGCAAAGCATCTTTTAAGTTTGTACTTTCATTTACTGCACACAACCAAAACATGCACAGGATGATTTGGGAATGCCAGCATCCGTAATAAAATGTAATTCAAAACGAATCTGGATAAGACAACTAGACAGTTCCTGTTGAAGGGAACGAATGAGATGCTTTACCATTAACTCTAGAGCTCTCTTATATAGGAGAAAAGCTCTATGGGTAATTTACATAAAGAGGACAAACAAAAACTACATAATAACGTTATTCTAACACTCCCCCTCAAGCTGGAGCATATATATCCAACATGCTCAGCTTGGAACAACAAAGATGAAATGGACCCCTAGCAAGGGCCTTGGTGAACATGTCTGCAACCTGTTCTCCTGATGATACATGAGAAGTTGAAATAAGTCCTTTTTTAATTAAGTCTCATGTAAAATGGCAATCCACTTCAATGTGCTTCGTCCTCTCATGGAAGGCTGGATTATTGGCTATGAACAGGGCTGCTTGATTATCACATTTCAGATGCATGGGAAGAGGAACATCAATGGTTAAATCAGTCAAAACGGATTTAACCCACATCATCTCAGCACTACCTTGGGCCATTGCCCTATATTCTGACTCTGCACTGGATCGAGCCACCACAGTTTGCTTCTTACTCTTCCAAGCTACTGGTGAGGTGCCAACAAATACAATAAAGCCTGAAGTTGACTTTCTATCATTAGGACACCCAGCATAGTCTGCATCAGCATAACCTGTGATGGATATAGAGGTATCTCTTCTATACAGAAGACCAGTACCTGGAGACGACTTCAGATATCTCAAGATCATAAAAACAACATTCATGTGAGCCTGCCTGGGTTGCTCCATGAATTGACTTACCCTATTAACCGCAAAGGCTATATCCGGTCGGGTAATAGTAACATACAAGAGCTTTCCCACTAGCTCTCTATATCGTCTCTTGTCTACCTCCTCAGAGTCATCATCATAAAGTTTGACATTAGAATCCATAGGTGTAGCAGCTGGTCTAACACCCTGCCATACCCGTCTCAGATAAGAGATCCGTAACATACTTCTTTTGTGTCACTACAATACCTTGCTTGTTCCGTGCAAACTCCAGCCCCAAAAAATAGCGAAGTGTACCCAAATCCTTCATAACGAACTGCTCGCCAAGAAACTTCTTGGCTGCTTGAATACCCTGCTCATTACTGCCTGTAATAACAATATCATCAACATATACTAAGATGATCACAGTACCTCGCTGATCTCTCTTTACAAAGAGAGTATGATCTGCTGTAGATCTGACGAAGCCCTTCTGTTCAATCAACTCTGAGAGCTTCTGAAACCAAGCCCGTGGACTCTGCTTCAGGCCATATATGGCCTTATGGAGACGACACACTATACTAGACTCCCCCTCAGCCGCAAACCCTGGCGGTTGCTGCATATAGACCTCTTCCTGCAAGTCACCATACAAGAAGGCGTTTGTGACATCAAGCTGAAATAGGGGCCAGTCTCGGACAACAGCAACTGCAATGACAATCCGTAAGGTAGTATGACGGGCTACAGGAGAAAACGTCTCCTGATAGTCCACCCCATATGTTTGGGTGAACCCACGAGCTACCAATCTGGCTTTGTATCTATCAACCGTACCATCTGCCCGATGCTTAACAGTAAAAACCCATTTGCTTCCAACAATGGACGCACCTCGTGGAGGATGCACAATACTCCACGTACCACGTGACTGCAACGCCGCCATTTCCTCTTCCATAGATAAACGCCACGGGCTGCTCTGTAGGGCCTCCTGATAAGACCGTGGAATGTGTACTGCCGATAACCCAACAACAAAGTTGCGAAAGTCCGGGGACAAACGCTCCAATGACGCCTGAGAGCAAAAATCCATCCCATATTTGGGATTCATCGTCCGAGCACGCTTCTGCCGTCTATGAGCAATAGGGATATGTAGGTCATCGACAGAAGGAATAACAGTATCATCAATAGCATGTACATCAGTACCATGTACATCCATCTGCATATTCAAATCATTTGTGCCATCAGTAGAACTCAAATGATCGGTACATACCTCGGGCGTGCTGGATGATGGAGGAGGCACATGAGCAGAGGGCCGTCGTTGATAGACCTGAGGATAATGAACAGTAGCTGGTGGTGGTGGTGGTGGTGTAGGCTGTGATGGTGGTGGAGTAGGCTGTGGTGGTATATGAGAGCATGGAACAGATGAAGGTGGAGGCGACATATAGATGTCGTCTCCTTCCTCTGAGTGAGTCTGTCACCTGTAGGAGAGAAATACATAATGGACTCAAAGAAGGTGACATCTGCACTGACGTAGTACCTTCGTTTAACTGGATCAAAACACCGATACCCCTTCTGGGTTTTGGAATAACCCACAAACACACATTTGACAGCTCTGGGAGAGAGCTTGTCAAGACCAGGAGAAAAACAATGAACAAATGCAACAGACCCAAAAACACGTGGTGTTAGGGAGAAAAGATCCTTCTCGGGAAACGCAGTCAAGAACGGAATCTTCTCCCCTAACACTGTCGAAGGCATACGGTTAAGAAGATAACAGGCAGTTAGAACCGCATCCCCCCAATAGGAGTGAGGGGCACGACTCTGAATCAAAAGGGTTCTGGTCATATCCAACAAATGACGATGCTTCCGTTCAGCCACCCCAATCTGTTGGGAGGTATAGGCACACGACGTCTGATGCACAATCCCATGAGACATAAGAAATTTGAAAAGTTGGGTACTACACAATTCTAGAGCATTGTCAGACCGAATGTACTTCACTTTAGCAGAGAAAATATTTTTTATTTCAATAATAAAAGCTTGAATAATATGACTAGCATCAGATTTATTTTTAAGAAGAAAGACCCAAGATAGTCTAGAGAAATCATCGACTGCAACAAGATAAAACCTGTGCCCTTGAAGATCAGGGACACGACTGGGACCCCAAATATCAAAGTGAAGTAACTCAAACAGACTACGACGACTCGGACCTGGACGACTCTGGAACGACGACCGGTGATGTTTCCCAAGCTGGCATGCCTCGCATTGAAAAGTAGACCTGGGATAAATCTGGGGAAGGATATGGACCATCTTTTGTAACGGAAGATGACTAAAGCGGAGATGCCATGTGTAAGGTGAGACAGATCCAGCACGAACAGAAGAGACACCAGCGTAAGGAGACTGTACCAGTCTATAGAGACCCCCTTACTCACGGCCAGTTCCAATCACTCTGCCCGTTAGGATGTCCTGAAACACAAGAGCAGATGGGTCAAATATGGCAAGACAATGTAAGTCTTTAGTGATTTGACTAATGGACAGTAGATTCATGGAAAAATTAGGAGCATAAAGAACATTCTGAAGCCGTATCCCAGGGGTCAATTGCACCTCCCCCTGACCAGTAATGGGAGAATGTGTCCCATCAGCTATCACCACGGAGCGGCCTGTCTGAGTTGTAATAAAACCATCCAACTGCTTCTTGTTACCACATAAATGGTGAGAAGCTCCTGAGTCCATGATCCATTCTGATAGATCTGCACTGTAACTACTAGTAAGTGCATACATTGTACCTGAATAGGATGCTGAGCCGGCTATCTCTGATGATCCTGAAGTACTAGCTGATCCCTGGCCAGGCATGATCTCCCGAAGTCTCGCCACTAACTCCTAAAACCTCTGATCCGGGACAAGGGAAGGACCTCCTTCCTGCTGAGCCTGCTCCGCCACACGTGCCGTAGTAGTAGGAAACCCATGCTTGGAGTAGCATGTTTCCTCGGTGTGTCCAGTCCTGCGACAGTAGGTGCATGGCTGTCTAGGAGGTCTGCTACCTCCTCCTCCTCGGCCACGACCGCCTCTACCTCGAAAATGTGAGTAGCCTCCTCTGCCACGAGAAGATGCCATGGCTGAAGGTGTCGAAACTCCACCATGAGATATGGAGAGTCTACTCAACCAGCGATAGGCCTCTTCCATAGGTGGGATGGTGGCATCTGTAAGAATCTGTGCTCGGGCGGCATCATACTCCGGATCAAGGGCTGCTAGGAACACTCCAGTCATCACCGAGTCCCTGTATGCTTTGAGCTGCTCCGGTGTAGCTGTCAATGGAATGTACCCGTGTAGCTTCTCAAACATACCCCTCAGAGAGGTGTATAGGGTAAGAGGACGTCCGTTTTGCTTCGAGGTGAAGATATCATGCTGGAGTTGTAAGATCTTGGACTCGTTCTTTGCCGGAGAATATGTGGCTGCCAGAATATCCCACATAGCCTTTGCAGTGGGTTGACTCAGAATGTCATTGGCTATTTCCATGGACACAGTACCGGATAGCCAGACACGCGCATATGCATCGTCAGCCTCCCATAAGGCGTTAACCCCAGTCTTGTCAACAGGTTCCTCTTGTAAGAGGATATGCTTATTGCCATTGCACTGCATAAGACTCATGAACTGCATGGCCCACAGTTCATAGTTCGTGCCATCCATCTTCACAACGGGTGCTGGACCTTTGAAGGCACCCAGAGATGGAACATCTACCTTGTTGTCTGACATGACGACAACAATAACATGTAACTGGGGTTACACAATCAGAAGACAATATCTACTTGTACATAGACTCAAAGAGGTTACGCGCACAGAACATGGACATTCAAGGAATCACGGCTAGGGCATATAGTGCACACGCACATGGCTTGCGTGCAAAGGAAGGCACGCTACAGGCACTGGACTTGCACGTGTTCTGTGCGCAGGAAGGCACGCTGTTATATGACAGCACATGACATCGTCACAGGAGGCGTAAAACGAGGGACTCAGCACAGGCGCGAGGGCTGGAGTGGCTCAGCACATGCGCACAGGCGCACAGCGAGAGATGGCTCAGCACAGCACAGAGACTAGATGGCGCGAGGCGAGATGGGTCGCACAGCACAGGCGAGAGGCGAGATGGCTCAGCACAGGACCCTCGCGCCAGATGAGGATGCGCGAGTGGGTCGCCAAGGAAGCGCTATTGCGCGAGGGTTATCGCTGGAGGGTTATCGCGCGCAGAAGGAGCGCCAGGCGGGAGGGCGCAAGCGAGATGTCAAGGATTGCCCAGAGGCTGCGGCGGGCTCCGCGCACAAGAAGATCGCCGCCTGTGCGCGAGCTAGGGCTCGCCTGGGAGATCGCCTGTTAGATGCGCAACCTACGAGGGTTGCGTCATGGCGATGGCGGCGACCTCGAAATCGAGAGAGAGAGAGAAAAGGGCGGCGGGTGGGGTAGGGTTAGGGTTAGGTTTCAAAACTCCGGCCTAGGACCGTCGCTCTGATACCATGTTGAAGGGAACGAATGAGATGCTTTACCATTAACCCTAGAGCTCTCTTATATAGGAGAAAAGCTCTATGGGTAATTTACATAAAGAGGACAAACAAAAACTACATAATAACGTTATTCTAACAGTTCCTATTGCCAACTTCCTTACATGGCAATCTACATGCTTAGAACTTCTCAAGGGATTCACAACAAGATCACATTTTATAAATGTTGGAGTATACGCGTCACTTGTAGATGGGTAATTGGATCCTTCCAGGGTCTTACTACATCTAGTGCTTTAGTCCCACATCTACCAGTGGTAGGACTTGGAAACTCGGTGGGGGCTATATAAGAAGCCCCACACCTCGTGTATCAGATGAGAGAGAACCTTCAATAGAAGATTCAGCCCGTTGAGGCATTCCCCCATGGTTTCATCCCGCTCCTTAGGGAGCATGGTTCCACGTAAAAATCCCGGTGTTCTTTAATGTTTACTATGTATCTCCGGTATTTCACTTCTGCATTCTTCGTTTTCTAGCATGGTATCTCCGGACTAGCCTCTTTACCAACTTAATGTGAAGAATGCGTTTCTATGTGGAGATCTACAGGGGGAGGTATATATGCAGTAGCCACCGGAATTTGCTGCTGAGGGGGAGTCTCATAAGGTGTGTAGGCTTCACAAGGCGATTTAAAGCCTGAAGCAGAATCCGAGAGCTTGGTACCAGGAGCTATCATAGTTGATTAAGCACCAAGGGTTAGCATGGTCCACAGCAGTCATTCGCTTTTTGTTCACAGGACACAGAGAGGTATAATTGTCATTTTGATTTATGTTGATGACATTATTGTCACTGGTGATGATGAGCAAGACATTCAGGCTACCAAGGAGTTCCTTGGACAATAATTTATGACTAAGGATCTTGGTAGTCTTCGTTACTTCCTCGGACTAGAGTTCGCCAGGAACCATATTGGTCTTGTGATGACCCATAGGAAGTTTGTGACTGATCTTCTACTAGAGATAGAGATGATAGGGTGCAATCCTGCTACTACCCCTTGTCGATCCGAGCATAGGATTATATGATGATGACACTGAGGAGGTAGACAAGAGGAGATACGAGGAGCTCGTTGGGAAGCTCCTCTATACTACTATCACCACACCAGACATATCCTTTGTAGTAAGCAAGGTGAGCCAGTTTATGGAGCAGTCCAGAAAGGTTCATATGGATGTTGTATGATTCTGAGTTATTTGAAGACTTTACCAGGTATTGGTCTTCTATTTAGCAAAGGAACATCTCTTAAGGTGACATCTTGTGCAGATGCATATTATGCAGGATGCCCTAGAGACAGGAAGTCTACTTATTGCTTTGTTGTTTTTGTTGGGAGCTCACTCGTGTCATGGAAAAGCAAGAAGCAGACAGTGGTTGCTAGATCTAGTACAAAGTCATTGCTCAGGGGAGCACAAAGATGATGCGGTTTAGATCTGTCTTGACCGATCTTGCTATGGAAGCACCTCTTCCCATGCAGCTTCTATGTGACAATCAAGCAGCTCTGTTTATTGATAATAATCCTGCGTTCCATGAACGGACCAAGCATATAGAGGTGGACTGCCACTATACCAAAGACATGATCCAGAAGGGTCGCATATCCACCTCCCATGTCTCTAGTGGAGATCAGACTGCTGATATATTCACCAAAGCCTAGAGGTCCATTTCAAAGATGTTCCAAGCTGAGCATGGCAAACATATATGCTCTAGCTTAAGGGGGAGTGTTGAGATATTTTGTAGAGATATATTTTATGTTATTTGTACGGTTTCATATTTTCTTTATCCTTATTAACTCTTTATGTAATTTACTCATAGGCTACTCTCTTATATAAGAGAGTCGGGGGTTTATGGAATAAACAACTCTTTTGATTTTCCCAACATGGTATCAGAGCGGCGGTCCTAGACCGGAGCTCCTGTACCCTAACCCTAACCCCACCGCACACCCCTCTCCGCACGCCACCCCCTTCTTGCGCCGCACCTCTCCTCAGGTCGCCCATCTCCGCGCGCCACATCTCCCTGCACGTCGCCTATCTCCGTGCGCCGCCCCTCTCCTCGGGTCGCCCCGCACCGCTCCTCGCCTAGGGAAGCCCAGCAACGGGCCTCCCCGTGTTGCGCCACGGACCGTAGCTCACCCTAGGCTTCCATACTACCTAGGCTATCACCGCCTATGCCTAACCTTCTTTCTTATGGGTTTGGTTGCTTGAGTCTACACATGCAACCGAACCCGTGAATGTCAGTGTAGACAATAATATATCCAGCCTACAACCCTAGTCTTCTACGTAAAGACGTGTATAACGAGTGCAGAGACCTCTCTCGGTAACTCTTTCCCTCGTCTTTGCGCGTTGGCTTCTGACTCTCGTGTGACGGTGGTGTCCTCTTGGAGCGGGGGCGAGTGGTCCCCTACTTTTGCTAGCAACCTTTCCGACGAGCGGTTTTATGAGTTCTTAAGCCTCCTGCAACAGCTTAGGACTGCGCCAAAGCCATCGACTACCAGGGATCACTGGATTTGGCGCGACGGCATCTTCTCTACGAGGCCGGCGTTCAGGGCCATCTCGCAACAGCAGAACTCTCAGCGGAACCTCCTGTGCAAGGATCTTGGGTGGCTGTGGCGCATGAAGCTACCTGAGAGGGTGATCTTCTTCCTGTGGCTTTTGAGGCGGGGGAGGGTCTTGACCCGAGATAGATGTGCAAGGTTTGTTTCGGGGATTGGCTCCTTGGACTGTGTGATGTGTGGTGGCAGTGCGGAGACATTGGAGCACCTATTTTTTCTTTGCCTGAGCTCTGCCGCAATTTGGGGGGACGTCAATGTTACTTGGGTCAACGCATCTTCAGCTAACCCCTTTTGGGATTCTATGCGCTCAAGTGTTGATCGGCCAAGGAGGGAGCTGCTCCGCCCCTTCGCGTGCATTTGGGCGCTGTGGCTTGCTAGGAACGCGAAGATTTTCAGGGGTCAAAGGCTTTACAAGGAGAATATTTTAGCACACGTTTCTTTGCTTGTGAATGACTGGCTGCTCCTGTAATGCATTTGGCGTGTGTTTTCCTTTTTTTTGGGGCCCTCAGGCGGGATCCACTCGATCCTTAGTGTTTGTATAACTTTCCCTCCCCCTTGTCTTCTTCTTCGCTTTTAAATAATATTTGGGGCGAACACCATGGCGTGTATCCCCCGAAGTGCTTTGGTTTCAAAAAAAACCCTAGTCTTCTATTATCATTATGTCAGAAAGCAACGCCGATATTCCATCCACAGACGCCTTCAAAGGTCCTGCGCCAATTATGAATATGGACGGGTCAAATTATGAACTGTGGGCAATGCAGTTTATGAGTATGATGAAGTATAACGATAAGAAACACATTCTTACTGAGGAAGAGCCTGCTGAGAAGACTGGGGTTAACGCCTCATGGGAGGCGGATGATGCATGCGCCAAGGTTTGGCTATCAGGAACGCTAGCAATTGAGATTGCAAATGTATTCTCCATCATCCCACTGCAAAAGCAATGTAGGATATTCTTGCCGCTACCTATTCACAGGCAAAGAATGAGACGAAGATCCTGCACCTCCAGCATGGCATCTTTAAAATCAAGCAGAACGGACGGTCTCTGCACTCGTTATACACGTCTTTACGTGGAATGTTTGAGAAGCTCTATAGCTTCATGCCTCTTACATCTACTCCTGAACAGCAAAATACCTACAGAAATGCCACTATGGTTTGTGTATTCGTGGCATCCCTTGATCTAGAGTACGAGGCAACACGTTCCTAGATCTTGGCAGATTCCACCATTCCTCCTATGGAGGAAGCCTTTCAGACCGCCTCAACAATGGCAGCATTTCGAGGTCGCGGGGTCATCATTAGTTTCGTGGTCGTGGACCTCAGGGCAGAGGGAGTCGTGTTTGCTAACCATGCACTTTCTATCATCGTTCTGGATATACCGAGGACACATGCTACTCCAAGCATGGATTTCCTGCTTCTGCACGAGTATCTGAACAGATTCAACCTCCATCTACTTCTTCTTTGGATCAACGCTTTGATGATCTTGTAGCTCGTTTGAGGGGTATTATCCCTCCATCTACTCCTGTTACATCATCGCCGGCCTTCGAGAGCCATTCTGATGTTGTTGTTTCTGCATCCACCAGTACCTCAGGTAGTACTTATACACTCACTAGCAGTAGCAGATCTGATACTATAGAGTGGATTATGGACTCGGGTGCCACACATCATCTGTGTGGAGATAGAGGTCAACTTACAACCTACATGTTCCTCCAGGACAGACTGTGGTTATTGCTAATGGGACGCACTCCCCGATTACTGGTCAGGAGGAGATTAGCCTGACACCATCTATGCATCTCAAGAATGTGTTGTATGCACCTGAATTTTCTATGAATTTGGTATCAATTAGCCAGATTACGAAGGATTTACATTGACGACCAATTTTTGATCCATCTTCTCTCATTTTTCAGGACATCCTTACGGGCAAAGTGATTGGGTGTGGTCGTGAGCAGGGTGGACTGTATCGCCTTGTTCGGACTCCATATGCCGGAATCTCCTCTCTTCCTGGTAGACCTGTCTCACCAATTTTGTGGCACCTGCGCTTTGGTCATCTACTGCTTCAGAAATTGTGTCGTGTTTTACCCCAGGTTTAGCCTCATACATCCTTTCAATGTGAGGCTTGTCAGTTGGGAAAGCATCATCGGTCTACCTTTCCCAGTCGTCGGAGTCAGAGCAGTAGCTCCAATTTTGAGTTGTTTCATGTTGACATTTGGGGTCCTAGTCGTGTTCCTGATCATCAGGGACACAAGTTTTATATTGTCATTGTTGATTTTTCTCGTCTGTCTTGGGTCTTTTTAGAAAAGAATAAATCTGAAGCT
This sequence comes from Ottelia alismoides, assembly GCA_037367405.1. Classification (NCBI taxonomy): domain Eukaryota; kingdom Viridiplantae; phylum Streptophyta; class Magnoliopsida; order Alismatales; family Hydrocharitaceae; genus Ottelia; species Ottelia alismoides. The sequence continues at coordinate 279,984 of JAZKJV010001748.1, read as the reverse complement.
GGGAATATTATCATAAATTTCATAAATAAAGTTCGTAATGTCTTTTCTGCGTCTGTGAAAATTATGAAAAGTGATAATGCCTTGAAATTTTGTACTAATACTCTCTCAAATTATTTTTCTACCCAAGGAATTATCCACCAAACATCATGTGTCTATACTTCCCAACAAAATGGAGTAGCAGAAAAGAAACATCGTCATTTGCTTGATGTCACCAGGACGCTTCTCATACTGAGTCGTGCTCCTCATTCTTTCTGTGGTGATGCTGTACTAACGGCTTGCTATCTCATTAATCGCATGCTGTCATCTGTCTTAGGTGAGAAGATTCCTTTCTCTTTGGTTTTTCCTGAAAAGGAATTGTTCTCACTTACCCCACATGTGTTTGGCTCGGTTGCCTTTGTCCACCAGTTGTCTCCAGGTATTGACAAGCTCTCTCCTAGAGCTGTCAAATGTGTTTTCGTCGGGTACTCCAGGACACAAAAAGGCTACAGGTGTTATGATTCGTTGCGCATGAGATATTATGTTAGTGCCGATGTCACCTTCTTTGAGTCTGTTATGTACTTCTCTCCTACAGGTGATCGGTTGGTGTCCTCAGACACTGATGAAGCCATATACATGCCACCACCACCACCACCTACACCTTTACCACCATCACCACCACTACCTACACCACCTACACTTCCTATTACAGTTCCTGTACCACCATTGCCACACCACTATACCCGTCGGCCTACTTATGCTCATGGTCACCTCTCATCATCTAGCTCACATGAGGCATGTCCTGAGAATATCATTTCTAATGATGGCTCTATTGGTTTACCTGAGCAGGCTGTGTTACAGGGGGCAGATGAGGATGCCATTGATGTAGACCTACCTACTACGCTTCGGAAACAGAAGCGTAGTTGTGTGTCATATCCTATAGCATCCACGATTTCTTTTGATCGTCTATCTGGTGAATTCAAGAGTTTTTCTATTGCACTATCTGTCGTGGACATTCCACGGAATTACCAAGATGCATTGAAGGACAGTCGATGGCGCTTAGCTATGGAAGAAGAGATGGTTGCTCTTCAGTCAAGAGGTACATGAAGCCTTGTTCCTGCACCTACCGATGTGTCTACAATGAACTATAAGTGGGTGTTCATAGTTAAGAAAAATGTAGACGACCACATTAACAGATACAAGGCACGCCTGGTTGCCCATCAGTTTACACAGATATATGGGGTGGATTATCTTGACACATTCTTGCCTGTTGCCCGTCATTCCACCTTACAGATCCTTCTCTCTGTTGCGGTTATTCGAGATTGGTCGTTGTTTCAGTTAGATGTTAAGAATGCATTTCTATATGGTGATTTGCAGGAGGAAGTCTACATGCAACAACCACCTGGTTTTGCTGTTGAGGGGGAGTATTCAAAGGTGTGTCGACTTCATAAGGCCATCTATGGCCTTAAGCAGAGCCCTAGAGCTTGGTTCCAAAAGCTTTCAGACTTGTTTGAAAGACAGGGATATAAACATTCTAATGAAGATCATTCCCTTTTTATACAGAAAACATCCAAAGGTACGATTGCAATTATGGTGTATGTAGATGATATCCTGATTACAGGTGACGATGTACAAATAATACAGAGGGCGAAAGAAATGCTGGTCGTGAATATGTCACTAAGGATCTTGGAGTCGTTAGATATTTTCTAGGACTGGAGTTCGCCAGAAATCTACATGGACTTGTGATGACCCAGAGGAAATGTCACTGACTTGCTAAGTGAAATAGGAATGCTTGGATGTCGACCTGTCACTACACCTATGTATCCAAGCATGAAATTATATGATGATGATACTGATGAGGTGGATAGGATAAGATACAGAGAACTGGTAGGAAAACTCCTTTATGTTACCATTATCAGACCCGATATTTCTTTTGTTGTTAGTCGGGTGAGCCAGTTCATCAAGCAACCATGTCAGGTACATATGGATGCTATACATATGATACTCAAGTACCTTAAATCAGCTCCAGGTACATGTCTATTGTTCAAGAAAGACAAGGAGATCGCTATTTCAGCATGCGTAGACGCAGACTATGCAGGATGTCCTAAGAATAGGAAGTCCACCACTAGATTTGTTGTATATGTTGGAAACTCTCTTCTCTCATGGAGAAGCAAGAAGCAAACTGTTGTAGCCAAATCCATTGTTGAGTCTGAATATAGGGCCATGACCCAGGTTAGTACAGAAATGATGTAGGTGAAAGCTGTTCTTACAGACCTATATGTAGAAGTCTCACTTCTTATGGTACTGGAATGTGACAATCAAGCTGCTATATTTATTGCTAATAATACAGCATTTCATGAACGAACCAAGCACATTGAGGTTGATTGTCACTATATACGAGATATGATTCAAAAGGGCTTTCTTTCCACATCTCATGTTAGCTTAGGGGACCAGACTGCAGATATTTTCACTAAGCGTTACTTAGAGAGCCCTTCCAGAAGTGCTCGTCCAAGCTGAGCATGATTGATATCTATGCTCCATCTTGAGGGGGTGTAGAGATACATTTTATGTTATTTGTACTGTTTCATATTTTCTTTATCCTTATGGACTCTTTATGTAATTTACCCATAGGCTACTCTCCTATATAAGAGAGCCTAGGGTTATGTAATAAACAACTCTTTTGATTTTCCCAACATATTTGTATCTTTTTATATTCATTTCTTATTTCTATTTTCTTCATGTACCGCTTATGTAATTAACCCATGGTTTTTTCCTATATAAGAGAGCCACATGATCTCTTCATTGATATGTTATTCTATTTTTCTCCCCAACATGCATCAAATCAATACACGTTAGTTTTGAAATTGTATAAAATCAAAACACATGTACACCTGGGTCAACATCTTGGATTTCTGCGTTCAAAAAGATACAGTCAAGGATTCTTTTGAGATTAGCAAATTTCAAACCTTGGTTCTTTATGTGCTAGGCCCACTGCTCATCCACCGACCATTTAAGAGAATTCAAAGAGAAAAATAGTTGCCAAGTACTTATTTGTCTCAAACAAAAGCAAGCAAATGCTTTACTTGGCCCACTACTCATCCACAGACCATTTAAGAGAATTCAAAGAACAAAATAGTTACCTAGGACTTGTTTGTCTCATAAACAAAAGCAGGAAATGCTTTACTTTAGAGGTATGTTGAAAGCTATCAAAGCCTTGTATAGAAAAAATGAACGAAATCCATGACATGGGATCAATGTTTCAAATTTCATGAAATTTCGGTTTCGACACCTACCGAAATTGAAATCGAAATCTCGATATGGACCCTCCACAAATCTAGGCCAATTTTATCCAAAATTGGTGAAATTTCGTCAAAATTTCAATGAAATTTCGAAATTATTTCGCTTTTTCACCATCTCGAAACGAAATCAAAATCGAGATTTAAAATCTTGCATAGGATAAGCAGTATAAATGCAATATGAAACATGTTGATGCATGTAATAGAGGGGTAATTGGATTCCTCCAGGATTCAATAACCATCTACTCAAGTTTAGTCTCGCATCTACTATCTGTTGGACTCTGCTTTGTCTATGGGACTATATAAGGAGCCACATACCCCCCGTACTCATTGAGAATTCTAATAGAAGATCCGTCCCTTTGAGACCGTTAGAAAATAGGAATGCGGAAATGTATCAGAATAATGATAGAAAACATTAAAGAAGACGGGATTTAACGCGAAACCCTACTTCCTAAGGACTGGGATGAAACCACGAGAGAACGCCTCAAAGGGTTGATAGTCTATTGCTTTTCTCCCCGGATACAATGGGTGTGAGGGTCTATATATAGCCCCCACTGAGTCTGAGTCTCCACATCCCACAGATGGAAGATGTAGGACTAAACTCTGGATGAGGTGAATGGATCTTGAAGAGATCCGTTACCCATCTCCCACATAAATGACCCATAACCAAATACTCCAACACCCCCCTCAAGATGGAGCATGCAATGCTCAGCTTGGACAAACAGAAAGAAAACTCAACTCACACCACAACATACTACATACAATATCAACTCAACGTGCACAACTATCGGTTGTTGTCGAAGAAGTTGTTTCTCATGCAGTGCAGGTGAGGAGGACAAATGGGCTGGAGTGTGAGTCAAACTGAATCTCATCGTCGAAGAGCATATGCTCTGTACTGCACATGTTAGAGTCACAACAACTGAGAGTTTCTACACGGAAAACCCTGGCCCACCACAACATTTGGACAACTGCTTCATCTCTAAAAAGGTCGAAAAGAGCATCGTTAATTATCCATATGTAGACCTCTGAAGATGTGTCTCTCTCATAGGGACATCGAAGCGGGTTCTCTCTCATAGGAACCTCAGAAGGATCTCATACTGGAGTTCACGATCGCTTGAGATGGAGTCTGAAGAGTATCCTCGTCGGAGAACTGGGTCTCTCCCATCTGGCACAGAGAATGATACTCTACTCTGGAGTCCCTATGAAATCACATGAAAACCCTATCCTACATGGTATAAGGAATGGGATCTCTACTCTAGAGTCCCTATGGAACACATGAAAACCATGGCCGAAACATAAAAGATGGGGACCACAAACAATGATGGCAAATAGGTGCACATCTGAAAAACAACATACATGTGCCTGTATGAAGCTAAGGACTCGGAAACATCTGACGTCGAGTCTGAACATTTGAACTGTAGAGTTTGGAAAATCTGGCTAGTCTAGAATCTGACATTTGAATGGACCTTTAACTCTACACAATCCTCTCCCTTTCTCCCATATTGGTCGAAATACATGATATCGACCAAATTTGGAGAAAACAAACAAAATGGGGAGAAACACATCACATAAGCCGGTCACATTTTTTAAATCTTTTTTCCGACTATTTCATTCCTTTTTTTAATAGTTGTCACCTTTTTTTAAATAAATCGTTTGCATTTTTTACAACTTCCCCCTTTCTAAATTTTTCTGCGTATGACTTTTCTTTTATACACGCCTTTTTTTCCTTTTTCTTCTCTTTTTTTTGAGCAGAATATGCACCCTCCTTTTTTTCACTGCAACGATGTTTTTTTAACAACCGTTCAATTTTTTTTAAAATAGCAGCCCCCTTGGGGTTTTTCTTCATGCGGCCTGCTACCCCTATTTAGGGTTCTCAATGTGGGAACCCTTTGCTCACACCACATCCACTCTAAGGGTTCCCCGATGGGAACCCTTCTTTTCCCTACACCGCCACCCTGATAGGGCTTGGTCACTCGTACACCGCCCCCTGATATGGAGAAGTGCACCGCATGCGCTTGAGAGCTTCTCTTGGGAGACCACGATGAGGCGGTGGCTCGCTCGGGAGGTGCACGCTCGGAAGAGGGATCGCGGTAGACGCCGCCTGAAACGAGGGGGCCATCGGTTGAAGGGGAACCAGAGATCACGCCTGTCAAGGGAGGTACCGCCTGCGAGGAATTGTAGAGCAACAGAGGATCACCTAGGCCCGATCTGCATCGCTTGTTGCTGCTGGAAGAGGAAATCGCTGGGAAAACTTGGTGGCATCGCCACTGCGCAATGGCATGAAGGATGTCGCACATCGCCTCGATATCAGAAGAGGGAGGCGGAATCGCCGCCGTTGGATTGGAGATGTGCTCCGCCTGGAGCGAGTACTGGAGAGCGCCGCTAGCGATCTTGCGTCGCCGCCTGAAGCTTTTGATGCGCGGTGGTCTGGAGTAGCATGCGTCTGAAGTAGAAGAATCTTGGGCCGCATACGCAAGATTTCGCAACACCATTAACTTGGAGAAGATGACTGAGAATCTCGCATAGTTCCTAGAAAAACCATCTGAATCATGTTGAAAAATCGGATCATGTCGTTGGTGATATACGCGAGTCTTAGATGATTGCGTGCCCAATGCAGCATGGAATTAGGATTATCAAGAACCCTAGAACTTCTTGAACAGATCTTCAAAACATCAATTTTTATTAACGAACAACAAATCGATAGGATGATGTTGTTGATGAATCAGGGTTTCAAAATAAACCCTAGAACGAATCTTGAATCTAAAAAAAACTTAAGAATCCTTGAGAATCTAACCTGCTCTGATACCACGTTAGAATATAGGAATGCAGAAGCGTATCAGAATAAATGATAGAAAACATTGAAGAAGACAAGATTTAACGTGGAACCCTACTCCCTAAGGAGCGGGATGAAACCAAAGGACAATACCTCAACGGGTTGATAGTCTATTGCTTTCCTCACCGGATACAATGGGTGTGAGGGTCTATATATAGCCCCCATTGAGTCTCCACATCACACAGACGATATATGTGGGACTAATCTCTGGATGAGGTAAATGGATCCTAGAGAGATCCATTTACCCATCTCCTACATAAATGATGCATAACCAAATACTCCAACAGAGACCTTCTCCCATGGTTTCATCCAGTTCCTTAGGGAGTATGGTTCCACATAAAATTCCCAAATGTTCCATGTTTATCTTTATTTTATTGATCAGATTATCGATTCGCTTCCGCGTTCTTGAGATTTCAACATGATATCAGAGCAAGTCACTTTTGGGACAATCAGTTTTTAAGTTCATTTCTCAGTTTGATTATTCTTCGTGTTCTTCAGAGTTCATGATGTGGTCAAAATTCTTGTTCAAGTTATGAAGATCAGAAGTTGCAATTTGTTCTTATCATTGTTCGTCAAGTGGGTTCATTCACGAAACCTAGTCCTTCTTGTTGCTCATGAGCAATCGTGAGTTCCTCAACAGAACCCTAACAACGGCTCCAGGCGAGATCCTACCACAACTGCAACAACTTGAGGTGGCCCACCTCCAATCACGAAGATGCAACCCCTTTTTCTCGAGGAAGAAAGCAACGATCGCCCAACAGACCATCCCTCCTCTCACGTGCAAGGAGGCAACTTCCCCAGGCACCTCTACCTATAGTCATCTCTCAAGGCGGTGCGAGTCCATGTTCCCCATGGAGCCACCGAGGGACTCAATCGCCTGTCAAACTTCCCAAGGCGCAACATCTTCTCCACGGGACCATCACCGACGACACCCAACAAGGGGAGGCAAAGGACCGACGGCACACCACCAAATCTGATGGCGACAACCCTACAGCCATGGGATCAAATTTCATCGCAATTCGACCAAATTTTGATCAAATTTCGATTTCGACAGATAGTGCTGTCAGAAATTTCTCACGGCTCGCTAAAAGTTCGATTCAGATTCGATTCGAAAATAAACGAACCGAACCTGAACATGAGTTTGGGCTCGATTAAATAAACGAACCGAACCTCAAAAACATAGGTTCGCTCAGGTTCGATTCGTTAAAAGTTCGATTATATACACACATACATATATAAATATATATATACATACATATTGTATATATATAAGGAAAAAATACATTGTATATTAACATAAGGGCATTCACTTATTTTTCCAAACCCATCTAGTCATCCACTCCCTAAGTCCCTATTTCCGAAACCCTACAAAACCATCCCCTGCAACTACGGTTTTTCCCTTTGAACAGAAACACATGCACAACATTTATTCTTAAATGGACCTTTAACGAGCCGAATTGAACCTTTACGAACCTTACCCGAGCTGAACCGAACATGATTACATTTTTCATTATATCGAGCCAAATCGAGCCCGAGCCTGAAAGTATGCTAAACGAGTCGAACCGAGCCTGGGTTGGTTCACTCAGCTTTGGCTCGTTTACACCCGTATTGACAGGTGACCAAAATTCGACCGAAATGGCCTATATCAACTAAAATTTGGGGGCTCCAGTTCAAAAACTGATCGAAATTTCGATCGAATTTTGGCTGTAATTTCATTTTGGTCGGTCATTGAAATGGTGACCGAAATCGAAATTTGAGGCCTTGCCTACAGCCTCCAGGCGAGGCAAGCACTCCTAATAGTGCTCCTCCACGAAGCTGAAACCTACATGGCTTTGCATCCTCACAAAGCCAACTTTTCAAGTTCCCATTGCGTGAGGCCATTCGTTCCTCTCATGCATGGTCAATTGCTAGGTACGACAACTGTCCGAAGCAAGTTCCACTGGCAGCAACGGTGGCATCTCATGAGATGGGTTCTTTCTCCGGAACCCTAATGTGGCTTTGGAAGAGAAAAAAAGGGGTGGTTGATCCCCTACCTAAATATGGTTGACATCTCTTTCTCTAAAGCATTATTTGAGGCCTAATGGGCCTACTGCTGCTTTGAATAAAAAAAGAGGAAGATAGATCTGTATCTATTTCTATTGGGTCTAAAGTTGCCCTGATTTGCAAACAAAAAAAGAGGGAAAGTCGAAAAAAAAATGATGAATGGCTTGAAAAAAAGGGATACATACAAAAAGAAGCCATATGAAAAAAGGATTGATTTATGCAAGGGAGCACAAAAGGAAAAAATGCATGTTTTGTTTATCCCAACTTGATGTTTCATTTTCTTTATTCTATCAAGTATGGGAGAAAGGGGGAGTCAGAGATGGATTCTTCAAAACTTCTACTGCCCGACCACCATGACTGACAGACCGACACTCCAGACTGCAATTACGATCATTCGTCTTCACCGAGCATCGATTTCTTGTTCAGGGTGTACTTCTACTACTACTCTGAGCTGGACTTCTTCTACTCCGACTCTTCTCCAGGCGCGACAGAGATACGTTCCGGTGACATGGTATCGTAGCGACTCTACAGATATGACAGAGATACGTTCTGGTGACCTAAAAGTCATAAACTCATCTTCGAGTGAGGTTTTCTACCAGCAGCGAACATATGTTCTTGTGATGTATCATGTGAAGACGTCCTGTATATTTTTTCTTTTTGTTGCAAGCTGCAACTTTCTCAGCTCCAACTTGAGGGGGAGTGTTGATGTAAATAATAGAGGGTTAATAGGATCCCTTCAGGATCAATTACCATCCACTCATATTTAGTCCTACATCAACTATCTGTGGAACTCCGGTTTGTCTGTAGGACTATATAAGGAGCCACACACCACATGTACTCATTGAAAATTCTAATAGAAGATCTGGCCCTTTGAGGCCTTCACTCGTGCTTTCATCCCACTCCTTAGGGAGTACGGTTCCACGTAGAATCCCAAGCATTCCATGTTTATCTTTCTTTATTTTATTGCACTATTTATCGTTTCGCTTCCGCATTCTTGAGATTTCAAGAGAACAAAAGCAGTTGATGTGAAATTAAATTAGTATGTGGCACATCATGACAAGAAAGGAAACTAAAAAAGTTGGGAACAATGCAAAAAATGAATCCAAGTGTTCATTCAAGGCACTATAAAACAATACAAACTTACCAAAGATACTACGAAGTACTTACCAAACAACACAGTTCCCACAAACCAGTGCAATGCAAGCATTCCATCCTACAGCCAATGAAATGGAAATTTTTCAGATGATGTATAATGTGTAAACCTTTCTCAAATAACTCGAATTAAAACAGAAATTACAGTCACGAGTAAAACCAAAATTTGTAATAACCACGTCCTCAAATAGCATTCGGCAAAATTTTAATCTCACCGCTTACCCAACAAGAATACCCCACCTTTCTTTTTTCAAGTTGCTGACTAAAATGTTGGCAAACTATTGCAAGATATCATTTCCTTTTAGCAAAACAACAAAAGCCATGGAGCCTGTTTATTTCCCCAAATTTTGCTGATATGGGTGAAATTCGATCCCCATTTCCTCCATTTAGATGCTGAATGTTGCTTGTGCCCTGTGAGTTTTTCTTTGCCATTGAGTTTCTTTATCGATTTCGGTGAGTTCTTCCGTATTTCTTCATCTCAAACCTTAATCGTGGTAAGAATTGATTTCTATTTCTTAATTTATTCCTGTAATGCTCTATATGGTGTATGGTTTCTTACTTAATCATATATATTGGTTCCTTGTTTCTCAAAACTTTAAGGATAAAATGTTAACCGAGTTCAAGTTATGCATATTTTGCCAAGATATATACCAATATCGGACATTATATGGGCCCAACATCCAACATTATATGGGTTAAATCGAACCTCTCCATATCAAATTTAAATTATTTTTAATCAAATTCGAAATTTATATAGAATATTCTGTAATTTCCTGATATGCATTAACAAGTTTTTTAGTTTAGATCCGCATTTTAGGAGGTAAGATACAAGAGAAATTAGTAAGACTCAAGGCACAGGATTTCCATCCGAGCAGTGTAAATAATACTGGTTTCTTCTTTCTTTAAAGTTTACAGTAATAGTAATGTAGAGCCGAGGTTTGTTTGTTTTTATGTTGCATGTGTACCTGCAAAAAAAGAAAGAATGAAGATTGTGCCATCCACTTCTAGATCGATTCTAACACTGAGCAACCTGTTGGTGGAGAGATCGGACGGAAGTATTGTCAGTGCTCCTCATGACAACTAGCCAAATCTCGATAACTTTTTATGGGAATAGAATTAAAGGAAATTGAATCAAGAGGTCGAAACAACATCCGGTTGATGGACAAGAATCTGATCAACATGCCCTCAAGTATCAGGACATATCGGTGATATATCACCGATATGTTATCGGTGACATGGCCATCGAAACTCCCCGTGTATCATTCTCACATGTCATCTCCATGTCAACAATATATTGCCAATATGTCGCCCATATATAGGCAATATGAGGAATAATGAAGATTCACCATGTATTTCATTCAAATATGGGTATCTACCTTATTATACATCCAGTTCACCCCATGTTCTGGACTATGAGTGTGTGTAGGCAATTTTGAAGCTTCATGCATATCTGCGGGAGTTCTTGGAGGCTCGCCAATTCGATGGTACGTGTTCATTATCCTATGGTATTCGTAAAATGAGTGATCGTAGATTCTACTTCTTCATTTTCTCAACGATGATCTATGAAAATATGATGAATTTTTAATATTTTACATATATTCATCATGATATGGGTTGGAAACTAAAGAAAGCTATATATGTCAAATTTGAAGTGTTTGCTATAACATTAGATACGTGTTTGTTAAATTTGACTTAAATATTACATGATCCGAGTGAAATTTACATATCGTATTTGTTAAGTTAGACTTTTATCTTAGATGATCTGAGTGAAAACCCCTAAATAATATCATCTCCCACAGTTCAATCATCTTTATCAAACAGTTTTCAAGTTGCATCTTCTTTTTTAAAAAGGAAAAAGGTATGCCATCATAAAAGGAGCACACCAAAAACTTTTGTATTTACAAGTTTAAGTATCACAATTACAACGATGGGAATCTCTTTGGATCTTGGCATGCGCCATCACATTTACCACATATAACCTCTCACTTTGAAAAATCACCCCATTTCTCGCCAGCAAGATCACCCATAGAATAGTTACTACCTGAATCAGTGCATCATCCATTCCAACTCACGACAATCCATTGACTCCAAGAAAATAGATGCACTCCCAAAGGCCACCTTATCGAGATCTGCCTACCCCTGATAGTCTTCTGAAGTGGCAATAGGAGAAGAAAAGATGATCAACATCTTCCAACCCCTCAGCAAACCACTTATAGGAGCCATCCGCATCATGGATGGTCTAAGCATGGCCTCAAATTTTAGCGAAATTAGGTCGAATTTCTGTCGAATATCAATATCAAGTCGAAATCGAAATTCGACCGAAATGGCCGAAATGAGCGAAATATGGGGGTCCTAGTATAAAAAAACGACCAAAATGACCGAAATTTTGGTTGATTTTCGACTGATTCCGTTTCGGTCGGTTACCAAAATGGTGACCGAAACCGACATTTAGGGCCTTGGGTCTAAGCCCTTCATGCACCCAACAGTACATGATCCCTCAATAGCCAAATGAAGATCTTGCACCGCAAAGGGATATTCCACCATCAAATGTGCTTGTGCGCTTCAGTAGCAATCCATGGATAAAACATGGTTGAAGTATATAGCACCGTATACGCCTTTGTATAGAAAAAACCATACCCATGTCCAATGATCCAGCTCATCTAAAGGACTTTGAATAGAGAAAGAGACTGAACCAAAGCCAAGAATTCCATTGCACACTGATTAGAGAGGTTCGAACTGAACTGGGGATACCACACCCCATTGTCTCATCCCTCGCAACACCATTCCCTGGTCAGCCGCTAATGCAAAGAGGTGGGGAAATCAATCACAAAGCTTTCTTCTTCCAATCTAGTATTTTTTAGAACATAAATTTCTGATCTAAGTTAATTCGAGTTTCAATTTTCATCTAAAGATCTGCAGGTTTGAGATCTGAGGTAGTTTGGTATTGGTACCGTGAACTAATCTAAAAAGGGGCAGGGATTTATGCTTGAATAGCCTTGATATGAAGCAGATTTGATGGAGTTTGCTTGCTGATCAGATTCTTTGGTTGCAACCATTAGTTGAATTTTATTGTTTCTATTGTGTTAATGAAGTCGGAGAATATAATCAAATCTCCTCCATGAATCTCGATGGGAACACACACCAAAGAATGAAGGGTGGCTTCATATGGAGGCTTCTGATGTGCTGTCCCCGTGATGGTCTCTGAATGCTTGAACGCTCCAACAGCTCAACCATGGGTTCTCGAGTGCCTGCGAATAGAGGATGCTCGAGTTGGGAACTCGGCACAACATGAAGAACGAAGGTGGGCGGAAGCCTCAAAAAATTGCAATGGAAAAGAGATGTGAGTCAATGGAGGGCTGTGTATCGGTAGCAGAGAAGCGTGAGAACACTGAGAATGACGATGATGGCGGGTCGTATCAGATTATTTCAGTTCAAACCATGGAAGAACAGATTTGGGGAAGGAGAGGAGTAGCATAAAGATGAAAGACAGAAGAACAAGAATAAGAAAAAGGAAGAAGGTGGGAGGTGGAGGAGATGAGTGGTGGCAGAAGAAGGGGGATAGAGGAAGAGGGGGCCAGAGGAAGTGGAAATTGGAGGAGGGGACCGGAGGAGGTGGGAGCGGAGGAGGAGGACAGGGCCCGTGGAGGAGGAAGAAGAGGGAAAAGAGAAAAAATAATGTTTTAGAAAAAGACATATCCACCATAGCTATTCAATCTAATTACTCTTGGGTCCCAAAAATTAACGTCCGTTTGGGACGCAGATGAATGGCAACTAACCCGAGGGCAGAAGTCATAAAACTGCAAGAAGGCATGGGCACAACTGATATTCCAAAAAAGGGAGGGGCATAACCTATATTGTAGAAGTTAAGGGCCCAAGTGATAAAATCCTAAATGTTCTACAAAAATTGTGATTGATGCCTCTAGCATATGGCCATCAGACCCCATAAGAAAAGAGAGATTATTTCAGCAGAGCGCAAGGTTGTGCATGTTACAAGTCTCCCTAAAACTGCTCTCTTTTTTTAAACAGAAGCCTGTAAGTTAGTTTTTATGTGGCAATTAGAAGAAAAAAATTCAATAGTTGGTACCCAAAAAGCTGCAAGAAGGGCTTGGTATCATTATTTAAAAAAACAGCTTAGAGGCATCTTAACAAATTGGTCCAGTTACCAAGTGATTCAGGTGCATGGAGGTTAGCACATGATATATAAGTAAAAAATACAGTGATGGTTGTTTAAAATATAGTGCAATTAATGTTTTGCCCTTGGAAAGTTAAACAGTTCAAAGGAATAAAGGGATGTTCATTGTTCATTTTGATATATTTGAATAACTACATATCACGGTCAAGATTATATATTGGAGAGGTTGGGCACCCATTTAATTCTGTGTACAATAGTTTTTAAAAATAAGAGACTGGAAAGGTCTTAGAGATCTGAAATAAAGATTGTGATGTTATTGAAATGGGAGAAAGGGGAATCTAGATGTTTTTGCTAAAAAAAGAAAGTGAATTTAGAAATAGTGAATCAAAGATATGAAATCACATATCCAACAACAATGCAATAATGTTATTTTGCGACTGTCTCACATCTACGAATGGTTGGAGAGGTTTCCATCACAAATAAAAATGCTGCGAACAATAAAGGGCGTCTACTAATGTAAAACTTGTAGTAATTGAATCATATTGCTACAAAAAGACATCATAAACTAACATAACATGATATGTAAAGAACAGAGTGCAGGAGAAACAATATACAATTTGTCAGCGTTTCTTCAGCATATAACAAGGGGTTCAAATGCTGCAAAACGAAGTCTTTTTTTATTTATCTATTTTAAAACAAATAGCCTCAAAAGAAGAATAGACTCACCAAGCACGGCACAGGGGAAGTTGAAGGCTGTAATTACACCCACTATACCAAGCGGATTCCACGCCTAAATAATGTAGTAGGGGGGAAAATACACAAGCAGAAAGAACAAATTCAAACATATTATGAGTGCAGCAATTATGACCTTAGCCAGAACCCAATTCACCAGAATGCAAGGTGTCGTACCTCCAACATCATATGATTTGGACCTGTTCCGAAAATTAACTAATCAGGACGACCACAGATATCACTAAAGAATGTTGTTAGGATCAAAAAAAGGTTTATGCATACATAATGGAACTAACAAATTGAGACGGCCTCAAGTATCACGAAAGATTGTTGTTATGATCAAGAAGATGTTAATATATACACAATGCAAAACCTTATTCATGATTGTCTCTACTATATAGATAAGAATAATCGCTTAGCTATGAATCTTTTCATTAAGAATGTGGTTAGAAATAGTCATTCCAATTTGTAGATGTTAAACTAAAAAATTAATGCTCAAAATTTCTCCATTCTTACGTTCCGAGGGTATGATCGATCCATTTAACTGCCGACTTAATCCAACAGCATAATCACACATGTCAATTATTTCCTACATCAAGAAGTCAACAGTAAGTTGCTTGTACCGGAATAACCATAACTTTCTTTTTAAATCATCCAAAACAAATAAATTATGGAATTGCAATAACTTTAAAACAAAGAGAAAACAATTCCCAAAGGCAAGTATAAGAGTTTCTAAACACGGGACTCAAAAAGAATTTTGGAACACATGATGCTAAAACTATGCAAATTAAGAGATGGTAGTTCTTAGCACAAGTTTAAGAGATGATAATTATAAAAGCAAGTTTAAAAGTTCCATTAAGAAAAAATGCGACCATAACTTAATTCCCAATGTTTGGATTTCAAAAAAATGGTGCCTGAATTTTTCTTGGATATTTGCTGGCCACAAAGATTGGTGCTGTGATCACCAAGGTGTGTCCTATTTCAGTGCTGACCAAAGAGGTTGACCTATTGGTCTATCGCCTAACTAAAGATACCTAGTATTGTTGAAGTTTCCCAACCCTCACCATATTCATTTCTTCAGAAGGGAATTCCAACTCCGGGTGGCGTAAAGTATCAGGGTATGATTTGTATACCGCTAGTATAAAGGAAGAGAACCCATCAGTATGCTCAGTATCCTATGTGTTGCTATATCTCCTTCTCATTCTTATTTCATAGTATAGCATGCTATTTTTTCCATTACTAACATTACCGTTGCATATTCTGCATTGGGAATTGGCAGCTTGGGATGTCTTTAAAAGTCAAGCATATAGAAATATACACAGGAAATTAGAATAAGTTGGTGCACCTCTTGATGCAGAAATTGTTGGCCATTGCTGAAAGTTTTATGTTCATGTGTTTATTTACCACTCCTCATTTTGTTTGGCCTCTTTATGTAATTTTCCCATGGCCTTTCAGCTCTATATAAGAGAGCCATAGGGTACCTATGGAATAATAAGTTCTTTTCTCCCAACATGATATTAGAGCGACGGTCCTAGACCGAAGCACTGAAACCCTAGCTATACCCCACCCGCCGTCTTTCTCTCTTTCATTCTCTCTCTCTCTCTCTCGGTGTCGCCCCTCTCTCCTCTATCTCAACGTGGGGGGGGGGGTGCTTGTTGCGTGTAACTAAGGGCCTCCAGGAGGCTAGATTCATCGGTTTGTGTGGGGTTTTGACACCCCACATGGTCTGATTTTGCTCTGCAAACAACAACAACAACAAAGCCTTTTCCCACAATGAAGTAGGGTCGGCTACATGGATTCTTCGCATCTATTCAGATCTATCTTGGGTTAATCTCGGGCTTACATCCAAAAAACTGAGATCCCTTCGTATAGTCTCTTTCCAACACTTCTTGGCCGTGCTCGCCCTCTTTTAGCCGGCTCAACATCCCAACACTCACATCTCCTAACTGGTGCATCAACTGGCCTTCTTTGCAAATGACCAAATAATCTTAAGCAGTTTTCTCGCATCTTATCCTCAATCAGAGCTACACCAACTTTCTTTCTGATTGCATCATTCCAAATCCAATCTTTACGTGTGTGTCCACACATCCATCTTAGCATTTTCATTTCTGCTACAACCATTCTCTGCACATGTCTATTGTTTACAGGCCAACACTCAGATCCATAGAGCATAGCAGGTCTCACGACTGCTTCGTAAAACTTTTCTTTAATTTTTAAAGGAATTTTCTTATCACACAGAACAACAGAGGCTCCTCTCCACTTTAGCGAGCTTGCATTTATTCTATTAGTAACATCTCCATCAATTTCCCCATCATGTTGTAAAATAGATCCCAAATATCTAAAAGAATCTCTTTTCCAAATGTTATCGTCACTAATCTTCACCTCGATTCCTTCATCATTACTTCCATCAAAGGTGCACTCCATATATTCCGTCTTAGCCCTACTTATATGAAATCCTTTAGTCTCCAAAGCATGTTTCCAGACCTCAAGCTTCTCATTTACTCCATCTCTAGTCTCGTCAATCAACACAATATCATCAGCAAATAACATACACCAAGGTAACTCATCCTGAACGTGACTTGTCAACTCGTCCATAATCAAAGTAAAAAGAAATAGACTCAAAGCTGAACCTTGATGTAAACTAATGTTGATGTCAAAATAGTCAGTCTTCCTAGGCGGGGTCCTTACACAAGATAAAGCCCTATCATACATATCCTTTATGAGGTTAATGTATACGACGTGTACGTGTCTCCTCTCCAAAACTCTCCACAATATTTCTCATGGGACAGAATCATAAGCCTTCTCCAAATCAATAAAGATCATATGGAGGTTCTTCCTTTTAGCTCTAAAACAGTAAAATCAGACCACTGTATCGTACCCGTATAAGAAGAAAATAATAAGGGAATGGTTGTGGATTGAGTCTACACCCATAATCATCTAGCTAACGTGCGTGTAGGCACATGTTCCTCTCTATACGATTTATCATGTCCTCGTCAGGCAATTTGTTAGAAAGTCGCAGTGATGTTATATCTACGGGTGCTTTCAAAGGTCCCGCACATATTGTCAAGATGGATGGCATGAACTGCGAGTTGTGGACGATGCAGTTCATGAGTTTAATGCAGATCCATGAAAAGAAGCACATCCTTACATAGGATGAGCATTGGAGGACAAGACGAGAATCTATGCCTCATGGGAGGCAGATGATGCATATACGCGAGTATGGCTATCTGGAACCGTATTTGTGGAGATCGTAAATGATATACTGGGCCAACTGACTGTGAAGGACATGTGGTTCATCCTCGCTACTACACATTCTCAAGCGCGGAATGAGTCAAAGATTTTACAGCTTAAGAATGACATCATCACAACCAAACAGAATGGTTAACCTCTACACTTGGTGCATACCTCTCTTAGAGGTATGTTTGAGAGGCTACATGGCTACATACCATTGACAGCCACGATTGAACAGTTGAAGGCGTGTCGTGATTCAGTAATGACTGGGGTATTTCTGGCATCCCTAGATAGAATATGATGCAGCTCCGTCTCAGATACTTACAAATTCTATTATACCTCATGTTGGGAGAAGAGAATGAATTGTTTATTCTAGAGAACCCTACACTCTCTTATATAGAGAAGGCCTATGGGTAAATTACATAAGATGGAAACAAGAAAGTAAAAATAGCAGAAAAGGTACATAGAACATATAAATATCTCTACACTTCCCCTCGAGATGGAGCGTTGATGTCAATCATGCTCAACTTGGAAGAACACTTTTGGAATGGCCCTCTGAGCAATGGCTTGGTAAAAATGTCAGCAGTCTACTCTCCTAAACTGACATGAGAAGTAGTGATCAAGCCTTTTTTAATCATATCTCTAGTATAGTGGTAGTCTATCTCAATATGCTTTGTTCTTTCATGGAATGCATGATTATTAGCAATGAATAGCGCTGCTTGATTATCACATTGTAACTACAGGGGTAGATGCAATTTATATGCAAATCTTCTAGCATAGCTCGAACCCACATCATCTCCATACTTGCTTGCGCCATGGCCCTATACTCAGATTCTACACTACATCTAGCCACCCACCATTGTTTATTTCTTACTTTTCCAAGAAACTAAAGAACTACCAACAAACACTGCAAAACCTGAAATAGACTTCCGATCCTTGAGGAATCCTGCATAATCAGCATCAGTACATGCGGAAATCGAAATGTTTGTATCTTTCATGAATAGTAGTCCTACACCTGGAGAAGACTTTAGATATCTCAATATCATGTATATGGCATCCATATGTACTTGTCTGGGATGCTCCACGAATTGACTCACCCGACTTACTGAAAATGCGATATCAGGTCTATTGATAGTAATATAGAGAAGCTTTCCCAACATCTCTATATATCTTCTCATGTCAACCTCATCTGTATCATCATCATATAACTTCATTCTGGGATCCATAGGAGTAGTCGAGGGTTGACACTCGATCATGTCCGTCTCAACAAGCATGTTTGTAATATACTTCATTTGGGTCATCACAAGACCCTATGCATTCCTAGCAAACTCCAACCCTAGAAAATATCGTAGGATGCCAAGATCTTTAGTAACAAACAGATGGCCCATAAATGTTTTTGCCATCTTTATTCCCTGCATATCATCTCCCATAACAAGTATATCATTAACATGAAACATGATAACAACAATACCTCTGGAAGTCTTTTGCACAAACAAAGAATGATCTGCATTTGATCTTTTGAATCATTGCCTTTCAATTAGGTCAGAAAGCTTCTGAAAACATTCCCACGGGCTTTGCTTAAGGCCATATATTTCCTTATGAAGTGTACACACCATCTGACTTCCCCTCAGCAGCAAACCCTGAAGATTGTTGCATGTAAACTTCTTCCTGCAGATCCCCATACAAAAAGGCATCCTTAACATCAAGCTGAAACAAGGGCCAATCACGTACTACAACAAGTGAAAGGAGGACACATAGAGTCAAGTGACGTGCGACTGGAGAGAATTAAAAAAATGTACTAAGCCTTCTCTCTCTATAAGTAGGGTTGGCTACATGGATTCTTGCTCAAATCCATGTTGAAAGATTCGACTATTTTTTACGTTGGCTGTCGACTACCGAACGCAACCCCTGCAAGAGTGGGATTTGAACCATGGTCTTTTGCGCGACTGGAGAGAATGTGTCAATATAATCCATGTCGTATGTTTGAGTGAACCCTCATGCCATCAGCCTTGCCTTGTAACAGTCAAGGCTACCATCTGCATGATATTTGACAGTAAATACCCACTTGCAACTGACAATAGATGCACCTGGGGGAGCAGAGACCAGGCTCCAGGTACCCCGCGACTTCAGAACAACCATTTCCTCCTCCATGGCTGAGCGCCAGCAACTATCCTTCAAGGTGTCCTGATAATTCCGTGGTATGTCCACGGTAGATAGGGCAATATAAACCTCTGAAACTCCTCTGTGAAACGATGAAAGGAAACCTGTGAAGCAAGCGAATATGACGCACAGGTACGCTTATGCTTCTGTAAGGCAATAGGTACATTCAGATCATCAGAAACAGTACTCGCCGGTATGTTAATATCCTGCAAAGATCCCTGCACTGGCACATCGTCAAATCCATCCTTAGTTATGTTATCCGGACAAACCTGAGGCATGCTGGAAGATGGACGAGAAGCATGAGCAAGGACAGACCGACGGGTATAGAACTTAGGTAAAGGTGAAACTGGTGGTGGTGGTGGAGGAGGAGGTAATGATGATGGTGGTGAAACAACAGGAACTGGTATGTAAAAGACGGACGCAAAGGAGGAGGTGACACATATACCTCATCATCCGATGTAGATTGAGCCAACCGGTCATCTATAGGAGAGAAATACATCATTGACTCAAAAAAGGTGACATCAGCACTAACGTAATATTTCCTGCTCAAAGGATCATAGCATCGATAACCCTTTTGAGTCCGAGAGTACCCAACAAACACACATTTGACAACGCTAGGTGAGAGCTTGTCAAGTCACGGAATCAGTTGATAGACAAAAGCAACATAGCCAAAGACACGAAGAGTAAGCGAGAATTCCTTGTCAGGAAAAACAATGGAAAGAGGAACTTTCTCACCTAAGACAGAGGATGTCATAGGATTCACCAGATAACATGCTGTAAGGACTGCATCATCCCAAAAGGAATGTGGAGCATGACTCTGTAAGTAGAGTCTGAGTGATATCAAGAAGATGACAAAACATTCTCTCTGCAATGCCATTCTGTTGAGACGTGTAAGCACAAGTTGTTTGATGGATAATGTCTCGAGACGAGAAGAAATGTGAAAGAGCACGAGTACAAAATTCCAAAGCATTATCCATTCTCGCAAATTTCACAGTAGACGAAAAAACATTCTGCACTTCATTTATAAGATTTTTTATCACATCCCCTTCTTCAGATTTATCAACAAAAATACCCATGACAACCGAGAGAAGTCATCAACAATAACCAGGTAAAACTGATGTCCCTGGTGATCATGGACACGACTCAAACCTCAAATGTCAACATGAAATAATTCAAAAGGGGAGCTACTGCTCTGACGCTGACGACTAGGAAAAGCAGATCTATAATGCTTTCCCAACTGACATGCTTCGCACTGAAAGAAAGAGCGCGGTGAAATCTGAGGCAAGATATGATACATCTTCTGAAAAGGGAGGTGGCCACGTCCTTTCTGTACTTTTGGAGTGCTCTATCTCCTCGGTGCTTTTTGCGTTCTCGTGTGTTTATGGCCCCTGTCAGTCGACTTTGTGGCATGAGTTGTGGGCGGAGATCCATGCAGCTAGAAGTGCAATTCCAAACTATGCTTGCCTTATTGGCGGGGGGGGGACTTCAATGTATCGTTGTTTTCTTCTTATCATCTACGCCTTCGGGGTGGTCAGGATCCGGACTCCTTTAACTTTGCTGACTTGATTAATGACTTACAGCTTGAGGTCCTTGATGTTGCGGACACAAAGTATACCTAGCGGAGCACGGGATCTCGTTCCCGCATTGACCGTTTTCTCGCCTCATCTGAGTTCCTGGAGTTATTTCGGTGCTCCTTCATTTCCTGTAGGCCCCGAACCCGTTCTGATCATACACCTTTGATTTGGGACTCTGGCACTACTACTCCGATGAGAGGTTCTTTAGATTTGAGCGAGTGTGGCTTCTGGAGGACTCGTTCAAAGAGTTGGTGAGCACCCGCCGGTTGTCTTTGTCAGTTTATGGTTCGGTGACAGTGAGATTCTCAGAAAAGTTGAAATGTCTGCGTCAGAGAGGGGTCAGACAGGGGTGCCCTCTTGGTCCTTTGCTATTTTTTCTTGTTGATGATCTTATTTCCTGCATGGTTGATCGGTTTCAGAGAGGCGGAGTTGTGTCAGGTTACAGATGTGGGGGCATACATATCTCCTTGCTTCAGTATGCGGATGACACAATCATGTTCATTGAGGGTGGTAAAGAGGAGGTGGATGGCTTTTCCATTACTCAAGATATTTGGGGAGATGTCTGGCCTGGAACTGAATCATAGCAAATCCACGGTTGTCCCTTTGGCATGTCGGAGGAGGATGCACATTCTTGTAGTATGGAGCTGGGCACGTCATGCGGTTCCCTTCCTCTCCGTTATCTTGGGCTTCCTCTCATGGACGGTAAAATTAAGGTGTCAGATTGGCTGCCAATGGTGGAAAAGATGGAAAAGAAGCCGATTGGCTAGAAGGTTTCTTTGTTGTCGCGTGGTGGCCGTCCGATTTTGATTAAGGTGGTTCTCTCTATGATCCTGATGTTCTTTTTTCTTCTCGCATGCTATCGGTGGGCATCAGAAGACATATGGAGCGGTTGATGCGCAAGTTCCTATGGAGCAAATCTGGTCAAGAGGGGCACGACATACACCTGGTTGATTGGGAGACCATTGTTCAGCCCAAGAAGCATGGAGGACTTGGGATCAAGAGCTTGGAGACACTCAATGAGGCACTTCTATTAAAGTGGGTGAGCAGGATTTGGGTTAAAGATGAGGGTATGTGTTATTGCTTAATACGGTGCCTTTATGGCATTTCCTTGGCGAGCCCTGGTCAGTCGACTATCTGGAAGGATTTGGGTTAAAGTGGGTGAGCAAGGGCCTAATCAATTGGCTATCTGGAAGGGGATTCTGAAGGTAATACCCCGCTTCCATGAGCATTTCAACCTGGTGGTTGGGAATGGTGCCACTTTTGGATTTTATATGGACGACTAGACGGGGGGTGGCTCCCTTTGCAATCACTTTCCTCGCTTGTTTGCCTTGGCCGCTAATTCTGATACATGTGTCATGGATTATTGGGATAATGGTAATTGGATGCCGACTTTCTGATCATCTTTCTCTGATCAACGATTGGAGGAGTTCCTTCGTCTTCTGGACTCTCTTGGGCAGGTGGACATGCCCTCCACTAGGTTGGACCATTGGATTTGGAAGAATGCACCCTTCTCGGTGCGGAAGGCCTATGATGCCATTTTTAGGCCTCCCAACTCCCTTTCAGACACCATGATTCGTGACTGTGCACTCATTTGGACACTTTGTCTTCCAGAAAGGATTGGTTTCTTCCTCTGGATCTTTAGACTGAAGCGCATTATGACTCGTGTAAGCTTTTTGAGGTGGTATCGGATAGATGTCCCTTGTGTGGCAATGACATTGAGACGATGGAACACCTTTTTCCGATATCGTGTTGCCTCGCCAGTGTGGAGTGATGCGGGACTGGACTGGATATGCACATGTGCTTTTGATTCCTTTTGATCTTCTCTTTCTGGGGCACGTAGTAGACAAAAAAAGAAGGTTCTTGTTCGGTGCTCTGGGCCATTTGGTTGGCCCGTAATGATGTGTTTTTTTTCTGGCCATCGTTTCTATTGCGAGAATGTTTCCATTACAAGCGGTAACTTGAATCATAGCTTTTGTAATTTGTATTGCTTTATTATAGTTAATTAATATATTGGGGTGGGCACCAATGCGTGTTTCCCCCCTTTCTTGGTCTAAAAAAAAGATCTCTTCACATGATAATGTCTCACTCCTAAAGGTCAAAGAGAACAAAGGATGATCTAACCTAGATAATTCACAAGCCTAAAAAACTCCAAAAAATCTCAACTAGTATTTTTTTAGTCCAACTAGTAATTATAAGCGATAACTTGTAGTATCTTCGGCATACTACAACACGGGAACTAAAACACCATCCTCGGTAAATTCTTAAAAAAGTTGCCCAAACTACCAACTCAATAATGGCTAAAACGTCAACTGCGATCACAAATAGCAAAGGTACGATGAGGCAACCATGTCTAAGACATCGTTGTAACACATCTCTTCATTCATACCATGACCTTAAAATTTGACCTGAAATTTGTTCGAATTTCAATGATATTTCGATTTTGTCACGTTAATGAAATTGAGACCCATCCCATTTCTGTTTCCAGAATTTTAATGAGATGCCGAGAGAATTTCGCCCTACTTGCATGTCAATTATGATACAAGAAAGGTGAACCTAGGCATGCACCATTATTGAATTTTGGCGGTATGGACAAAATTTTGCACATTTCTCGTTTGTTAAGTCATGTACGAGTTTCTTCGAGGTGTTGATTTTGTATTGTGTTGCTGCAACTTATGAGGTGCTTCTGTTTGTTGCCGTGAGTATGTCACTCTAAATTATGTTTTTAGTTTAGGATCTCTTAAGATCAATTCAAAGTTCTTCAAGTCTGTTTAAGGTTCTTTTGAACAAGGCCCTAAATGTCGGTTTCGGTCACCATTTCGGTATCGACCAAAACAGAATTTCGATGGAATTTCGGTGGAATTTCGGCCGGAATTTCGGTCATTTCGGTCATTTTTTGTACTAGGACCCCCATATTTCGGTCATTTCGGTCATTTCGGTCGAATTTCGATTTCGACTGGATATCGATATTCGACAGAAATTCGACCGAATTTCACTGAAATTTGAGGCCATGCTTTTGAATCTTTTCTAAATCTAGCTTGAGTCTTTGAAAGATTCTTTGATTGTCAACATATATACGCTAAATTATTACTTCATGTGTTAAATAGAAGGTTTTTATGCCACATCTTGCATTATGTGTAATATTTCACAATTTTGAGTTTTAAGAGAGCTTTATATATGTTTGAATAAGCTTCTTTAGTTAATCCCAAAATTTAGAGTTTAAATCCAAACTAAATTTGTTAGTTGCATGCTCTAACCGTTACATTCAAGTTTTAACCAAATGTATCATTTTGTTATTTATTTATTTTGATATAGATGTTTTGTTATGTTGTTATTGCAAATATCACCCTATTCATGTAGAAGAGGCAGAGATCATGGAAGGTCGTATCCCGATATATCGGCGATATATCGGTATCGACAGGTCACCAATATATCGCCGATATGTCCGATATCGGGTATCGACACGCAAAAAAGGAGAGCTGAATCCCGATGTCGGTGATATGGCGTCGATATATCGCAGATATATCGGCGATATATCGGTATCGACATGGTACCGATATCGATACCGATATCGATATGTCCTTCCATGGTAGAGATAATGGCTTCTTCTACTAGTATTGAATCTGATTTTAAGACACTACTACTACGGATGCCAGCATGAAGCTATATGTTGACGATACAGAGGAGGTGGACAAGCAGACATACATGGAGCTTGTTGGGAAGCTCCTCTATATAACTTGTTAGAGTAATCGATACTCTGTTGTTATGTTATTCCATAGAGCCCTCGGGTCTCTTATATAGGGAGAAAATCCTTGGGTAAATTACAGAGTCTTACAAAAAATAAATAGAAATTACGGAACAATAAAACGTAACATATATATATATAAGTCTCTACACTCCCCCTCAAGATGGAGCATAGATATCTATCATGCTCAGCTTGGAAGAACATCTCTGGAAAGGTCCTCTGAGCAGTGGTTTGGTGAATATGTCAGCCGTCTGATCCTCTGAACTGACATGAGAGGTGGAAATGAAGCCCTTCTGAATCATGTCTCTGGTAAAATGACAATCCACCTCGATGTGTTTTGTTCTCTCGTGAAAAGCTGGATTATTGGCAATAAACAATGCTGCCTGATTGTCACATTGGAGATTCATAGGCAAGGGGACATCTACAGTCAAATCTTCTAAGACTGCTTTAACCCACATCATTTCTGCAGTTGCTTGTGCCATGGCTCTGTACTCGGATTCCGCACTTGACCTCGCCACAACAGTCTGTTTCTTGCTTTTCCAAGAAACTAAAGAGCTTCCTATAAAGATAGCAAATCCAGAAGTGGATTTACGATCCCTTGGACAACCTGCATAATCTGCATCTGCACAAGCTGAAATAGATAGATCCGTATCTTTCCTAAATAGCAACCCTGTGCCTGGGGAAGACTTCAGATATCTCAATATCATATACAAGGCATCCATATGAACTTGCCTTGGCTGCTCCACAAATTGACTCACCCGGTTTACTGCAAAGGCAATATCCGGTCGAGTTATAGTAATATAGAAGAGCTTGCCCACCATCTCTCTGTACCTTCTTTTGTCCACCTCCTCGGTATCATCATCGTACAGCTTCATGCTTGGGTCCATAGGTGTACTTGAAGGTCTGCATCCAGTCATTCCTGCTTCAGCTAGCAAGTCCGTGACATATTTTCTTTGAGTCATCACCATTTCTTGTGCATTTCGTGCAAACTTTATCCCCAGAAAATATCGTATCGTGCCCAGATCCTTCGTAATGAACTGGTTTCCCAACAGGGACTTGGTTATCTCAATCCCCTGAGCATCATCTCCTGTGACCAAGATGTTATCAACATATATCATAACAACAACTGTACCTCTAGGGGTCTTCTGGATGAACAATGAATGGTCCGCATTTGATCTCCTGAACCCCTGTTTTTCAATTAGCTGAGACAGCTTCTGGAACCATGCTCGGGGACTTTGTTTAAGGCCATAGATAGCCTTATGAAGTCTGCACACCATCTGAGTCTCCCCCTCAGCAGCAAATCCTGGTGGCTGCTGCATGTAGACTTCCTCCTGTAGGTCTCCATACAAAAAAGCATTCTTGACGTCAAGCTGAAAAATGGTCCAGTTACGTACCACAGCAACAGATAGGAGGATGCGAAGAGTGGAGTGTCTAGCCACCGGTGAAAAAGTATCCAAGTAATCTACCCCATATGTCTGGGTAAATCCCCGTGCTACAAGTCTTGCCTTATACCTATCAAGACGTCCATCTGCATGATATTTCACCGTAAAGATCCACTTGCAATACACCACGGGGGCACCTGAAGGAATGGGAACAAGAGACCAAGTCCCTCGAGACTGCAGAGCACGCATCTCTTCTTCCATGGCTAGACGCCAGCAATCAATCTTCATGGCATCTTGATAGGTCCGTGGAATCTCAACAGACGAGACAGCAGCTACAAACTTCTGGAAGTCCCCATTGATACGATGAAATGAGACTTGAGAAGCAAGCGGGTACGAAGCACATTGTCGCCTTGGCTTCCTTTGAGCTATAGGCCGATCAAGATCGTCTATGACTGGCGGATCCTCCTCCTATTGTAAAGACTCCTGCACCGGTGCATTGGCTAATCCAACATTAGTGGTAACATCAGAACATACCTGAGGCGTGCTGGATGGTTGGCATGTAGCTTGAGCTGGCCCTGTTCGCCTTGTATAGAACTTAGGAAATGGTATAATTGGAGGTGGTGGTGGTGGTGGAGGTGGATTAGAGGATTGACTCAGACTTGGAGGTGGAGGCACATAGACATGAGAGTCCGTGGATGTGGAGGAGATCAGTCTGTCACCTGCAGGGGAGAAGTACATGACTGGTTCGAAAAAGGTAACATCAGCACTCACATAGTATTTGTTATGAATGGGATCATAACAACGATATCCTTTCTGTGTCCTGGAGTAGCCCACAAAAACACACTTGATAGCCCTAGGAGAGAGCTTATCAAGTCCTGGAGATAACCGGTGGACAAACGCAACAGTACCAAAGACCCGAGGTGTAAGTGTAAATAAATCTTTATCAGGAAATAGAAGAGAGAAAGGAGACTTTTCGTCAAGTACAGTTGTAGGCATGCGGTTAACCAGATAGCATGCTGTAAGGATAGCATCCCCCCAAAAGGATAAGGGTGCGGAACTTTGAATAAGTAATGTGCGAGCAATATCAAGAAAGTGTCTATGCTTTCGTTCTGCAACACCATTTTGTTGAGATGTGTATGCACATGTGGTTTGGTGAATAATACCTTTAGAAGAAAGAAAGCGAGCAAGAGAACGAGTGCAAAATTCCAAGGCATTGTCAGTACGCACATACTTAACAGTAGACGAAAAAATATTTTGAACCTCATTGATAAGATTTTGAATAACACTTCCTGCTTCTGATTTATTTTTGAGAAGAAAAGTCCAGGACACTCTAGAAAAATCATCAACAACAACTAGATAAAACCTGTGCCCCTGATGATCTGGGACACGACTGGGACCCCAAATATCTATGTGAAATAACTCAAATGGAGAGCGACTGCTCCGACCCTGACGACTGGGGAAGCTGGACCGATGGTGCTTCCCTAACTGACATGCTTCACAACGAAAAGACGAACCCGGAGATATCTGAGGCAGGAGGTGGCGCATTTTCTGTAGTGGCAGGTGACCAAATCGAAGATGCCAGGTACATGGTGAGACGGAGCCCTGAGAATGTAGTGAGACTCCAGCATACGAGGTCCGTACAAGACGATAGAGGCCATTGTGCTCAGAACCACAGCCAATCACCCTGCCCGTTAGTATGTCCTGAAAAATAACAGAAGATGGATCAAATATAGCACGACAATGCAAATCTCTAGTAATCTGGCTAATGGATAATAGATTCATAGAGAATTCTGGTGCATGTAAAACATTCTGTAAGTGCATAGAGGGCAGCAAATCCGTCTCCCCCTGACCGACGATCGGGGAATGAGTACCATCAGCAATGAGTACAGAGCGACCAGGCTGAACAGCTCTATAGGACTGCAGGATATCTCTATCATGACATAGATGATGGGTGGCTCCAGAATCAACAATCCAACCTGTGAGATCATGATTATGATATGAGACCGGAGGACTACCTGAGGCAGTGGCAGAGGCAGATGTACTGGCAGATGCCGAAGCGGCAATATCAGAGGCGTCAGCACCCTCTGACGATGACTGTGGCATGATATCACGAAGCAGTGCCACTAGCTCCTCGAACCTGTGATCTGGAGTAGATGCTGGTGGACCCTGAACATGATCAGCGATATGTGCAGAAGGAGGGAAGCCATGCTTGGAATAGCATGTATCCTCCGAGTGACCAGTACGGCGACAGAATGAGCACGTAGAGCGTATGCGACCTCCTCGGCCACGTCCACCACTTCCTCTGCCACGGAATGAGGACGAACCACCACGTCCCCTGGAAACTGCCATTGCTGATGGAGGTGCAGTCGCTGTATTCGATGGAACAGGTACAAGACTGAGCCTCCTGTATACTTCTTCCATCGGTGGGATGGTGGCGTCTGCAAGGATCTGAGAGCGTGCTGCCTCGTACTCAGGGTCAAGGGCAGCGAGTAATACGCCAACCATAGTGGCGTTGCGGAACGTCTTCTGCTGTTCCGGCGTGGCTGTGAGCGGAATGGTGCTATAGAGTTTCTCGAACATTCCACGAAGCGACGTGTACAGGGAATGTAGAGGCCTCCCATTCTGCTTCGTGGTAAAGATATCATGCTGCAACTGGAGCATCTTCGTCTCGTTGCGTACCTGAGAGTACGTCGTGGCCAAAATATCCCACATCGCCTTGGCGGTGGGCTGGTGGAGGACATCATTCGCTATCTCCGTCGTGAGCGTTCCTGAGAGCCAAACCTTGGCATACGCATCATCGGCCTCCCATGAGGCATATATTCCTGTCTTCTCCGGCGGTTCATCCTCGGTAAGAATATGCTTCTTACCACACGACTTCATGAGACTGAGGAACTGCATAGCCCACAGTTCGTAATTTGTCCCGTCCATTTTGACGATTGGTGCCGAACCCTTGAAGGCACCTATGGCGGGCATATCGACCTTTTGTTCTGACATACTGCCGGAGAAGAACAACTAGGGATAGACCAAGAAAATGTTGTCTACTAAGACCTTTGAGGATTCAAGTGCATATGTAGACGTTATGCACTTGAACCCAACATCTATCCGAGACCGACCGAAGAAGAGGCGCCCCGGTGGCGAGTAGAGGCTGTGGAAGCCTCTACCGAAGAGAGACGGCGGCTGGGGGGGTCCCGGCGACGGGGCTAGGCGGCGCGGGTGGGTTCCCGGCGGCGGCTGGAGGCCGGGGGTGGAGAGGGGGAGCCGGCGGGAGGGCTAGGAGCCCCGCAGGAGGGTTGGAAGAGCCGGCTGGAGGCTGGCGGCGGCGGACTGGGGGTCCGACGGCGGCGGGCTGGTAGGGGGGGCGGCGGGTGGAGAAAACCCTAGGGTTAGGGTTTTGGCTCTGATACCATGTTAGAGTAATCGATACTCTGTTGTTATGTTATTCCATAGAGCCCTCGGGTCTCTTATATAGGGAGAAAACCCTTGGGTAAATTACAGAGTCTTACAAAATATAAATAGAAATTACGGAACAATAAAACGTAACATATATATAAGTCTCTACATAACTATTACCTGGTCAGATATCTCCTTTGTTCTGAGCAAAGTAAAAGTTTATGGAACAGCCGAAACAGGCCCACTGGGACGTGGTTCACATGATACTGAGGTATCCGAAATCATCTCCAGGTTTAGATTGTTTTTTAGAAGAGGAACGTCGCTTGGTATCACAGCTAGTACTCGGAAATACAGTCGTGTGGCCGCATATGTCTGTATTCGGTCACTTGATCGAAGCGCATATGCCATATGCGGCATTATGCGGCCAGAATGCATATGTGAGCCGAGTAAGCAACATATGCTAATGCATATATTAACTATGAATCTGTTTGACCCATATTTTCTAATCGTGCTTCGTTTATTTTACGAGGATGATCCTATTAAATAGATTCATTTATTTCTCAATTTTAGTACTAATCTTGTAGTGAAATCAATTATTAAATTTAATTACTATCACAATCGTGTATTCTTCTTGTTTCTTGTAATGGTTGCAACAAATAATTATAAGAGTAAAATGTTTAATACTACCGTTTAGGGTATTTTTTTGGAGATAGTGGCACAACCAGTGTCATGTGGTCGCATAATCATATAATTTGGTCGTGCCATTAAGGCAGTATATTCCTGAAATTATTCACTTAATTAGATAATGTAACGTGCTTCAATTGCATCAGTAATGGGGGACTTTCTATTCAGTTTCTCCAGTATATTGTTACAATTTTATAAGTTAGACTATATTTCGTCAATCGTTTCATTTAAGAGTTTGTTTGGCTAAAGCCGTTGAGAGATAAAAATAATATATTTCTAAACCCCTAACTCTTATTATCTTTTATGTAAAGATTAATGGACACTTGTAGGCTCACGTCAGTTATAAAATACACAATATAATCTAAACTAAATTGTTGAATAAAAATAAAAAATCCCATTTTTATTCATTATTTTGTAGACGATGTTGCAATATTCGGTCGAATGGACCGAATCAGGCAATTATTCTTATTTGAGGGAGTGACTAAATAGGATATTGCTATTTGTTAGAGTAAAAGGATACTCTTCTATGTTATTCCATAGAGCCCTCGGGTCTCTTATATAGAGAGAAAACCCTAGGGTAAATTACATAGATGTACATTATATAAATAGGAAATGCGGAACAGTACATCATAACATAATATAAACCTCTACACTCCCCCTCAAGATGGAGCATAGATATCAATCATGCTCAGCTTGGAAGAACATCTCTGGAAAGGTCCTCTGAGCAATGGCTTGGTAAATATATCAGCAGTCTGGTCCTCTGAACTGACATGAGAAGTGGAAATGAAGCTCTTCTGGATCATGTCTCTAGTATAATGACAATCCACCTCGATGTGCTTTGTTCTCTCATGAAAAGTTGGATTATTGACAATAAACAATGCTGCTTGATTGTCACATTGAAGATTCATAGGCAAGGAGACATCTATATTCAAATCTTCTAAGACTGCTCTAACCCACATCATCTCTGCGCTTGCTTGTGCCATGGCTCTGTACTCGGATTCAGCACTGGATCTCGCCACAACAGTCTGTTTCTTGCTTTTCCAAGACACCAAAGAGCTTCCTATGAAGATAGCAAATCCAGAAGTAGATTTACGATCCTTTGGACATCCTGCATAGTTTGCATCTGCACAAGCTGAAATAGACAGATTGTATCTTTTCTGAATAGCAACCCTGTGCCTGGGGAAGACTTCAGATATCTCAATATCATATACAAGGCATCCATATAAACTTGCCTAGGCTGCTCCATAAATTGACTCACCCGGTTTACTGCAAAGGCAATATTCGGTCGAGTTATAGTAATGTATAAGAGCTTACCCACCATCTCTCTGTATCTTCTTTTATCCACCTCTTCGGTATCATTGTCGTACAACTTCATGCTTGGGTTCGTAAGCGTGCTCGACGGTCTGCATCCAGTCATTCCTGTTTCAACTAGCAAGTCTGTGACATATTTTCTTTGAGTCATTACCATTACTTGTGCATTTCTTGCAAACTCTATCCCCAGAAAATATCGTATCATGCCTAGATCCTTCATAATAAACTGACTTCCCAACAGGGATTTGGTTATCTCAATTCCCTGAGCATCATCTCCTATAACCAAAATGTCATCAACATATATCATGACAACAACTGTACCTCTAGGGGTCTTCTGGATGAACAGTGAATGGTCCGCATTTGATCTCTTGAACCCTTGTCGTTCAATCAGCTGGGAAAGCTTCTGGAACCATGCCCGGGGACTCTGTTTAAGGCTATCTATGAAGTATGCACACTATCTGAGTCTCCCCCTCAGCAGCAAACCCTGGTGGCTGCTGCATATAGACTTCCTCCTGTAGATCACCATACAAGAAAGCATTCTTGACATCAAGCTGAAAAATGGTCCAGTCACGTACCACAGCAACAGATAGGAGGATGCGAAGAGTGGAGTTTCGAGCCACTGGTGAAAAAGTATCCAAATAATCTACCCCATAAGTTTGGGTAAATCCACGTGCAACAAGTCTGGCCTTGTATCTGTCGAGACGCCCATCTGCATGATATTCCACCGTAAACACCCACTTGCAGCTCACCACAGAAGTACCTGGAGGAATGGGGACTAGAGACCAAGTCCCTCGAGACTGTAAGGCACGCATCTCCTCTTCCATAGCTAGACGCCAGCAATCAATCTTCATGGCTTCTTGATAGGTCCGTGGAATCTCAACCGACGAGACAGCTGCTGCAAATCTCTGGAAATCCCCATTGAGACGATGAAATGATACTTGAGACGCAAGAGGATATGATGCACATTGTCTTCTTTGCTTCCTTTGAGCAATAGGCCGATCAAGGTCATCTATCACTGTTGTGACTGGCGGATCCTCCTCCTGTAGTAAAGGCTCCTGCACTGGTGCATTATCTAACCCATCATTAGTGATAACATCAGAACATACCCGAGGCGTGCTGGATGGTTGGCATGTAGCTTGAGCAGGGCCGGACCGCCTTGTATAGAACTTAGGGAATGGTACAATCGGAGGTGGTGGTGGTGGTGGTGGTGTAGTGGATTCGAATTGACCCAGGCTTGGAGGTGGAGGCACATAGACATTAGTATCGTGGGTGTGGAGGAGACCAATCTGTTACCTGCAGGGGAGAAGTACATGACTGGTTCGAAAAATGTAACATCATCACTCGCATAGTACTTGTTATGAATGGGGTCATAGCAACGATATCATTTCTGTGTCCTCGAGTAGCCCACAAAAACACATTTGATAGCTCTAGGAGAGAGTTTATCAAGTCCTGGAGATAACCGGTGAACAAACGCAACTGTGCCAAAGACCCGAGGTGTAAGTGAAAACAAATCCTTGTCAGGAAAGAGAACAGAGATAGGAGACTTTTCCCTAAGAACAGTAGCAGGCATGCGATTGACCAGAAAGCATGCTGTAAGTATAGCATCCCCCCAAAAGGCTAAAGGGGCACAACTCTGAATAAGTAATGTGCGAGCAATACAAGAAAAGTGTCGATGCTTCTGTTCTGCAACACCATTTCGTTCAGATGTGTATGCACATGTGGTTTGGTGGATAATGCCCTTAGAGGAAAGAAAGCGAGCAAGGGAACGAGTGCAGAATTCCAATGCATTGTCAGTACGCACATACTTAACTCAAATGGGGAGCGACTGCTCCGACCCTGACGACTGGGGAAGCTGGACCGATGGTGCTTCCCTAACTGACACGCTTCACAACGAAATGACGAATTCGAAGAGATCTGAGGCAGGAAGTGACGCATTTTCTGTAGCGGCAGGTGACCAAATCGAAGATGTCAGGTATATGGAGATACGGAACCCTGAGAATGTAGTGAGACGCCAGCATAGGAGTTCCGTACGAGACGATAGAGGCCATTGTGCTCAGAACCACAGCCAATCACCCTGCACGTTAGTATGTCCTGAAAAATGACAGAAGATGGATCAAATATAGCACGACAGTGCAAATCTCTTGTAATCTGACTAATTGATAATAAATTCATAGAGAACTCTGGTGCATGTAGAACATTCTGTAAGTGCATAGAGGGCAGCAAAGCCGTCTCCCCCTGACCGACAATAGGGGAATGAGTGCCATCAGCTATGAGTACGGAGCGACCATGCTGAACAGCTCTATATGACTGCAGGACATCTCTATCACGACAGAGATGATGGGTGGCTCCAGAATCAACAATCCCACCTGTGAGATCATGGTTATGACAGGAGACTGAAGTACTACCTGAGGTACTGGCAGTAGAAGATGTACTAGCTGACGCCGAAGCCGCAACGTCGGAAGTGTCAGCACCCTCTGAAGATGACTGTGGCATAATATCTCGAAGCCGTGCCACTAGCTCCTCGAACCTGTGATCTGGAGTAGATGTTGGTGGACCCTGAACATGATCAGCGACACGTGCAGAAGGAGGGAAGCCATGCTTGGAATAGCATGTATCCTCCGAATGACCAGTACGACGACAGAATGAGCACGTAGAACGTACACGACCTCCTCGGCCACGTCCACCACTTCCTCTGCCACGAAATGAAGACGAACTACCACGTCCTCTGGAGACTGCCATTGCCGAGGGAGGTGGAGTCGCTGTATTTGATGGAACTGGTACACAACTGAGCCTCCTGTAGACTTCTTCCATCGGTGGAATAGTGGCATCGACAAGGATCTGAGAGCGTGTTGCCTCGTACTCTGGGTCAAGGGCAGCAAGTAATACGCCTACCATAGTGGCGTTGCGAAACGTCTTCTGCTGTTCTGATATTGCTGTGAGCGGGATGGTGCTATATAACTTCTCGAACATTCCACGAAGAGACGTATACAGAGAATGAAGAGGCCTCCCATTTTCCTTCGTGGTAAAAATATCATGCTGCAACTGCAGCATCTTCGTCTCGTTCCACACTTGAGAGTATGTAGTGGCTAGAATATCCCACATCGCCTTGGCGTTGGGTTGATGAAGGATGTCGTTGGCTATCTACATCTTGAGTGTCCCTGACAGCCAAACTTTGGCATACGCATCGTCTGCCTCCCATGAGGCATAAATCCATGTCTTCTCTGTCGGCTCCTCTTCGGTAAGAATATGTTTCTTACCACACGACTGCATAAGACTCAGGAACTGCATAGCCCAGAGTTCGTAGTTCGTCCCGTCCATCTTGACTATTGGTGCCGAGCCTTTGAAGGCACCTATGGCGGGCATATCAATCTTTTTGTCTGACATATTGCCGGAGAGGAAGACCAAGGGATGAGAGACAACAAAACCAGTGTCTACACAGACACGTTAGGATTCAAGTGCATATGTAGACTTATGCACTTGAACCCATCAGCGGTGGACAGTGTTCAGGAAATCGGTCGAGTATACCGCATACTCGGCCGCATACTCATAGTCGGAAGCCTTGGCGCTCCGAGTATGACCAGATCTCTAGGCGGGTCTGACCGCATACTCGGCCGAGTATGCGGTATATGCGGCCGAGTATGCGGCCGATTTTCAAATAAACATTTTCTTAAACTCTAACATAAACTTAGACATTCGACCTAACGCTGTTTCAATTGATGTTTTTGCTCATTTGACTCTATATTACTTTTTATCCCAATAGTTTTTTTTCCTTGTACCTTCAATTCTTTATTATTATATTCAAGAGATATAATATTTAGATGATATTAACATGATATTAAAAATATATTTAGATTTTTAATAATTAAAAATACCAAACCGCATAAATCCGCATACTCTCCGCATACTCTCCCGCATACCGCATACGCTCTATGCAGTGACCCCTCCGACTGAATACCGCATACCGCCTTCCTGAACATTGGCGATGGACGGAGCCCGGCGGCGAGTGAGGGGTAGGGGATGAGCCCGGCGGCAAGGGGGGGCTCCCGACGGCAAGGGGAGGCGGGCAGGGACCCGGCGGCTGGAGAGGGGCGGCGGGAGGGGGCGCCCGGTGACTGGAGAAGGGCGCGGGAGGGCCTGGCAACAAGAGGAGGAGGCCCGGCTGGAGAGAGGGCGGCGGTGGCGGCGGGCGGTGGGGGGGCGGCGGGTGGAGAAAAAAAACCCTAAGCTAGGGTTTTGACTCTGATACCATGTTAGAGTAAAAGGATACTCTTCTATGTTATTCCATAGAGCCCTCGGGTCTCTTATATAGAGAGAAAACCCTTGGGTAAATTACATAGACGTATATTATATAAATAGGAAATGCGGAACAGTACATCATAACATAATATAAACCTCTACACTATTAGATCACTGTTCAGACTCACCCGAATTTGAATATTCAGCCTGAATATTCAGTTATTCGATTGAATATCCACCCAATTATTGCAACAGATTGCTTATTTTTTTATCTTAAAAAGGTTCCCATTTATCTCGTTATCACCACCATACTAAATATTCTTTATTAAGTGACCCACCGACTGAATATCGAATATCGACTTCTATAACATTGTCTGTAAAGGATCAATGAATCTACTCATAATACTCCCAATGAGCTGGAGCATTTATGTAAGTATGCTAATCTTAGATAAGCATTAATATAAGGTCCATAGGGACGTGGTAAACATTTTATGAACATGTAATCCTTGAAATATCTTTGGGTTTTAGCATTCATAAATTAAATCTCAAGATTTGAGCTTGTATTAACTTGAAATTTTTGATATTATTTTGTGTTGAATCATCAATAATAAATTAAATATCTAACATCATAATTATTTACTACATATTTAATATTTTAAATTAAATATTACAAAGCACATAATCCACATATGCCCTCGTATACTCCTCAACATATCCTCTTAATCGCTTTTGATTGCCTAACTGAACAAATATCGCATATCGAGTTTCAGACATGTGCAGATGCAGACTATGCAGGATGTCCCAAGGACAGAAAATATACCTCCAGGCTTATAGTATTCGTAGGGAGCTCTTAATTGTCATGGAAGAGCAAGAAGTAAACCGTGGTTGTTAGATCTAAGTATTGAGTCAGAGTATAGAGCCATGGTGCAGGGGAGCACTGAGATGATGTAGGTCAGATCTGTTCTGACATACTTATCCGTTGGCCTACATCTTCCTATATAATTGCAATGTAATAACCATACTGTTATTATCATTGCCAAAAACCTTACCTTCCATGAGAGAACCAAACACATTGAGGCAGGTTGTCACTATATATGTGACATGATTCAAGCAGAGTTTATCTTTACTTCCCACATTATCTCAGGGAACAAACATCAAATATTTTCACCAATGTTCTAGCCAAAGGATTATTCCAGAGATGTTGTTCCAAGCTGAACATGACTGGCATCTATGATCAACCTTGAGGGGATCTTTGAGAGAGATATTATCTTTCCTTATCTTTTATGTATTTTCTTTTTTTTCTTCTATATTATGTAATTTGTCATGTAGGGTTTCTCCTCTCTGTATAAGAGAACCTTATGGCCACCATTCATAATTCACTTCATAATTTTCTTTTGGGATATTTACACCAATAATCCCGAGTAATTACAATCATAACCCAACGTAACCGTGAATTACATGAGAAACCCCGAATAGTCACTCTGTCTCCCACCCATAACCTTCTGTTAATTTTTCCCATTAACACAACCACATCATTGAGTTAATCTAACCCCCTCCCTGTTCCCCCTCCCCCTTCCTTCTCTGACGCCCTCCCCCTCCCTCCGCCCATCCACCTTCGCCTCCTCCTCCAGGTTGCCGCTCTCCTCCTCCAGGTTGCTACCCTCTGCCTCCTCACCGACACCCTCCCACTCCCTTTCGCCCCTCTGCCTCTGCCCTCCTCCAAGATGTTTCCTTCCTGTTGCCCTCCACCTCCTCCCTGACAACCTCCCCTCGCTGGCCGCCTCCCCCTCCCCTTCTTCCTCCTCCAGCCCGTGCCACCCCCGCCGACTGCCTGCCTCTCCCCTTCTTCCTCCTCCAGCTCGCCTCTCTCCCCTTCTTCCTCCCCTCCATCTAGCTACACACGTAAATCCAATGGCTTCAATTGGGATTAGGGGTGTCGTTCCTAGCGAGGCTCCTCTCCCTACCCCTCCCCTACCTCCTCCCCCTCATCTCCCCCCCCCCCCGCGTCGTCACTGCCCTCCCCCGTGCCCCCATCTCCAGCTTCCCTGTCACCATCACCGCCCTCGGCTCCTCCGATCATGTCTTCCTCGAGTTCCCCGACATCTCCCTCCACCACTCTGTCCACGCCGAGCAGTTCCTCATCGCCCTCCATGTCGAGTCGTGCCTCCTCTTCCTCGTCGTCTCCCACTTCCCTTGCAGCCACTGCCGTCAATTCCTCCAATAGATCCGTCGCCCTGACAACCCCCACGACCTCTAGATAGAAGGCCATATCGATATCGTACCGGTCCATCCGGAAAAGGATATACCGGATATATCGCCGATATATCGACGATATCGGGGGAAATGTTGGAAATGGCTCAAAATGGTATTTTTGTCGTTTTTTCGGAAATTAAGATCATCCAAGATATTAAAACAATAAATAACCTACAAACACATACTTATATCACACTTATTACTCATGTATACCCCATATATCGCACATAACAGTCATTTCGAACATATTGATGTTAATGTTGATTCTTGACTTATATATATTGGAAATGGAGTTCGTCCAAATTCTTAAAACACTAAATAACTTACAAATATACTCTTAGATCACGCATATCGATCATCTATGACCCTTATATTGCATATATCGATCATATCGAACATATCATTGTTACTGTTGATTGCTAACTTGTGTATATTGGAAATGTAGTCCATCCAAGTTCTTATAATACTAAATAACTTACAAATATATACATATATCACACACATCGATCATCTATGACCCATATATTGCACATATCTGTCATATTGAACCTATCATGAAATTTCAGCGGAAACACAATCAGCGGATGGCGAGGCGAGTGCAGGCGCTCTGGCGAGTGAAGGGCGACGGAGATGCGAGTTCCTCGAGGGCGAGGGGGAGCTCCGGGGGTGCTTCGAAGCGAGCTGGTGGCGCTCTCTTGGACCTTGGAGGCAGTGGAAGTGGTGAGAAGCGGGTGGTTGGGTCGGGCGCGGAGGGAGTCGGTGGGGATGAAGGTAGGGAAGATGGGTGGGAGATGGTGTCGCACAAGAAGTTGGGGAAGAGTTGCTTTCGATGTGGGGTGCATGGTCATTTAGCGTCCTTCTGTCCTCAACCTCCGCGTTGTTATGCATGCGGAGGGGTGGGCCATCGCAGGTTCTCATGCAGACAAGTCTCGAGTTCTCGTGGCCTCAATTCAGGTTCTAAGCCGTCGCTTGTGGGTGGAGTGCATGAAAGCCTTCGTGTGACTTTCGCTGGTGGAGCATCGCGATCCTTTGCGCAGGTGGTGTGTGGCGATGCTGGCGAGGGGGTGGATGTCGGTGTGGGTGAACGGCCGGCTTCGTTGTTGGGAAGGCGTGGTGGGTTGGAAGGGGGGAGCCTTCGCTTGGGGAGTTGTCGCATGGGGTGGAGGAGCTTGGGGTGGAGGAGCATGGGGTGGAGGAGCATGGGGTGGAGGAGCTTGGGGCGGAGGATCCTGGGGTGGAGGAGCCTGGGGGTGCGTGTGGTGGGCGTTTTTGCTTTGCTGGGACCTCCTTCGCTGCGGTGGGGGTCCGGCAGCGACCCGGGTTGGCTTGGGAGGTGGTTCGGACCAACACCTTGGAGTTCTTGGGTCCTCTCTTCGGCGGGGACTTCGTTGTGCTTGACTCCGCCCGTTGCTGTGTTCGCGGCCTATCCCGGGAGCAGCGGGATAAGCTTTTTTATGAATCAGGTGTTGGCAGCGTTGTTTGGAGGAATCTCAGGGTAGCTGACGGTGCTTCAACGGCTTCGGAGGTTTGTGTGGTGGAAGTGCGGGGAGTTCCTTTCCTTTCTCGTACAGGTGCGGTTCTCTCGCGGGTCGTCGGCGCGTGGGGGACTGTGCTTGCTGTTCTTGATGACGGGCTTTCGCCGGGGGTCGGATTGGGAGTGTACTAAAATTCTCCTGGAATGCTCCTCCTCCTTCCTGGCCTCTGCGGTGGACAAGATTCTTTTCGAGACTTTGAAGATCGGAAGATGGTCGTTTAAGGTGGAGTTCTTCTTTCCTCCGCCTACGGCGGCACCGGCGGCTGCTGCCCCGTTCACGGCGGACATTGTCGCCGATCCATCCCCGGGCGAGGGGGTGGACGTTTCGTCTCCTGCTGGCCACGTGTCCCTTGTCGGAGGGGTTTACGAGGGGTCGCATGCTATGCGTTTCCCCTCTGGCCCGGTTGTCATTGATTCTCGGAAGACGTGTACGGAGCCTTTCGAGCAAGATTTGTTTTCCTTGGGCGCTATCGAGGTCGATTCACCTTCCCTGCAACTGCCTCCACTGGCGACTTCCTGCAAGCTATCTCCTTATCGGGGCACGTGCACAATCATTCTAAACTCTCCAATATCGGATCCCTGCGATTCGGATCTTGGCCACGGATGCGGGTTTTTGCGGATCCACTTTTGACTCCGGATCCCCTCCTTGGTATTCCTTTCGGGTCAGGTGCTCCGGCTCAGGTTACGATGGCGGGCCTACATCTGGGCCCCATTGTTTCAACGGTGGTCTCACGCGGTTTCTTCTCGACGACTTTGACTCCTCTGTTGTGATGGCTCAGACTCCTCAACCTCCGCCTGCCTGGACGCCTCCGGTTGTTTCTTTGTTTGGTGATGCTGATATCGCTCCGTTGGACGAGCCCGTGCAAACCATTGTCACCTCAGGGGCTGGGGGTGTAAACTCAGTGGGTAAGGCCTCAACATCCTCAAGATTTGGCCTAAGCTACAGCAGGCGAACCCATTCTCGTCTTGGCATCCCCATGGTTTCTTCTTGCGCGACTCTGCGCGACTCGGTGGCGGAGGCGGCTGGACTATCGCCTATCGGGGGACGATCCCTTGGTTCTTAATGAAGGTTCTGTCATGGAACATGCGGGGACTCGGAGATCCCCTCAAGCGGCGGGCCTTGGGCTTGCGCTTCTCCGATTGGGAATGCGATGTGGCTTTTATTCAAGAATCAAAGCTTTCTGGTGTCGATGATTCCTTATGGCGATCGTTCTGAGCTCTTGCGATGGACGACTTTCGTTCGGTGGATGCCATTGCACCTTCGGGTGGCATTATTTTGGCTTGGCGGTCGGGGATTTTCAAGTTCGAATCGATGCGTGTGGGGAGACATTCCTTGACTGTGGTTTTGTCTCGCATCGATTCCAATGTCTCCATTGCTTTCTCGGCTATCTATGCTCCTACTTGTCACTTGCTGCGAAGGGAACTTTGGACGGATTTGAGGGATTTGGCCTCTGATTTTGCGGACATGCTTTGGCTTTTGGGAGGGGACTTCAATGTTACTGCTCTCTCCTCGGATCGACCTCGTGGCCGTGGGGGGCAGGACCCCGGCTCGGAGGATTTTATCACGCTCTTGTCTGATTTGGCTTTGGAGGGGCTCGTGCCCTGTGATATCTCCTACACTTGGCGAAATAACTCGTCCCGTTCGAGAATTGACTGGTTCTTAGCGAATGGTAAGATTATGGAACTCTTTCCGCTGTGTTGGGTGGCTTCTCGACCGCGATCGTTTTCCGATCATAATCCAATTATTTGGGATTCTGGGGAAGAGCTTCATCCCCGGGGTCTATTCCGCTATGAAAGGAGTTGGCTTTTGAAGCCAGGGTTTAAAGATATGGTGAGAGATCATTGGCACCAGATTCCTTGTGCGGGATCTGCCGCTTGTCGTTTCAATCAAAAACTTGCCTCGCTGCGTAGGATGTTGGCCTCTTTCAAGAAGGTGACGCACCTTGCCCGTGTGGCGGCCAGAGATGCGGCGGAGACTACTATTTTGCGGTTGGACCGTGTCGAGAATGACCGCGATTTGACTTCGGCCGAACTTCTGGAGCGTGCCACGGCTATTCATGCTGTTAAAGTCGAGGACAAAAAGCGAACAACCGAATGGCGACAACGCTCTCGTTTGAGATGGCTAAAGGAGGGGGATGCTAACACCGCCTTCTTCCACAGGGTGGCTAGTGGTCGTCGTCGCTTCAATTCCATCCGTTCTATTTGGGTGGGTGGCTCCCTCATTACTGGCGATAAGGTGATTGGCGATGCATTTGTTGACCATTTCAAGAATGCATTCGGTTCCAGATCGCCCCGACGCTGGCGGTGGTTGGGGCGAGGGGCTCCCTCAATTTCTGACTTGGAAGCCACGGCCTTGGTGAGGCCTTTCTCTTTGGCGGAGCTTAAAGATGCGGTGTGGGATCTTAATGACGACGCTGTGCCGGGACCTGATGGGTTTTCGGTGGCCTTCTACCGCGATTTTTGGGATGTGGTGGCTGGCGATGTCTTGGAGGTGGCGCACGAATTTTCTACCAGTAACTGCGGTTTCAACAAAATAAACAAGGCCCTCATCGTGTTGATTCCCAAGGCTCATCCGGCTAATCGCATTGAGGACTTTCGCCCGATCTCAATATCCAATGGGATATATCTTATCATCGCCAAGGCCTTAGCTAGGAGGCTTGCTCCCCTTCTGGCATCGCTTGTCTCGCCGACACAGGCGGCCTTCATCCGTGGACGTCATATTTCTGATTGCTATGCTGCGACCTCGGAGATCGTTGCGGCGTGGCGGAGGTCAAATGCTAAGGGGATTTTATGGAAGATTGACTTTGCCAAGGCGTATGATTGCCTTGATTGGAGATTTCTGTGGTCTGTCCTGCGGCGGCGGGGCTTTCCAGCAACGTGGATCTCGTGGATGCGTCGGTGTGTATCCACGACCTCTTTTTCCGTTATGCTGAACGGAGGTCCTGTGGGTGGTTTTTTTCAGCCACGTAGGGGGGTGCGGCAGGGGTGCCCTCTCGCTCCTCTTCTCTTCGTGTTGGCGACGGATGTCCTGCCGCGTATGATTGAGGGGGTGGCTGCAGCTGGTTTGACTCGGGGTTGCTATATTGGGGAACTCCATGTCCCTTCTATTCAGTTCGCCGACGACACTTTATGCTTTGTTGATGGGGGCCCCGATGAGGTGGCCGGGATGGCCACGACTGTGCAGCTTTTTAGTGAAGCCTCCAGTCTAGCGATTAATGCTTCGAAGTCTAAAGTGGTTCCTTTTAGAATGCCGCAGGATGAGATTCTGGATTGTGCTCTTCTCCTGGGGTCCAACCCTACGTCTCTCCCCTTTGACTACCTTGGCCTCCCGCTTTCCGTTGGCCGCTCTCGTCTACGCGATTGGAAAGTTCTTGTGGAGAAGATGGAGGCTCGTCTTGCGGGCTAGCGCGCGGTTCTGCTTTCCAGGGGTGGGAGGCTGGTGCTCCTTAA
This sequence comes from Ottelia alismoides, assembly GCA_037367405.1. Classification (NCBI taxonomy): domain Eukaryota; kingdom Viridiplantae; phylum Streptophyta; class Magnoliopsida; order Alismatales; family Hydrocharitaceae; genus Ottelia; species Ottelia alismoides. Next base: position 236,873 of record JAZKJV010001748.1, on the reverse strand, counting down.
ATCGGTTCTCTCCTCTATTCCCATCTATTTTTTATCGGTCCGTGGTATGCCCAAAGGGATTCGCCTGCGGCTGGAGAGGTGTATGCGGGGGTTCCTATGGGGACACAAGGGTGCTGGGCGAAGGGGGGTGCATTTGGTGGGGTGGGAGGTCGTCACTCGACCTAAGCGGTTGGGGGGCTTGGGGGTCAGGAAGCTGGAGGTGGTTAATGAAGCTCTTTTACTCAAATGGGTGGCTCGTGTATGGGGTAAGGAGGAGAACTTTATGATAAATGTCTTGCGGGATTTGCTGGGCGCGGATTTCCTTAGTGGCTTTAGGGATAACTCAATTTCTACCCTATCTCAGTTCTAGCGCGGTGTGACGACTGTCTTTGCTCAAAATCGCAATCTCTTTATGCCGGTGTTGGGCAACGGGAGCTCCTTCAGGTTCTGGACTGATGATTGGGCCGGAAGGGGTGTGTTCAACGTCATGTTTCCGCGTCTCTTTGCTTTGGTCGAGAACAAGGAGGCCACCGTCGCCTCTTGCTGGGAGAATGGTTGTTGGTGTCCTAGGATTGCAGCGACGCTTTCGGACTTTAGGTTGGAAGATTTTCTTTCGTTGATGGCACAGCTCAGTGATGCTCCTCGGCTGTCTGCTGGCGTGACCATTGGGCCTGGAAGGACGGGTCTTTCTCCTCGCGGAAGGCGTATTTTGCACTCACTCCGTCCCTGAACGCTGATGACGATATTTCGGTGCGCGACTGCAGATTCCTCTGGGGCTTAATGCTTCGTGAGCGCATTGGTTTGTTCTTATGGCTTCTGCGTTGTGGCTGGCTTTTGACTCGCGATCGATGTGCAGCCATCTTCCCGAATGTCACTCCGATGTGCGGTCTTTGTGCTGTAGAGCGGGAAACAATAGCGCATCTTTTCTTCGATTGCCCACTTGTTCGCTCCCTTTGGGCTGATATTCCTTGGCTCAATGCGGTCTCCTTTCCTGCCGTGTGTGAGAGCTTGTTTAATGCTTGGGGGAGGGAGAGGAAGCTTATTCTCGAACCAATAGCAAGGCTGTGGAGTATTTGGCTGGGGAGGAACGAGGCAATATTTTCAGCTCAACGGTTCTACAGGGAAAACATCATTATTCGTGCATTGCGGCTAATGGAGGATTGGTCCCACGGGTAGACTTTTTTGGTGTTTTTGGGGGTGGCTTTGCCTTCGGGAAGGCCGGTTTTTTTGTACTTAGTTTTTGGCCTCTTTTTCTTTGTAACTTCTCTTTTCGTCTTTCTAATACATTGGGGTGAACACCGTCGAGTGCCTCCCCCTCTTCAAAGCTTCAAAAAAAATATTGAACATATCATTGTTAATGTTGATTGGTGACTTATAGATATTGGAAACAGAATTCATCTAAGACTTGTATTGCATCACATATTATGTATAAATAAAATGTTTGAGCTATTTTTGGAAACAAACAAATAAATAGCATAATAACATTTTTAAAAGAGCCATAATTCATAATAATATTTTTAGAAGGGAAAGAAGATGAATTAAAATCGATTGGACACCCCAAGTTGAAGAACCTTTGTATGAACCCTCCTGTCGCACCATACCCTACCAAACGGGGGTCTCGCAGCCCGATCAGCGAGCCTGGAGGGGCTAGGGGTGCCGGGTTGACCGCCCCCTTGCTGAGGTGTGGGGGTAGTGTCCCCGACCCGAAACAAAATATATATAACATGATATGTTTTAATAGTAGGAGTAGCAAAATAAGTAGTGAAATCAAGCTTACAAGGATATTATTCATCAATATATAGATATCGATGAAATTTCAGCGATATCGATCGATATTCACGATATTTTGTACTAAATCCAGTCATTTTTTATCGATATGGGTTGATATGGCGATATATCGCCGATATATATATCATATATCGTCGATATCCTAGTAAATAGATGTCCACCTTGATATCGATATTCCCTTCCCCGCGATACCTGATGTATCGCTGATATATCACAATATGGCCTTCTATTAGTCCGACCCCAACCCCTTCTTTCGCCCCTTGTCCTCCCTCTTCCCCTTCCCCTCTGGCCCCCGTGATCTCCCCGATCATGCCCCCCGATCTCGACCTCGACATCGACTTCGACTCCAAGTTCTGATTTCCTCCTCCGGCTCATGACAGGGGGGGCGTTGGAGGAGGAACGGGAGGGGGAGGGGGGGAAGGTGGTCGGTGGTGGGGAGGGGACCTGGAGGAGGACGGGGAGGAGGAGGTGGTCAGCGACGAGGCAGGTTGGGGGCTAGAGGAGGAAGGTCGCATTTGTAATTTTGTAAATAATGGGAAACTCAAGGGAAGAAAATATAAATTATTTGACGGATTCTATCGTAATTAACAGAAAATATGATGGAAGTTAACATGGGATTATTGATGTAAGATTTAAGCACTATTGAGGGTCATATGTGTAATTCACGATTACGCGAGGTTATGATTGTAATTACGAAATTACTTAGGGTTATAGGTGTAAATATCACTTTTCTTTTTATAGTTATTGTAGAGATATATTTGTTTATTGCATTTATCTCTTGTTTCCGTACTATTTCTTAATTCCATGTTCTTATGAATGTCTTATGTAATTTTAATTTATCCATAGGCTACTCTCCTATATAAGAGAGCCTAGGGGTCACAGAATAAATATCTCTTTTGTTTTTTCCAACATGGTATCAGAGCCACGGTCCTAGACCGGAGCTCCGAAACCCTAACCCTAACCCCTATCCCCTCCCGCTCCTCTCCTCCTCGCCTCCACCTTCCAATCCCCACCTAGGCTAGCCGCAACCCCCGTCGACACTGCCAGGTCTCAGCTAACCCTGTCAGGGCTCCGCCAGATCGACACCTGGGATTCGCCAGGCACCGCCAGCCCCGCTAGGGCTCCACCATCCCTTGCATGGGCCTCGCAGGCCCCTTGCGACTCCACAGTAGGCCCCACCAACCCGCTAAGGCTCCGCCCTTTCCCACCTCTCCCCCCTGCAGGCATCTCTCGAGTGACCCCCTTGGTCACACCTACGCGCCTTGTAGCCGCTCGCGGGAACCATAGTGCAGGCTGAACGTCGTTGGCGATGTTCTTGATGAGATTGGTTGAATGAGTCTACACATGCAACCAATCTCTCTATGCTAGTGTAGACAAGCCCGTGTCTAGTCCTCATTCCTAGTCTTCTCGAGCCATCATGTCAGAAAGCAAGGTTGAGGTTCCCTCCATAGGCGCATTCAGAGGTCCTGTGCCTATAGTAAAGATGGATGTGTCAAACTACGAACTGTGGGCTATGCAGTTCATGAGTATGACGAAGTTTACCGGTAAGAAACACATTCTTACTGAGGAAGAGTTGGTCGAGAAGACTGGAGTTAACTTCTCATGGGAGGCGGATGATGTGTATGCCAAGGTTTGGCTCTCAGGAACATTGGCATTGGAGATCGCCAATGTATACTTCATCAGCCCATAACCAAGGCGATGTGGGATATTCTCGCTGCCACATATTCACAGGCGAAGAATGAAACGAAGATTCTACAACTCCAGCATGATATATTTACGATCAAGCATAATGTATGTCCTCTTCACTCGCTATATACATCCTTGCGTGGGATGTTTGAGAAGCTCTATAGCTTCATGCCATTGACATCCACCGCTGAGCAGCAGAAGACCTATTGGAATGCCACCATGGTTGGTGTGTTTTTGGCAGCCCTTGATCCTGAGTATGAGGCAGCATGTTCTCTAATTTTGGCAGACTCTACCATTCCTCCAATGGAGGAAGCCTTTCGTAGACTCAGCAGGATCACTGTTCCATCTTCCACTGCCAGTTAGACCTCTTTAGAGATGGCTGCCTCTCGAGGTCGAGGTTCTTTTCAGTTTCTTGGACGAGGACCTCGAGGGAGAGGAGGTCATATTCGTCAGCCCTGCACTTTCTGCCATCGTTCTGGACATACCGAAGACATATGCTACTCTAAGCATGGATTTCCTGCCTCTGCGAGTGGCTAAACAGATTGAGCCCCCAACAGCTTCTTCTTTCGATCAATGATTTGAGGATCTTGTAGCATAATTGAGGGGCATTCCAGTACCTCAAGTAGCACTTATGCACTCACTATCAGTAGTAGACTTGATGTTATGGAATGGATTATGGACTCCAGTACCACACATCATCTGTGTGAAAACAAGGGTCAACTTACAGCCTACAGGCAGGTTCCTTCATGATGAACTGTGGTTATTGCAGATGGGACTCATTCCCCAATTACTGGACAGGGTAAATTAGTTTGACACCCTCTATGCATCTATAGAATGTGTTACATGCACCTGACTTCTCTATGAATTTATTGTCCATTAGTCAGATTATGAAGGATTTACATTGTCGAGCCATTTTTGACCCATCTTCTCTTGTTTTTCAGGACATCCTTACGGGCAAGGTGATTGGGTGTGGCCATGAGCAGGGCGGTCTCTATCGCCTAATTCGAACTCCCTATGTCGGAATCTCCTCATTATATGTTGGACCTACCTCACTATTTATGTGGCACATACGCTTTGGTCATCTCCCACTCCAGAAACTGTGTCGTGTTCTGCCTCAGATCTCGTCTTACACGTCCTTTCGATGTGAGGCATGTCAGTTGGGAAAGCAGCATTGCTTTGCATTTCCCAGTCATCAGGGTCGGAGCAGTAGCTCCATTTTTGAGTTGTTTATTTAGATATTTGGAGTCCCAATCGTGTTCCTGATCACCAGAGGCACATGTTTTATCTCGTCACTGTTGATGATTTCTCTCGTCTGTCTTGGATCTTTTTATTAAAATTGGAGATGTTATCAAAATTTTCTTAATCAAAGTACAAAATATTTTTTCTGCTCCCGTGAAAATTGTGAGAACTGATAATGTCTTGGAATTTTGTACTAATAATCTCTTCAATTATTTTTCAAAAATTATTCATCAAACATCATGTGCCTATACTTCCCAACAAAATGGTATTTTAGAAAGAAAGAATCGCCATTTGTTTGATGTTACTAGGACACTTCTCATTCAGAGTCATGCTCCTCATTCCTTTTGGGGCGATGCGGTTCTAACGGCATATTATCTTATTAATCGCATGCCCTCATCAGTCTTGGGTGAGAAAATTCCTTTCTCTCTTGCCTTTCTAGAAAAGGAATTGTTCTCATTCACTCCTCGTGTGTTTGGCTCTGTCACCTTCATCCACCAATTGTCTCCAGGTATTGACAAGCTCTCTCCTACAGTTGTCAAGTGTCTTTGTTGGGTACTCCAAGACACAGAAAGGATACATGTGTTATGATCCAATGCGCATGAAGTATTACGCCAGTGCCGATGCCACCTTTTCAACTCCGTCATGTATTTTTCCCCTACAGGTGATCGGTTGACGTCTTCAGATACTGATGATGACATATATATGCCACCACCACCACCATTACCTCCTACACCTCCACCATCACCACCTCCATCACCATCTCCACTTACTATACCGGTCCCAGTTCCACCATTGCCGCACCATTATACATGTCGGCCTGCTTCTGCCCATGGTCACCGCTCATCATCTAGCATGCATGAGGTATGTTCTGATAATACAGTTTCTAATGATAGGTCTAATGGTCTACCTGAGCAGGATTCTTTACAGGGGACAGATGTAGAAGCTGCAGATTTGGACCTATCTATTGCACTTCGGAAGCAGAAGCGTAGTTGTGCGTCATATCCTATAGCATCCATGGTCTCTCCTTTGATCGCTTGACTAGCGTTTTCAGGAAATTTGCAGTTGCATTATCAGTCATGGCCATTCCACGGAATTATCAAGAGGCTCTGAAGGACACTCAATGGCATTTGGCTATGGAAGAAGAGATGGCACTTCAGTGGAGAGGCACTTGGAGCCTCGTCCCAGCTTCTACTGGCACGTCTACAGTAAGCTATAAATGGGTGTTTATAGTTAAGCACAATGCAGATGGTAGCATCGACAGATATAAGGCATGCCTGGTTGTACAAGGGTTTACACAGACATACGGAGTGGATTATCTTGACACATTCTCACCAGTTGCTCGTTGTAGAGATATTTATATGTTTACGTACTCTATGTGTGCTGTTTTCTTATTTTATTTTCTTTGTATCCATCTTATGTAATTTACCCATAAGACTCTCCTCTATATAAGAGAGCCTAGGGTTCCCAGAAATAACAACGCACTCATTTCTTCCAACACTTGTCATTCCACCTTACGGATTCTTCTCTCTATTGTCGTAATTCGAGATTGGTCGTTATTTCAGTTAGATGTCAAGAATGCATTTCTATATGGTGACCTTCAAGAGGAAGTCTATATGCAACAACCACCTGGATTTATTGTTGAGGGGGAGTATTCACACGTGTGTAGACTTCATAAGATGATCTATGGCATTAAGCAGCCTTAGAGCTTGGTTCCAGAAGCTTTCAGACTTGTTTGAAAAACATGGGTACAAATGTTCGAATGCAGATCATTCCCTCTTTATACAGAAAACACCCAGAGGTATGATTTCAATTATGGTATATGTTTATGATATCCTTATTATAGGATATGACATACAAGGAATCAAGATGGCGAAAGAACTTTTGGGTCGTAAATTTGTCACCAAGGATCTTGGAGCCCTTAGATACTTTCTGGGACTGGAGTTTCCCAGAAATCAAGGGCTTGTGATGACCCAGAGGAAATACGTCACTGATTTGCTAAGTGACACGGGAATACTTGGATGTCGATCTGCTACCACACCTATGGATCCAAGCATGAAACTATATGATGACACTGACGAGGTTTATCGGAGGAGATACAGAGAGCTAGTAGGAAAGCTCCTTTGAGTCGGATGAGCCAGTTCATGGATCAACCACGTCAGGTCCATATGGATACTATACAGATGATACTCATGTATCTTAAATCATCTCCAGGTGCAGGTCTATTGTTAAAAAAATCCAAGGAAGTCACTATCTCAGCATGTGTAGATGCAGATTATGCAGGGTGTCCAAAGGACAGGATGTCCACCACTGGATTTGCTGTATATGTTGGAGATTCTCTTGTCTCATGGAAGAGCAAGAAGTAAACTGTTGTAGCCAGATCTAGTACTGAGTCTGAATATAGGGCTATGGCCCAGATTAGTACAGAAATGATGTGGGTTCGAGCTGTCATTACAGATCTATGTATAGAAATTCCCATTCCTATGGTACTGGATTGTGACAATCAGGCTGCTATATTTATTGCAAATAATCCAGCATTTCATGAGCGCACCAAACATATCGAGGTTGATTGTCACTATATATGGGATATGATTCAGAAGGGTTTTATTTCCACATCTCATATCAGTTCAAGGAACCAAACTGCGTATATCTTCACCAAGGCCTTACTCAGAGGACCTTTTCAGAAGTACTCGTCCAAGCTGAGCATGATCGACATCTATGCTCCATCTTGAGGGGGAGTGTAGAGATATATTTGTTTACTGTATTTATTTCTTGTTTTTGTACTGTTTCTTAATTCCATGTTCTTATGAATATCTTATGTAATTTACCCATAGGCTACTCTCCTATAAAAGAGAGCCTAGGGGTCACGGAATAAACATCTCTTTTGATTTACCCAACAGTTACCATACTAACTGACATGGGGTGGGCTTCAAGAATCCGTGCCCAATGATTGGCAACAAGGAGTAAGATGTGGATCATATGTTCTCCATGCATCTGCACACACAACTATAGTGCGAGACAATATGTACGTAAATAGATGTGAGCGGGCATACTCTTTTTGGTTGACTTTCAAATTCGGAGTGTTTGTGGATGGTAATCAAGCGTACAAGAGGAGAAGTTTGCCACTTGTAGTCCTCTGGGCAATTTCAAATGTAAGGAATGCAATGGTCTTCGAGTAGGAGGTATTACGTTGAGAATACGATGGTTTCTGCAAAGGTATTGAATATGTCATAGACTCGTAGGTGTCTTTGTTGCTCTGAGAGGTTGTCAAAGAATAGTCTCTACTTTTATGTTTTTGAAAGGAAAAGAGGGGTGCGTCACTCCCCCAAGTGCCCACTTTAGTGTTGCAACATGTAAGTTGGTGGTTGCTCTTTTGAATAAAATAATAATGGCGATCTTAGTAGGTTATCCTTTGGCTTCTCGAAAATTAATATATATTATTGTTACACCTTAGATATAATGCCAATGCATTCTTTTGCTCTACTTCTTAATTCGACTCAGGAACATAACTTGCATAACACATCACGTGTAGACTTTTTCCGATATTATTTGAGTCCTGTGACCACTTGAGTTTGTCTCTTTTCTCTTTCTGGTCCATAACAAGGTCGAATCAGTATATTAAAATTAACGTTGGTGCTCATTTGACAGTTGGCTCAACTCAATCAGCCTTGCTATTCTTCAAGAAATACCAACGTGTTGTATCTTGTATCGGTCCACTTGAATGGTGGACTATTTTAAGCAAATCTTATTAGTTGTTGAGGTTATCCTTGATGTGCTTCCTTCTTTAGCCAAGGACTTCACCTATAAATACCTAGAAGGGTCTCCTTGGTTTAACACACACCAAAGAGCATAAGAAACTTCCTCTTTTGATTTAATCTAAGCATATGCTACCTGTTCGAAGCTTTAGCTCAAATTCTGTATCAAGCAATGCTCTAGATTTGTGTTCATGTTTCCATTGAGGATTTTTCTTTTCCTTTAGTCATTGCAGTGCATTACATATTACGTATATTGAGAAAGCTATGAAACTCATTGTGTTTATCTTTATTCACAGCTAAGAGGCGTTGTATGAAGATGCCTTTCTTCCTAACCGAAAGATAAACTCATTGGTGAAGTTGTGAGGTGTTCTTGACAAAAGCATTTCTTTTTTAGTGGAAGATAAACACTTTGAGAGTTATGTGCTTTTTCTACTATGGCTTGAATTATGTCGAAGTAATTTCTTTTAGTGGAGTATATGTAAGTCCTAAGTAGAGCAAGCTTAGACATAGGATGTAGTCCTTAAATATGGTGAGATTTTATATATCTATGCATATTGTGGTTATTTTTGTGGTTGATTGCGATTAATTTTTCAAATGCAATGTTCGACATCCGGTCACCCCTTCCCCCGAATAAGAGTTAATTGTTGTTTCCAATATTATGCCATAATATAGATCGCTGTGCCTATCTATTTGTAGGCATCTACCCTTTGCTAAGAAGTTTCAGTATAAAAAAAAGTTGTCCTTAAATTCTCTAATACGAAAGTTGCTACTTTCAGCTAATGTGAATGAAGTCAATTCATAAATCACCAAAGCTCTTCATCATTCTTGCCTCTCTGGCATTTGTTCCAAGATGAAATCATAGATATCTATGCTCCAACTAGATATGGAGAGTTCAAAAATACCATCAGTTATCAATGTTCTATGCACTTTTTTTACATATTTACTTTTGTGGACTCTATACATCTTATGAAAGCAGAACTCGATTGACATCTTTGCGCTCCACAGAATACAAGTAAAACTTTAGGTTATAGCCACGTTTGTCTTCCACAAATCATGTGTACTTAATCTTTATAAAATAGAAAATGAAGATCATTGTTGCCCCAGATTTCAAATCCCAAATCCTTACCTGAACCTCTCCTATTCCCTCAGGAAGAATTTTTCCCATTTCAAGTGAGACGAGCCTGCCAAGTTGATGTAGCTTAGCCCTTAGAGCCTCTCCAATCTGCCTGACAATCTCACCCCTTTTCGGGGCTGGGACCTGGAATGGAAAAAACATAAACAGAGAAAGTCGCTCAGACAACAAAAATGCAATATAAACTCTCTTTTCATACATATATTTTTACATTCTTAGAAAACTGATCCAGGAAGGTCATATCTACCTCAGCAAATTCGAATTAAAAGTTCGAAAAACAGAAGATGGTTGAGATTAAAGATACATGTAACTTAAGTAACCGCCAATTCTTTGTTGACTAAAAGTTGATATATCTTAAGTTTTTAACCATAACGATCACTTTCTCATCTCCACATCTCTCCAACACACCGAAATTGATACACTATGGATCCGCGATGCTCGCGGATGACCAGGAGTGTCATTTCTCTGTTCTCGCATTCGCATCAGTCGAACTACCCTTGTGGGGATTTTATGTTAATGCCGAGCATCAAGTTCTATCAGTCCAAATTTGATTCAACAGACAAAAGCAAAACCCATTACAATCGTACCAAAACCACAACCAGAAATGCGATTAACGAGGCAAGAGTAAAACCTGCATCCAGATCTTGGAAGCCTCCGCGCAGGCGTCCATCCCTTCGGCGTAGTCCTCCATAGACGCCTCCACGACCTCCGCGATGGCCTTAAACGGAGCAATCGAATCATCTCAAAGATCGAACGCGGCAATAGGAGAAGAAGGAACGATGAACCTGGTTGTTGGCGGGGTTGTAGGAGGTGACGACGGGGCCGGTGGCGCGCCACTTGGCGGCCACGTAGCAACCGGGGCTGCGGGGGGCGAGGCCGAGGTCGGAGAGGAACTGGTGCTCCTTGGGGAACCCCATCGCTCGAGTGATCGGGGGAGGAGAGTGGAGATTGCTGCTTCTTGCAATGCGATGCTCGCCTCGCCTCAAGTTTCGCGCGGCGCGGGTGCTGGCGGCTACGGAGCGACCTGATCGAGGTGATCGACTCCACCGGACGTTGCGTGTAGAAACCAGGAACCTGTGAACTTCCTTTTTCTCCTGATGACACCATAGCGGTTATCTTCTACTGTACTACAGCAGGGGTCTGTTGTACTGCTGCTGGAGCCGTTCGATCATTGATCGAACGGTTCACACGGAAAAGACAATCAAAATCTGGAATTAATGCGAGTCATTCGATCTTGATGGTTCTGGATGTACGGCGCGTTTCTGCTCTCATGGTCTTAAATACCCTACCCCATTTATCCGTGGATATTTTAAAACAATTGTTAGGGTTAATGGTAATAATATTATATTGAGAGAGAACTATTACAATAAGATATATGACATTAAGGCCCGTTCGATTCGGGAATAAGGAGAATAAGAGTATATTCTTTGTTCGGCTGGAGGATAGGAATAAGGAGAATAAGGTGAAATAAAGGTAGGTAAGGTGGGATAAAGATAGGAATAAGAGTGAAATAAGATGAAATAATGGAGAATAGTCGTACGACGGGGAACCATGTTGGAAGGAAAATGGGGCCTTATTCTCCTTATTACATTCCCCCTTATCCTTGAACCGAACACACCCTAAATAATCATGGAATCAGATCTAAAGTAGGAAGGAGATCCTCCTCAAGTTTACATGATAAGAGATAAAGAATGACAAGGGATAAATGGGTTCTGACATTTCTTTGTAAGGATAGAATTCTAATAAATAAATATGGATAGAAATGAACATGAATATGTATCAAAATATCCGTTTATCATGTTCGAAAAAAATATCGAACATGGATGTCAGTACTCGAATATGGATCGGATATGTATCATTTGTAAGAAATTTCGAATATGGATATGGATATGGTAACATGAAGGGTGTGTTTGGTTGGTGGGTTGTCCAGGGGTAGATAACCCGTTTATGTGTTAGTGTGTTTGGTGGCTGGGTTAAGGGTTGGGAGGATTTGTGTGATGTGATTGTATTGAAATTTGAAAAAGTTGGTACTTATTATGATATGATTGTATTGAAATTTGAAAAAGTGGGTAGTTGTTGTGATTTGATTGTATTGAAGTTTGGAATAGTGAGTAGAAGTTGAGTATTTTATGATTTTTAGATGATATGATGGTATAATATATATTTTTTTATGGAAAGGAAGTGGGTCCCATTAGTGGGTTAGAAATGTGGGGTTTGGGGGTAACCCGCTCAAATTGGAGATAACTCCCCAACCGAACGGGCTCGAAAAGATCTAGATTCGAATTTGATTCTGAACTATATTTGTAGAGCAACCCCTCTGCAAGTATATTTTTTTATGATTAGTTAAATACTTTTATTACAATATGTGATGTGCTTATACTGCAATGGTATCTTTTTAACATCACTTTGTACTTGATACTTATTCGATTCAAATCTGTAATTTATCTTTGTCTAATTCTATTTATACCCTATCTTAAGTCGATCGATATCATTCTTCAATCTGAATTCATATTTGTGAATATTCTATCAGAATCCATATATGAGAATGTTAGGATGTGATTCTCTAAATTCATATTGACTCATGTCAATATATATTGCGCTTTGGTACCTTACACGCATAGATAATAAAATTTACAAGTGCATCAAACCCCGACAATTAAGCATAATATGCGACGAATATAATGTATATTTCTCCATACAAGGAAATTAAATTAGAATATAACATAATGTACTTTTTCGGTTCAAAATATAGGCAATACAGTGCAATGTTTTTGCCTAAATACATTGCATGAGGGTTGTTATAGTCATTCATAAACTCCATCCAGACGGGGTCATTTTTAGGAATTCTGTTACCGTTAAAAAATGACTGTCTGGATGGAGGCCGTAGAAATCTCTGTTTCGCATGAAATTTTAATAACATAATATACGGACATAGTGATGAATATTCATGGAAGAAATTTTAAAAAAAATAAAAAATGAGAAAAATGGGGCGGGGGAGCCAAGTTAGCTCCCCCTTAGGGGCAGCCACATTAAACCCTTGATATATAGTATTAATATATATAATCTATATACATTATTTAATAATTAAAATTTATATATTATGTATAATAGCTCCCCCATATCTTAACAAAAAAAACAATATATAGGGAATAAAGGGACTGCCCCCACCTCATTTTCCATAAATTTTTTTATTTTTTTTTGAAAAATATCATCATGTATATTCATCTATATATCCCTCCAACATGCCATTCAAATTTCGTCAGAAATAGTGTCCTTTGCCCTCCATCTAGAACATGTAATTTTAACAAGCTAAACATTGTTGCAATCGACTTGTTCTAGATGGAGGTCATAGAAGTCTCTGTTTCTGATGAAATTCGAATGACATATAGGCGGAATATATAGATGAATATACATGGTGATATTTTTGAAGAAAAAACTCGAAAAATAGGGTGGGGGCAGCCCCATTGGATCCATATATATAATCTAATTACAATAATTAACTATTAACAATACACGATATGCATAATCAGATACTGATACATCTGTATATGTCCATCATTATATACGTTTGTAAACCTTCACAAATATGTACTTTTTATTTTATGATATATTATATAGATATGATTTTTATTTTTATTTTATTAGCATATACATATATGGATTTGTATACCTCTTTCATTTTTTAGGATCGTAAAACAGATGTGATTACATATTTTTCTAGTGTATACATATATGGATACATATACCTATTTGTATCTGCATGTTTGCAACCCTATTTGTATCTGCGTCCATTTTAAAATAGATATGCAGATAAATGTACATATGTCAAAATATATATAACAAATATGATAAAGGATTGGTATATATATCTATATCTATTTGCAACCATGTAAGTAAAAAGTATTGTATAGTGTTACTTGTTTGAAAATATTAAATCTAGTGGTCTTACTTAATATCATCTTAATAAACGTATATTTCAGTGATATGAAGAGTTTTGTCGTGATCTTTTTGTCAATACGATTTTTATAGAGATTATTTATTTCTGATTATAAGTTTATATAGGTACTTTTATAAAAATCTATTCTCAATATTAATTTCGATCAATTACGGAACTATTGAAAACTCATGTTATAGATTGAATTCGTTTTCGAGAATCCAACTTCATAGATTTAAACTTTCATTAATATTTTATATATCCTCCAAATTTCACTCAAATTTGATGACAATTCATATTTTATCTTAGTGGTTAATAGTCCAGTCAATATTAACGAAATTTAAGCCTCGCTTAAAAGAGAAACAAACTTTTAGCCATTGATATAAAATAGCAAATGATCTTGGATTTGAGTGAAATTTGGAGGATATGTATAACATTTTTCGATGATTTTATCTATAAGATTGGATTTAAGAAATAAATTGAACAAAAAATAGTTATAACACTTCTTTTGTAACTCACATTACATCAGAGGAACCACTCCTCAAATATTAGCAATTAAAATGACAAGATAAATTAGATAAATAATATCTAAATAATTTAGCCCCCCCCCCAAGATGAATTTTCTGACTTCGTCCCTGGACATAAGAAACATCATCTTATATATAATCTCACGTATAGGTTCTAAATCTTTCATTTACGCTGACTACAATAGTGTCCCAACCAGTAAGTGTCATCTGATCAATCAACTTCACCTGATCAATCACTTGAATTTGGAATTGCACAAATAGATGCTTGGATACTTGATAGGGAGATCACTTGACATCATATTAAATCTAATATCAACGATAATAACAACTTGAGTTGTCCTATCGAGTCAAATACCGAATCGCATCACCACTTGATCATGAATTCTTTTAGATCTATGGATTTTGATTTGATTTGATTAACTGAGTTTTAATCCAATTTAATATCATTAATTTTATCTCTAAGTAGAGTCATTAAAATCCATACTCTTTCATCGTTCCCTTAGATTTCGACTATATTCTTGATACTCAGGCATCCTATATACCGGAAGACCTTGAGTAACCTAAAGTATATATACACATATTTTTTTGTCTCTTTCTATTATTAATTAGAAGATTTCTTGATTGGCCATGGGGTAATAATCGTCAATCATACACCTTCCAAAAGTGTATATTAATATTCTTGAATTCACATCTTGTTTCTTGCATAGATGACTACTGTTGGAATTCATTTTATCTCAATGTCTAATGAGTGGGCTCTTTTCATCCAATTAATTGAATTAAGCATGCATGATTCCTTTGAGAGATCATATGTATCATATATCCATGTAAAATGCTAGCTCACTGGTATATAAACATTATCAGGTTATCAACTTATTTGTCTACCAAATGTACAACCTTAGATATATAGTTATATATATCCGGTTATACGATGAGTGCTTGTCTCATGATTGTGTATGGTACGGGTCTTAGTATCTCGATCTCATCAACTTAAACTTCAGCTTGACTCATTTGAAGCCTACGAATCTCTATTCTCATACAGAGTACCTGCATCACAAGTGTTAGTTAGATATCAGTCGTGTTTGAGAAGATTGTCATCTATTCTCATATTGGAGGTCCTATTTGATTGACATTTCACGATGCTATTTGTATCCTAGATCTAACTCATTAGATCAACATTATACATCATCCTCTATAATCTAATGTTTATGACAACTACATACATGATGCAAAAGTGGTCATGGTACATATCTCTATTCGTACAAAGAGATCATATCAATAATGCAGATATAAATACATTTTATTTCAAGTATCGAACAATATAAGTACACTAGCAATTATTGCATAATAACTATCCATGGACTTACATGTCTAGCATATCATTGGAGGCATATATATATATATAGGATTTTTATCCAGAGGGCACTGTGCCCATTTGCGATAAAATGAGCCCGTATTATCCACCGTTAGATTAAATCTCTTAATCCCATGATTTTAGAAACGGCAATGGTAGCGACAATGCTTTTAATTTTGAATATTAATGAATTTCCCAAAATAGCAGTAGACTTTTTTGGTATCGTCTGATATTGTATTGAGAAAAAATCCATTTTGTCACATTTTGAGAGGGGATCGAGCGATCGTTCTCACGAATCATTGTGTTTTATTATCGATTGGAGACGATTTTCGCTCGCCAAAGGTATTGTATTTCAATTATTGATTTTATATTTTCATTGATCCAGCGTTTTAATTGTTGTTTTTTCTTTGATAATATTTTTTCATTAGGTTTCGTTCATGGTTAATTCGCGAATGGATTGTGATCGGCACATTTCAAAAGCAATTACGAATAATACATATTTTTTATCGTAAGCAATATTTATTCGAGAAGTATGATTGAAATATGAGAAATGGTATTCACAATATCATTTTTATATTCATTTTGATACACGATTTGTAGTCCTAATTGATTTTGTATCGAAGGTATTTTGATTTCATATAATAAAAAGTTACAGTAAATACAATTGTTATTTTTTATGCGTTAATTTGAAAATATATTGAGTTACTGATATATTTAAGTAATTTACTAATGAGATATTTTATGTTACTAATGTTAACACAATTGTTACTTGTCGTATAACAAACGTTACTAACAATTCATTACATGTTACTTGTCATTGAATGATTCTTACTGAAGCGAGTATATTGCTGAGTTACTAACAATTCATTACAAGTTACTTATCATATAACAAATCTTACTAACAATTCATTACAAGTTACTTAGCATTGAATGATTCTTACTGAAGCGAGTATATTGCTGAGTTACTAACAATTCATTACAAGTTACTTGTCATATAACAAACGTTACTAACAATTCATTATAAGTTACTTGTCATTGAATGATTCTTACTGAAGCGAGTATATTGTTGAGTTTCTAACAATTCATTACAAGTTACTTGTCATATAACAAACTTTACTAACAATTCATTACATGTTACTTGTCATTGAATGATTCTTACTGAAATGAGTATATTGCTGAGTTGCTTTTCTTTATACAATTATTACTATTTACGGATATAAATTAACTTATTGTTTCTTGCAGAATAATGCAACAATTTGGTGTCTTGAAGAAGCTGCTGTTATTCGGAGGAGCGAGAGCAAAAAAACATCATCTAAATGGACTACAAGACAGTTGAAATTTAGATGTTCACCATATAACTATAATTAAGTAATTTATATGCGACTTTCAGTAACAATTGACGTATTACAAGTAATTAAAGGTGTGATTCGATAGTAATTCAAAATAAAGAATAAAACAAGTAAGATATATAGAAGCATCAGTAACATGTAATAAATTGTAGGTAAAAGAAGGTAATGGAATAAATAAGTTGGAATAAGTATAAAAAATAATGTGACAGTAACTTATGTATTGCCATCAGTAACACTCGATACATTATAAGTAATTAAAAATGTTATATAAGTAAATAAAAAGTGCTTCAGTAAGACTCAAAGTATTAAGTAACTATAACATTAGTAACAATCAAAATGACTTCAGTAAAATGGACATTTGTAATCAGTACTTATTGTATGGACATTAGTAATTCGCATACTTAATTACTGATCTCACAACAATAGTTACTTGAGATCTGAATATGTATTACTTGAGTAACATGAATGAATTACTGATCTCTGTACAATGTATTATTACATATGTAAAATACTGATAAGTGTTTCAGTATTACTGATCTCGCAACACATAATTACTTGAGTACATTATTTACATTACTGATCAAATGTACAATGATTATTTCTTCGATACGAAATTGATGATTTAAATGTATCTTTCCAAAACCGTCTTCCTTTTTTTAAGGACTCGATATAATTGGAAATATAAGATGCTCAAAAAAAGGAATTAAAATGCGAGTAATGTGCGGTGGGTGGTTATGGCAACTCATTCTTAGCGCTAATTTTAGAAATTAATCAATTTTACTCAGAACTGCTTGATCATCATCACACGGATGATAACGCGTGCTTAAAAATCCTAAATGGACACAGTGCCCTCTGGATAAGCCCTATATATATATATATTCTCATTCTTCAAGTCAATCATACTACATAACATAACTACTAGAAGATGTATTACTTACGGCGGTCAAGAACCGTCGTGAATGTCATATATATATATTCTCATTCTCCAAGTCAATCATACATACATAATGTAACTACTAGAAGATGTATTATTTACGGCTGTCAAGAACCGTCGCGAATGTTCAATAAACCGTGGCAAACCTCCGACAAAAATAAGCCCATCGTAAATAGTTTTTACGGCGGCCAATAATTACCTGTCGCATAATATCAACCGCCGTAGTTAGTGAACCTGGCGGCGCACATTGGAACCGCCGCAAATGTTATCTGGCAAATAAAAAAATATAATGCATGTAACCCTGAAATACCCATCGCGTATTGGTGTTCCTACAACTTTACAAGATGTTTGAAGAAAAAACATTGATTGATGCATTGGATCCATGGGTGAAGACGTAGAAGATAGATGTGATAGATATTAATTTAAAAATCTAAGAAATCTTCTTTCTTGTATTCAAATAAAAAACATTATACTTCTAGCAACGTGCATGAACATATGAAGTTAATTTCCGCAGTAAGAGTTTATGATTCATTTTATATGGAAATATTTGCATGACGAAAATATCAATCAAACATATAGACTAAAACCTCCTCTTGGTTTTGCCAATGAGAAAAAAATAAAATGATTTACACAAGAGTGATGCCCTTCTTCAAAAGTTGGATGTAATCAATTTTTGTAACACCCCAAAACTCCCAACATAGTGCCACATCTAAAACTCATGAAGTGTAGGTGTGGTCGAGGAACCTGAGCTCGAGACCTTCCAATTTTACAACTTGTGTGCATTGGCTGACACCTAAGGACACTGACAATCAAATCTCAGAATGCAGTTGTTGTAAATCTAACGACAAAAGGTTGATGGGATACAACAGGAAGAAAGTATCCCATAACTTGCTTCTAATGATGAACATGCTACCCATTGTCTTTGGCATGTGGTAGCTTCATATGCAAGGCTCCTCGATGGATCCACTTTGTAGATAGGATGGTCGCACAGAGGGTCTTAGGATCAAGTGATCTCGAGTTTTTGGGGACAATGCGTAGAAGATGTCAGATACAAGAAACACATCAACTGCATTAATTGCCAAAATAATTCATAGTTCAGTCGCCAATGAACAACAATATGTGATGTGAATTCCATTCTAACATAATATCTAATTAATTTACCAACATTGCAGCGATAATAGTCACAAGACTCACAACCCCTATTGGGATGCAAGATTTCACTACTTGTATGGAGCTCATGATGGTTGATCCTTGAAATCACATGATAACAAAATACTATGGATGGATCATGGAACTGTTACGAGGCATGTTGTTAAGAATAACAATCCATCCAGAACAAATATCAATCTCCTACAACATAATAGCTACTAAAATGCACACGAGCTCATTGCTTGACCTTAATATCTAGAACCGGTAGATTTAACATGATATAAAGACCAATTATAATATCAAAAGAAAGTGTACCTGGATATTATGAGACAGTGTTTAGACCAATTTTCCCAAGCCATATACATGAGATTAGGTGTTTCATCTTGTCTATTCCTTGAAGTGTTTCATCTTGTCCATCAATGACAATCAGGATACTAGATGTACCTGGACAATTGACCATCAAACTATAAGCGGAAGTAGACGTCTCCTGGCTCCAATTTCTTAGAAGAATTTCTTGCAAACAACTTAGCACTGCAAATGAGATTACATGTATTACGTAGGTAACATTTGGCATTCCAGAAAAGGTCTATTAATATCAAATAATAATAATAATAATGCCATAAGATTGGATATTAGAGATGTGTATCTATTTACTTCACATCATTAATAACATATATTAAGGAAAAGACGGATATCATGGTGGACTTCCCAAATCTATTGTAGTTGTGATGCTGGTCCGTATTTACATCAAAGTAGACTTCCCAAATCTATTCTTGATGGAACGGTTCTTATCTTTTGAACATAATTAGATGGTCTATATCAAACACAAAAAACTGTTGTGGTTGTGTTGTGATGCTGGACGATATTAATATCAGGATGGCCTTCCCAACTTTGTCTTGTCCATCTGCAAACGAGTGACTAAAACCAACCTTCAATTGTATAACAAGAACTTGGAAGTGGAATTTCAGATATCATGTTAATATGGGAGAATTTGTGAGTAATTGACAGCTTACATACAAATGTGCTATTTGGTTGGACATTTCAATCACATATTTTGTAGACTGTGATCTTATTGGAACTTTTTTATAGCGACCAGACAATCAAATTTGAGCTACAACTATTCTTCTTAGAGGTCAAAACTCGAAACATAACAAATCTTAACATCCACAAAAAACACAGCTACAAGACAAGCACCTGCAAATTCATCTATATGCAAGGAGAAAGAGATCACACGTCACCAATAGAGGACCCCCATCGTGAAACGATCAAGATCGTGAAACAATTTCTCTTGCACTTTCCTCGACAGCACATCTTACTATCCCGCCACGCCCTTGTCTCCATGTGCCCCCATGGCATTTGCGGTATGCCTCCACCTTTAGCAACTTCTTGTCATGCACTGAAGGAGCCACCACAATGATGTTAGTGATCAACAAGAGTAGGAGGAAGGCGAGTGGATGCACACAATCATGTTTGCTTGGGTGAGGAAGAAGGAACGAGCTACGCCGACAGTTAGGGTTAGGGTTGTCGGAGGGTAATGACTGCGAGATAATGGGTACTTGAGAGAGACCCGTGAGGTCTTTTGTGGTCTTTTGCTCTTGCGAAAAGGAGAACCATGGTGATGGAGGGGTTGGAGAGGAGTTGTATGGAAAGGGCAAGGTAGAGGACGATGGAGGGGTAGGAGGGTTGGTGAAGCGACAAGGGAAGAGAGAGTCCCAGTATCTTACGGGGTGAAATGGGAATGGCACTTTTTCTCCCCAAAATATTGTCTTTTTGGCGGCAATTCGATTTGCTTAATTAAGGTGGTTTACAAACCACCGCAATTATTACAAAAACCTGATTGCATATTTATGGCCGTTCTTAATACGCCTCGACTACATAATCACTTTGATTAAAATTTTACAAGGATTCGTTTACGACGAGTTTTATCGAAATCGTCACAAAACTAAGATTATTTAAGGTGATTTTAAGAAATCAATGCCAAAGTGAGATTATTTAAGACGGTTTTAAGAAATCATCGTAAATACTCCATCACAACTATTTAAATTTTCAGTACACCGACATATTTCAGACGATTCTTTGTTGTGACCTTACGAAATAATGAACGATATACATGTTTGGTAACTGAGAATATGTTACTTATTAAAAACATAACAATATTGGTTTGTCAAACATGACTGAACATTTTGCAAAATAATCGAAGCATGATGTGGTCCATTTATAGAAAATATCGGATTTAATTATGTCTCAAATTTGAAAGAGTATAATTCACCTCGTTATTGAACGTCCTAGAGTTTCCCACATAAACAATCGATGAGAATCTTTTAAGGCTAACTCGAATAGAGGCATTCTGTAGCATCTCAAGCTTAGGTCTTCGGGCAATCATCGAGGAAAAGTGGTCCTAACAATTTGCTGGATTCGATCCAATGCAAGAGCTAACAACCATTCAAAATGCTCAAGCTTAAGTTGTAAAGTGATAATCCAACACTCTCGTTATCCACTCTCACACTTTTTGAATTTTAAACATCAAACTATGTTTAGGGTGTTATTTATTCAAATAGGGAGTTCAATTAGGGTAGGGATGGGGTAGAGAAGAATCTAGTTTGGGGGAGCGAGTATAGGATAATCAAGGTGGGAAGGAGTTTCCAATGTTGATCTAGATTGTTCTTGTAGTTTTACAAAATTGTAAAATTATGTTCTTGTATTAAAATTATCACGAAAAATCTCCTCTTTTTTGGATTTTGACATATTTGTTTTTACTAATTTATAAATAGATAGATCCTTCCGAAGTATATAAATAATCCCCCTTTTAGGGCATGAAAAAATTGGGCTATAAAGCTCGTAAGTAAGCTATTGTATCATTTCACTGTCGTTGGTAACACGTGTTACTTCACATTCTGGTAGCCATCATTGATAATGAAGTCTTCGCAATTTATGTAAATATCTTATCAACAAAGGTAAAAAAAGTCAACACGTACGGCTACATCAAGAAGCATTAATAGTTGGAAAAAACGGGGTTGCGCCTTGGGGAGCTAACGTAGCTCCTCTGCTCTATTTTTCTTATTTTTTTGAAAAATGAATCTGTGAAAATTTATCATTATATCCTTATATTATGTTATTCAAGTTTCGTGAGAAACATAGATTCTTTGACATCCATCCATATACTTATTTTTTAGCGGTCGCAGAATTGTTGAAATCGATCCCATCTGGATGGAGGCTCTAGGAGTATATGTTTCGCTCGAAATTTGAATGACATAATATAAGGATATAATAATGAAAATATGCGGAAGTATTTTTCAAAAAAATAAAAAATTATAGGAAAAATGAGGCATAGGAGCTAAGTTAGCTCCCCTCAGAGGACTGCCTCATTTTACCTTTAATAGTTTCAAATGACGCAACTAAAAGTTCATACGATGAATCACCGGTTGAACAACTTCTTTTACTCCACTAATGACTCCTTCGACTCCTTTCTCATCAGAAAGTGAGACTACATTAGTTACCGATATTTATGAAGAAGAAGACGAAGAAGAGACATATGATGATATTTTAGAACTATATTTTGTTATTCCATAAAAGTATACATATGTCTTAGGGTGCGTTCGGATAAAAGGTTATCTTGATGCGTTTGGATACAGGGTTATCTTGAAGTGGATAACCCCTTTGTCTATGTCGGTGTTTGGGTGAATGATTTTTGTGATGTAAGTGTATTGAAATTTGGAAAAGTGATTAAAAGTTGATTATTTTATAATTTTTAGATGAAAAGATGGCATGCTATATTATTTTTTCTGGAATGAATGAAAGATAAATGCTTTATTTGATGTATTATGCGAGAAAGTGTGTGGTTTTTAGGTAGGTCCACAAGAACGGGAATAAAATCTGGTTGTTGGACTCAATAGTGTGGAAATGGAGGTTTTGTAGGAAAACTCTAGATTTTTCTTTGTAAACTCATGTTTTGATGAAAAACCCATCAATCAAACGGTCCTTGGTTTACTTCACAGGCAACATCGAGTTGGAGCTGTCTGGAGCAATAATGCTCGTATATTGTTTTTTTAAAATAGTATGTATTATGTTGAATAAAAGATGTGTAATTTGAGAACTTGAATATAATGCCAATTTCAATTTGAATTCATGTCACCTTAAAAATGTTATATGTTTATTTATGTGTAATTGCGGATAATCACATAAAATTGTAGATCTAGTTGATTTATACATGTGTTCACATACTTACTATACATTCATACGAATATATAGCACACATATACATATTATACATACACATATTGCACATTTTTATTGGCAAATTATACATATAAATATATTATGTATTCAACTATATTGTACATGTACAATTTAGGGGTTGGGGAGCCTGCACCGGTGGTGTGGGTAACTCCTTGCACCCATCCAATTATCCATCATTTGTGATTTTTTGAATGAACTTTAGCGGAATATACCTAAAATATATAGTGGAATATGTGTTTCGAGTTTCGTGCAAAGCAAACAATCCTAACATGCTCATCGTCTGTCAATTTCAGCAATTTTAAGACCGTTAAAATTTGATAGATTTGTAAGATAAGAGTCTCAAATCAAGTTGAATTTGGAATGATGATGATATATGGTGATCTAAATTCCCTAAAGTTTCTTTCCAAAGAATCAAAAACCAATGAAAAAAACTGGGTGCATGTAGTTACCTGCACTTGTCGGTGTAAGACCACTTTTCCCTACAAATTATAGATATATGAACTCTATATATACATGTCATACTAATACAAGCACACACACACACACACACACACACACATATATATATATATATAGGAAAAACTTGAAATGAGGTGGAGCCTCATTGCAAACATGGTGCGACACTTAATTATTCCCGTCAGATTACCATCGACGGCCAAAGTAAAAACCACCTTTAGAGAGTCGAAACCACTACGACTATATTGATTAATTTCTATTTTTAGAAAGTTATCATATTCTATTAATGACCTCAGATATGGTGGAATTCAATTGAATTCCAGTTTTATCGCGGATTGGTTATGTTCGAATTAAATTCACTTTCTTCCCAAAATATGTTTTTTTCCTTATCGTTTCATTGAACTACTATTCAGAATTTCTCGACATATCTCCGTGAACTTCAATGGAAATCGACGAAATAGCAGATCCCGAATTTTACAGAGATAATGCACAGGTAATGTACGTTGTTCATTTCCCTTTAATAATGTTATGTATGCAAATCACGAGGAATATTTTAATTTTTGTTGAAAGACGATCTGGTTCTTGAATCGAAGTCGTAATATGCGTTAATATTTTTGGCTTTTACATTTTAATATGTGACATTATTATATTCATCTTGTCCAGTTATCTGACGGAGAGGGTGAATGTCACGACTCGTCCCGCTAACCGGAACGTGCCGCGACAGAGATCTTTCCTCTTCTTTTTCCTCAAGTAAACATGTGTCAATCTCATAAAACATAAAACCTTTGTATTTCAAGTTCACAACACCAAGAAGTGTATTACATAAGTTCTATCTATTACAACTTCTTACAAAATAACACAGACAGTACAAAAACAACGAAAAGCAAAAGACACCTCCTCCAAGTGTATCCGTGGTCCTTTCACCTGCTATTCGTGATTCTGCTGATCTGTATATAATATAATATAACGGGATGAGTCTAAACCCATTTATGAGCTTAGACCCAGTGAAAGGTGATGACACAATAGTCCCCAAGCGACTAAGGTAGAAGGTATGGAAATATAGGTCGTTGCGACCTCAGCCACTCGAAATGTGTCAATCAAGAAAAATCGAACCGCAAAACGAGTCAAAAATCAAACAAGGCAAAACAAGCGGTCCTAGCTATGAGTTTAACCTGGTATAGCTCCCAGGGTCGAACACAAGGAGCACGGATTGGCCGAAGGCCTACGAAGTAGTCAAAGAATCAGAAAAAGGGAGAAAACATTTTTTTGTGGTTTTTAATTGTTTTTAAATTTTTTTTGGATTTTTAATATGTGAAGGAAATAAAAGAAAGTATAAACAAGCACACTTAAGCAATTTATTTAACACACCAAAAATCAAGCAAAAATTCCAGAAAAATTGTTTTTATGTTTTTTAAGTTTTTAAATGTTTTTGGTGAATTTTTGATATTTTTCTAATGGGTAAATTATTTTCTAAAAATCAAACAGTGCTAAAAATGAAAGGTACTGTCCAGCAAGGCTTAAGACCCAAAAAATAAAATATTTAAGGATCTTAAAAGGCCCTGAAGGTAATTTTCCTATATACTAGATAGACTAAGGAAAATTTAGGCACCCTAATTATTGTTTTTGGATTTTTAATTTAATTATTATAATTTTTATGAGTTTTTGAGGGTTTTTCAATTTTTAGGGTTTTTACTCAATGGAAAATAGCCAAACTTGGCTAGAAAATCAAACAGCAAGCAAACAACAATATCTAATTTTTTTAGAATTTTTGGTGGGGTTTTTATATTTTTTTGGTATTTTCAAACCTAGACAGTAGCTAAAAAGTAGGTTTTTGAATTTTTAAAAATACTCAACGAAATCAAAAATGTCCTCAAAAATCCCTAAAATTCCTACACCATGGCAGGAGCCATGTGTCAAAATCTCATGGGATTTGGAGGTAATTTGATATTTTATTCAAAAATGCAAAGTGGGCACAGTGCACAAGGACGTAAGTGCAAATACCCGAGAATCTGGGGGCCAAGGTGCAAAATTCCCAGCAAGTCACGCGCGTGGCGCGTGGCTGGGGCACACAGGGACCTCTTGGTAATAAAAACCCACTCCTGGGACCTTTTGGTAACTGGTACCAAAAAGTCCGAGGGTACGGGTGCAAAAAGCCCACTAAAATCCGCACATGTCCAATAAAAAACACTCACAGGGGCATCAATGCAATTACCAAAAAGTATTTCTTCATTTCATAACAACCCAGATCTACAGGATAAAAGATGTAAAAAGCCCAACTAAACACGTGACGAAGCACGTGGTCACATACACACAGGGGCATACATGCAAATAAAACTAAGCACAAGGTCCATCATGCAATTTACCCTACGTAAATAAAGTTCCAAAAATATTTACAGGACTAGGACGAAAAAAACAAACTAAGAGGGGGGGCCTAAGTAATTTACCCTTTTATTAAGGTCGAGGGGCGGATGCACGACGCGTGGCAGGTTGGACGGATGGGATGGTGCGTCGCACACGAAAGCCACCCCTCGAATCGATCCGACGGCTGGTATGTGTGCACGTGGATGATCGGACGAAGGAGCTGCGACGTGGGTCTTCGAAGAAAGCCGGGCTCGGATCGGATGGACGAGGTGCAACCACGTGCTAGATCGGATGGCTGATGGGCGTCGTGGTTTAACCTCGTCGCTCAACGGTGAAGATCGACCCTAGGGAGATCCGATGGTGAGTGCTGCCCCGTGGATGTGCGGCCGAGATCTAAACTGGGGTGTCGGGGTCGATCGGACGGTGAACGAAGGACCTGGAAGAACTGACGGCCGGCGAGCTTCGCCGGCCCTCTGCGTGTACGGTAGTCCTCGTCCGGTGCTCAGGAGATGCTAGAAAGCCGCGCCATGAAGGTCCGCACCTGATGCACTGCTCCGATGGAGGCGAGGAGCTCAGGAGAACTCCGGCGACGTCGAGGAACGGGAGCTGCTGTGCTCTGAAGCTCTGACCTCCAGATGAGGTCGATTGACCTGGAAACCTGCACAGAAAGAAAGAGGGGTCGAGGGAAAACTGCCTCGACCCGTCAGAGCGGGCGGAAGGTGGCCGGTGGTGCGATGCGATGGCTCTCCGGCGAGCGGCGGAGGGGTGAGAGCCGAGACCCTGCTCCGGGGCGAGACAGGGGGAATGAAGGGTCGGAGAAGGTGGATAAGGGTTTGGCGGAGGTGATGGCGGTGTCGGATGATCAAGGGAGTGGACGGAGACGGCAGGCGGAGGTGGCGGAGCTAAGCTACTGCAAATCGAAAAACCTAACGCTAAGCTAATCTACTGGCTAAAGAGGTTACCTGATGGGCGCATTCGACTGGGCTGGAGCCGATGAGGCTCCCGGTCGTTGCCTCAAGGGGTCGTCGAGCTCCCCGAGGCTCAGCGCGCTCGCGGCGGCGCACGGCGGCGAGTACCACCGGATCAGTGATTTCCGGCTGCCCGGGCCTCGCTGCAACTCCACCGGCCACGGCTGTCACTCAGGGATGATGGAGGAGCTCACAGGCGCCGAGGGGAAGATCAAAGATGGTGAACGAAAGCGGCGGAGCTCTGGTTTTATACGCGTGCAGGTCCGGAAAGGGAAGCTCGGGTCCGGCTCGATTGAGCACGGACCCCTAGGCGAGGAATCGGGCGAGGATCCCGGATGCACAGAGGATGATTGGAGTGCGGGGTTTGCGGATTTGGTGGTCGGATCTGGTGGGGGTAATTGGAAGAAGTCGGGTCGAAACCGAGATCCGCGGCTCTGGTGGTCCTGGGGGAGGTGTTGACCGGGGGTCAACAATCCCCCGTGGACCAATCAGAACCCGCCAATTATTGAATTCTTATTTGATTTTTTGGGGCTTTTAATGGCCGAATTTTTAAAAACTTAAAACATAAAAAAATGTTTGTTTTATTTTTTTCTATTTTTTTGTGATTTTTAATTAATTTTTGGAAACGAAAATAAGGTATTTACATATTATAGCTATACATAGGTATATGTACAATGTATGATTTTTAATTTTGATTTTTAATTGGTTATTTTTATACAATTTTATTCCTATTTTATATTTTATTTATTTATAGGATAAAATTAGGAATAAAAGGCTATTTTTATTTTATTTTTATTATTTTTATACATGTGGGAAATAATTATTTATGTATAACTATATACATGGTATATTTACAAGATGTTTTTGTGTTTTTAATTTTGTAATTTTTATTTGATTTTTGTTTTGTTTCTTTCTATTTTATTTATTCACAAAACATAAAAGAATATTTACAAAAAGTTTTGAAAACAAAGAAGTTTATTTACAAGGTGAAGTAGACAAGGTTGATGGACCATGTACATGATGAAGGGTTCTTTTTGGATTTTTTTTTTAATTTTTAAGTTTTTATTTTGTTTCCAATAGTCTATAAATATGTACAGAATATATACAAGTATTTACAACATATTTTTGTTTGAGGAAAAATATTATTTATTTATTTACATAGATATGTACACATGAGCCCCTATCTCTCTCTACTTGTGGCTTTTATGCGGTCAGGCCCATGCTGAGCCCTCCCTTGGGTTAGGTTGCTCAATATTTATTCTAAATATTTCCCTCTTTTTCTTTTTCTTCTTTATTCTTTTATTTTAGCACAAAAACATGCTAATTATTTATATTTACAAAAATGCATGATTTTGCTAACTTTCCCTATTTACACATATCTACATGCATTTGCATAGGTTTTTGTAGCTAAAATATAGGAATAAAGAGTGATGACTGGGTATTCATCACCCCCCTATACTATACTTTGCTAGTCCCTTAGCAAACACTTATTTGAAAAAGAAGTGAAAAAAGAAAGAAAAAGAAAAAAAAGAAAAAGAGGATGTACATGGATCAAGGTTGAGTTATTAAACTTTCCTTCATTAAATTGAAATATGGAGCTTGATCAGATCTTTGGATTATTAATGTGTCGGAACCTTATTTGGACTTAAGCTTAAAACTCAACAGCCTCCAAGTTCCACCAATCTATGGGCAAGACTCCTCAATAAACCAGATCAGAACAAGTCTACATACACAAACTCAAATGACCATGAATCTTTCCAAGCAGTGTAAGTGATATGTGGCTCCCCACCTCAGAAGCAACAAAGAAACAACCTCCCTCAACCTGGTAACTCTAATGCCTCGGTCTAGCAACTCTTTCCTCGAGAAGCGGGGTATTCCCTTCTAAGTTCAAGTGCAACCGGCTCAAGAAGAGGGGGTAGAAGTATAGAGTTTTGGAAGCCTAGCCAGTGTAGCTAGGTCTCCCGCTGCAAGCTTCATGAGATGTAACATGGATACCATAAGCTTTGCTTTATTTGACTATGTACACTCCGGTGGGGTTATTAAATTTTCAATCCGACCCACCACTTTTTTTGGAGTTCTTTTTGCATTTTTGCATTTTTTTTCAAAGACTTCTGTACAACATATCTACATGGTGCAGCATATATACAAGAAATTTCCCCTTGAGCCAGTAGACTATCCCTCTTTTGAAGCTTTATTGCAACCCACAGCTTCTGTCTTTAGCCTTCATCACTACCAGACCAAGTTGAGGTGCACTTCCTTCACTAGAAGAAGAAGAGAGGTTCCGCCTAGAAGTACTACCCTCATATGCTACCCCAAGCCAAAGGAAACTGCCTCCTCACTACCTCATCCGTGGAGAGCCATGTGTAAGTGCAGGTGCAAGTCAAGCCATTGTCTTTAAGAGTCATGCGTGTGTTGTTAAGTGTTCTACTTAAGCTCATCAAGATGACATATGCTCATAGCCTAGTG
This sequence comes from Ottelia alismoides, assembly GCA_037367405.1. Taxonomy (NCBI): domain Eukaryota; kingdom Viridiplantae; phylum Streptophyta; class Magnoliopsida; order Alismatales; family Hydrocharitaceae; genus Ottelia; species Ottelia alismoides. Next base: position 207,566 of record JAZKJV010001748.1, on the reverse strand, counting down.
GACTCAAAGAATTAAGTCCTTATGGACCTGAAAAGCCTTAACCCTAAGTCCTATAAGGTTCCTCTTAAAGTTAAGTAGATTAAGATCTTATTCAAGCTCCATTTCTCAATTTAATTCCAGGCTTAGTTTAAATGTCAACTCTCATCCAGGAAAAATTATATACATATATGTACACAAGATGCTATTTACAAATATTTTACAATCATGCAAAATTTTTGAAAAATGTTTTGAAATCATGGATGATGATGATGCATGAGGTGCAAGTTTTGCAAAAAGATATTTACAAACATTTACAGAAGATTTTTGCAAACTTTTGATTTTCAAAACATTTTGGAAAAATTTTGTACTATATACATAATTTTGATACAAAATATTTACACAAACTTTACCCAAAAGATTTTTGAAATCCTTTTTACAAAAATACTTTGTACATTAGCTACGTATGTGCAAGCTAAAAGAGGTTTATGTACATGAAAAATTTTTAAATTTTGTGATTTTTAGCCATTTTATTTATTAACACACTCACACAAAGTACGAGTTATGGCTAAAGTATATATGAAATATATACACACCCCCCCTATACTTAGCTCGAACGATGTCCTCAGAGTGATCAAGAGCGATGAAGAAGACATAACTCGTGCTTAGTAAAAGGGAAGTGAAAAGGAATGGATAAGTACAGGAACGAATAAATGAATAGAGTGAGAGGAACTCGGTGGTTTCCCCCTATACTTAGGATTAACTAATCCTAAGTATAGCAAGCTGTACATGAAGGGAAAGCCGAGTGAAGAAGATACAGAATCTGCCCCCCCTATACTTAGGGTAAAATATCCCTAAGTATAGGCAGCAAAACAGGGGTAGAAAGACACGAAGGAAATCACGAATATATACAAGAAGGAGGACATCACTCCCCCTATACTTAAGGTGGAGAACCTTAAGTATAGGCAACAAAACAGAAGTGATGAAACAGACGAATGAACAACCCAGTGTTCCCACCCCCCTATACTTAGGATGAGCAATATCCTAAGTATAGCAAAGATAATCCTACGCGCGACCTGGGGTGAGAACAAGAACGGAAGAAAGAAGGATCAAAATAAGACGAAACACGTATATACACAAGAGTACAATGTTGAGGTGCCTCTCAACAAGCGCTAGATTTTACGCCCCTAGCTGGGCGCAAAGGTTAGGACAACGCAGTATCAAGGTTCAGGACGGCATCGGTAAGTCGAATGCCGTACTGTCGTCGCAGTCTCGGTGTGAGAACAACGACGAACTCAACAGTGTAAAGTAAGACACCCAGGTATGCAATCAGGTGGGTGTCTGCTACCGGCCAATGATATGAGCATAAGTAATCGTCATCTGGTAGCACAAAAGAAATCAGCGGCTCTGGATCAGATTGGAGTGAGAGTATAGAGCCGAAGAAATCAAACGTGGAGAAGGATGGATCAGTCATGGAATCCTCCACGTCAATCAGTGTCTCAAACAAGTGTGGACAATCAGGATCAGGAGACTCTCTAAGCAGAATGATATCCGATGCATGTAATAGAAACAGATCAGGCAAATCATCGAATATCTCCAAACTGGGCTCATCCTTGCGAAGGTCATCGAGGTGAGAAGAATCAGAATCAGAATGATCTAAAGACTCGGTTTCATGTTCCGCCAGATCGGAAACACTCTCAGAAAGTGAAACCGGGTACTCATCGAGTGCGGCATCCTCCCACAGATAACCCTCAGGGAGAAATGCAAGATCAGAAGTGACAAGAAGAGGATCAGGATCTAGATGGTCATCTGCGCTGCTATCAAGTATCCACTCAGTGCACCAGGCTGTATCATCATCGGAAGTGTAAGTCTCGGCAATCTGGAAGCAAGAGAAGGTACTAGTCAACACCGCGGAAGCTGGCAAAGTGTCTGCAGCTGATCCTCGCTCTGCGGCCATGCTGGCTGTCAGCTGGTCCTCAGGAAGTGTGTCTATCTCAACAAAGTAGAGGACAAAGGGCTCGAAGACTGGACACTCTGTGTCTATACTCTCAAAGTGCTGTCCCTCCTCGAGCTGTGGCTGCTGGGCTGAGTCCTGGTGCCTGTCTGCATCCAAGAAGTGTCTCTGCAGGAAGGAGACTGACTCTTCCGGGACTGGAATCTGAAGTGTCTGAATCAACGGCTGCAAAAGCTGGGGCTCCTCCGGCTCCTGGAGTATCAGAAGATCTGATATCCAAGACTCGTCAACAGGGAACTCTGGGGCTGACTCGAACTCCAACTGGAATGCCAACGGGAACTCGAGTAGACTCTGGGTCCGAACCTCTGCTATTACAGTCATCTCCTCTGTCAGTTGTGCTGCATCATCCAAATCCTCGGGCTGGTGTGTAGAAGCTGGCTCAGTATGTGAAGTGACACACCGCACTGGTACTGCATCATCCTCATGTGCTGTTCCGACCGAAGCATCTCGTGCAGAAGAACTCTGTGAAAGTAGCCTCGAGATGGTATCTAGGAAGTGAATGTCAGAACTGCGGTCTGAACCGCCACATGTGGTAATCACCAGTGCTATCTGCTCTGCGGTCATCCCCCGCATGGAGATCTCGATCAAATCTGTCAGTGGAAGTCCGTGGTCTGGAAATCTCCTCAAGAGGTCAAGCAACCTCGGCCATGCCTCGTGCAATGGCTCCTGGGGGTCAACTGAAAAGTCCATGATCAAAGACCGCATGAAATCTGCTCTACGTGAGGGAAAGTATCTCTGTAAAAACTCTCGGCGTAGCTCTCCCCACGTCTCGAATATCCTCCCCAATCGTCGGTGCCATCTCATGGCTCTGTCATGAAGCGTGAAGGGGAAGGTCCTGCTCATCAGCTCCTCTACAGTGACATCTGAATATCTCTGTGCTCTGCTAAACTCCTCGAAAGCTGACAGGTGAAGATAAGGCTCTTCGTGCGCCTCTCCTGAAAATGTCGGCAGTCGCTGAATGTAATCCAAATCCAAGACGAATGGGACTAATGTCGAAGCTGACTGAGCTCCATGTGCTATCTGCTCCTCCATTCCTCTGGAATGGGATCTATCTGCTGATCTCCACTGCTCTCTCGGGTCATCAACAGAGTGCGCTCTTGACTCATCAACAGCATCGTCCGGGTCTCGTATCTGCTCTATCTGATATCCTCGGACGGCTCGCACAGCATGCCTGGAGTGATGAGATGAAAGGGAGGGAGGGAGCGGGAGGTTGGTCGGAGATCCATCCTCCCTAGAAGGTGGACTGGAGTGATGGTCAGAAGACGGAGAAGAAGCCGTAAAAGTCGGCTCAAAGTGAGGGGGATCCATCATCCAGGGATCAGGGAGAAGAGAAATGAAGGGAGGTGAGGGAGGGAAATAGATGGAGGAGAAAGGTCGAAGGGATCTGGTAATCAAACAAGATGAACAAGCAAACCCCCAATTCACCTACGCACACAATACTGAAGACCGAGGGGATCGGTCAATTATCTTGTCGATTTTATTTTAGGTGATCATCCAGTCTATCAGAGCGATTACGTGATGTAAATAGGTATCCAAATCTTTCTCAACCGACTGTCCCGTACTGAAAGCCGGTAATCAGTCAAGAAAAGATCGGAGGCTCTATCCTAATGTGCGGATCACTCTCTCGCTCATCCAAACCAGACAAGGAGGGGGTTACTCTCCCCAAGACAGATTTTTCGTGAAGTGTCTTTTAGGTCAAGTATGATTAGCAGTCCCGATTTTATTGTTTTTCTTTTTAATGTTTTTTAAAGCAAACAAAAGGCCTAACGAATTTTTCGGTTCTCCTGATTATTTAAGCCGAAAACAGGGGGGAGAAGACGAAAAAGCCGATGCGCGAGAAAATCAATGATGCATGCAGAGATAGAAATGCGTACCTTGTCTCCAGCACTCTACATGCAATTATGATCCGCGCAGAATTTAAAGACAAGAAATAAACTACCTAAATGATGCAACGGGAAAAACCGAGGCCCTAAACAGCAGTGCTAGCGTAGAACCGTCTAACCGATCACCGACCTCCAAGCCAAAGAGTCCGGTCTTGGCTTACCCCTCCTCTTCTCGACAGGTCGAGTTCAGGAGTAGCGCTTGTGGGGCAGGCTCGCGGCACGTAGGCTGCGAAGGCAAATGAGTCGGTTATTTTTATTAATTATTTTTAGTAGGTCCAATTAACGATCTATAGGAACAGATCAGCAATTAGGTGTGGGGATCCTACTATTACGGCACAGTCACCAGAAAATCCTACGGCTAGGGGCTCGATCAAAAAGCCGCGTAAACACCGGAAAGGCAGTAAAAAGTAGAAAATGAAAGCCGCGAAAAACCGCGAAAAACCGCTAAGTTCTAAAGGGTCCCTCGAGCACACCGGTGCTCGGCGAAACAGACCCGAGAGTGTCCAAGTCCAAAAGTCTGAGTGTACCTGTATTATTACAATAATAAATGAATAAACCTAAGCTATCCTCACCCACTCAACTCTCTCTCCCTCGCTCTCTCCTGCGGCTTCGTGAAGAAGGAAGCCGCCTCCGCCTCGCTAGGGTGCACCGGCGTTCCTAGGAATGCCGCCCTCGCTCCTCGGGCCCTCGCAAGAAACAAAGAGAAGTGTGGTCAGTCCAAAATTATTCAAAAATATCAGAAAAAAATATATATACAAAAATCTATACAAAAAGCCGCGAATCAAAAAGCCGCGGAAAAATCTAAAAGACTACTAAGCCGTGCTCCCCGGCAACGGCGCCATTCTGATGACACAATAGTCCCCAAGCGACTAAGGTAGAAGGTATGGAAATATAGGTCGTTGCGACCTCAGCCACTCGGAATGTGTCAATCAAGAAAAATCGAACCGCGAAACGAGTCAAAAATCAAACAAGGCAAAACAAGCGGTCCTAGCTATGAGTTTAACCTGGTATAGCTCCCAGGGTCGAACACAAGGAGCACGGATTGGCCGAAGGCCTACGAAGTAGTCAAAGAATCAGAAAAAGGGAGAAAACATTTTTTTGTGGTTTTTAATTGTTTTTAAATTTTTTTTGGATTTTTAATATGTGAAGGAAATAAAAGAAAGTATAAACAAGCACACTTAAGCAATTTATTTAACACACCAAAAATCAAGCAAAAATTCCAGAAAAATTGTTTTTATGTTTTTTAAGTTTTTAAATATTTTTGGTGAATTTTTGATATTTTTCTAATGGGTAAATTATTTTCTAAAAATCAAATAGTGCTAAAAATGAAAGGTACTGTCCAGCAAGGCTTAAGACCCAAAAAATAAAATATTTAAGGATCTTAAAAGGCCCTGAAGGTAATTTTCCTGTATACGAGATAGACTAAGGAAAATTTAGGCACCCTAATTATTGTTTTTGGATTTTTAATTTAATTATTATAATTTTTAGGAGTTTTTGAGGGTTTTTCAATTTTTAGGGTTTTTACTCAATGGAAAATAGCCAAACTTGGCTAGAAAATCAAACAGCAAGCAAACAACAGTATCTAATTTTTTTAGAATTTTTGGTGGGGTTTTTATATTTTTTTTGGTATTTTCAAACCTAGACAGTAGCTAAAAAGTAGGTTTTTGAATTTTTAAAAATACTCAACGAAATCAAAAATGTCCTCAAAAATCCCTAAAATTCCTACACCATGGCAGGAGCCATGTGTCAAAATCTCATGGGATTTGGAGGTAATTTGATATTTTATTTAAAAATGCAAAGTGGGCACAGTGCACAAGGACGTAAGTGCAAATACCCGAGAATCTGGGGGCCAAGGTGCAAAATTCCCAGCAAGTCACGCGCGTGGCGCGTGGCTGGGGCACACAGGGACCTCTTGGTAATAAAAACCCACTCCTGGGACCTTTTGGTAACTGGTACCAAAAAGTCCGAGGGTACGGGTGCAAAAAGCCCACTAAAATCCGCACATGTCCAATAAAAAACACTCACAGGGGCATCAATGCAATTACCAAAAAGTATTTCTTCATTTCATAACAACCCAGATCTACAGGATAAAAGATGTAAAAAGCCCAACTAAACACGTGACGAAGCACGTGGTCACATACACACAGGGGCATACATGCAAATAAAACTAAGCACAAGGTCCATCATGCAATTTACCCTACGTAAATAAAGTTCCAAAAATATTTACAGGACTAGGACGAAAAAAACAAACTAAGAGGGGGGGCCTAAGTAATTTACCCTTTTATTAAGGTCGAGGGGCGGATGCACGACGCGTGGCAGGTTGGACAGATGGGATGGTGCGCCGCACACGAAAGCCACCCCTCGAATCGATCCGACGGCTGGTATGTGTCCACGTGGATGATCGGACGAAGGAGCTGCGACGTGGGTCTTCGAAGAAAGCCGGGCTCGGATCGGATGGACGAGGTGCAGCCACGTGCTAGATCGGATGGCTGATGGGCGTCGTGGTTTAACCTCGTCGCTCAACGGTGAAGATCGACCCTAGGGAGATCCGATGGTGAGTGCTGCCCCGTGGATGTGCGGCCGAGATCTAAACTGGGGTGTCGGGGTCGATCGGACGGTGAACGAAGGACCTGGAAGAACTGACGGCCGGCGAGCTTCGCCGGCCCTCTGCGTGTACGGTAGTCCTCGTCCGGTGCTCAGGAGATGCTAGAAAGCCGCGCCATGAAGGTCCGCACCTGATGCACTGCTCCGATGGAGGCGAGGAGCTCAGGAGAACTCCGGCGACGTCGAGGAATGGGAGCTGCTGTGCTCTGAAGCTCCGACCTCCAGATGAGGTCGATTGACCTGGAAACCTGCACAGAAAGAAAGAGGGGTCGAGGGCAAACTGCCTCGACCCGTCAGAGCGGGCGGAAGGTGGCCGGTGGTGCGATGCGATGGCTCTCCGGCGAGCGGCGGAGGGGTGAGAGCCGAGACCCTGCTCCGGGGCGAGACAGGGGGAATGAAGGGTCGGAGAAGGTGGATAAGGGTTTGGCGGAGGTGATGGCGGTGTCGGATGATCAAGGGAGTGGACGGAGACGGCAGGCGGAGGTGGCGGAGCTAAGCTACTGCAAATCGAAAAACCTAACGCTAAGCTAATCTACTGGCTAAAGAGGTTACCTGATGGGCGCATTCGACTGGGCTGGAGCCGATGAGGCTCCCGGTCGTTGCCTCAAGGGGTCGTCGAGCTCCCCGAGGCTCAGCGCGCTCGCGGCGGCGCACGGCGGCAAGTACCACCGGATCAGTGATTTCCGGCTGCCCGGGCCTCGCTGCAACTCCACCGGCCACGGCTGTCACTCAGGGATGATGGAGGAGCTCACAGGCGCCGAGGGGAAGATCAAAGATGGTGAACGAAAGCGGCGGAGCTCTGGTTTTATACGCGTGCAGGTCCGGAAAGGGAAGCTCGGGTCCGGCTCGATTGAGCACGGACCCCTAGGCGAGGAATCGGGCGAGGATACCGGATGCACAGAGGATGATTGGAGTGCGGGGTTTGCGGATTTGGTGGTCGGATCTGGTGGGGGTAATTGGAAGAAGTCGGGTCGAAACCGAGATCCGCGGCTCTGGTGGTCCTGGGGGAGGTGTTGACCGGGGGTCAACAATCCCCCGTGGACCAATCAGAGCCCGCCAATTATTGAATTCTTATTTGATTTTTTGGGGCTTTTAATGGCCGAATTTTTAAAAACTCAAAACATAAAAAAATGTTTGTTTTATTTTTTTCTATTTTTTTGTGATTTTTAATTAATTTTTGGAAACGAAAATAAGGTATTTACATATTATAGCTATACATAGGTATATGTACAATGTATGATTTTTAATTTTGATTTTTAATTGGTTATTTTTATACAATTTTATTCCTATTTTATATTTTATTTATTTATAGGATAAAATTAGGAATAAAAGGCTATTTTTATTTTATTTTTATTATTTTTATACATGTGGGAAATAATTATTTATGTATAACTATATACATGGTATATTTACAAGATGTTTTTGTGTTTTTAATTTTGTAATTTTTATTTGATTTTTGTTTTGTTTCTTTCTATTTTATTTATTCACAAAACATAAAAGAATATTTACAAAAAGTTTTGAAAACAAAGAAGTTTATTTACAAGGTGAAGTAGACAAGGTTGATGGACCATGTACATGATGAAGGGTTCTTTTTGGATTTTTTTTTAATTTTTAAGTTTTTATTTTGTTTCCAATAGTCTATAAATATGTACAGAATATATACAAGTATTTACAACATATTTTTGTTTGAGGAAAAATATTATTTATTTATTTACATAGATATGTACACATGAGCCCCTATCTCTCTCTACTTGTGGCTTTTATGCGGTCAGGCCCATGCTGAGCCCTCCCTTGGGTTAGGTTGCTCAATATTTATTCTAAATATTTCCCTCTTTTTCTTTTTCTTCTTTATTCTTTTATTTTAGCACAAAAACATGCTAATTATTTATATTTACAAAAATGCATGCTTTTGCTAACTTTCCCTATTTACACATATCTACATGCATTTGCATAGGTTTTTGTAGCTAAAATATAGGAATAAAGAGTGATGACTGGGTATTCATCAAAAGGATCTCAAGCTTTTTACATATAACTAAAAGTTGAAATATGAGCAGTATGCCAAAATTTATGCTGATAACTTTGAAATATCTTGAAAAAGAGACTTTATGACAGTAAACATATAACAACATGCTAGATTTGCAAATAAATGCTGAAATCACTTCAAAGGCAGATAAACTGAAACATAATAATCACTATCAAGCTGTTTGTACTAATCACCACTGTGGCTAATTTATTGACTCATGAACGCTGAAACAAAGCTAAGTCATACGCGCAGACGGTCCCAAAGACCAAAAACACCCTGCATACGGCCCAAAGCCTATATGTATACAGAATGCGGACCCAAAGTCCTCTTGATACCATATCTAATGGTTTGCCATATCTAATGGCAGTTTCAGGGTCATATCTAATGACATCACCATATCTAATGGCTAGTTCATGATTTGTATAAAAGAGCTACTGTGGTGCTTATCTTCTGATTCTTACTCTTTTCTTGTCACTAATAAACCGTACTCTTTCTAATTCAAGCTCATAACAGCTAAAATCATGAACATAAAACATTCTTGACATAGCATGCATACTCTGACAACTAGAACTATTAAGAACTTGAAAACCGATCCATTTTGCATAGTAACTGCACAAAACCTATTTCTTTTAAAAAGCTCAAATCTAAGTAGTGAAACTTATGATTCGTGTTTCACAAAGAACAAAATGCTTAAACAACATGCTATCATGATAAAACACCTGAAACAACTTCTGAAATACGTTCTAAAGCCCTGATTTTGTATCAACTGTATAGTACTTGTAATTCATGCATAAAAGCTTTAGAAACTACGATTTCATACTTGCTATTCAAAACCATGCATAAAAGCTAAAGACTAGTGCTTAAAATAGCGCTTGAGAATCCCTCACCTGATTGTTGTCTAACTTGGGTCGAAAACGTTTCTTTAGTGAAAACCTCCTCTATAGCCGTCTTAGATTGAATACTACGGCTTGGTACGGACAGAACTTCGTTACGGCTTCAAAAACGCTCTCGATCACTGACAGGGCTTCGCCGCGGTTCCTCTCGTGCTCCTCCCGCAACCTCGACGGTCTTGCGGCTTTAAGGTGGAGAGATGGGCGTGGGATAAATGAAATGGAATGGGGAGGCCTTGGGTATTTATAGGCCTCCACCCCCTTTACATGTGTGACATGTGTCAACATGTAAGGGAGCCTCTAAGACACATGGTATGCCACATGTCTTTTTTATGAGAAAACTTGTTGCCCAAGTAATAGGTTTGGTTTATCCATGAGATAACTTGTTGCCCAAGCAAGGTTTGGCTTATCTACACGAGATAACTTGTTGCCCAAGCAAGCGGCTTCACCATGACACGTGTTAGACTTAGGATGCTGACACATGGCGCTATTGAGTTTTTGACACTTGTCCTGACTATATAACGACACGCGTCCCACGATTTCCTCTCCATGTGTCCACTTTTGCTAATGACGCTTAATTATCACTAACGACGGGTAATTAGCACTAATCATGCTTAATTAGTCTTAATGATGTGATTATGGCTAATGAATATAAATCTATGCTAATGAGTATAAATCTATTACATTATGGGCACTGTGCTAGTAGTGGCTTCTACTACTTATAAGGTACTACCAAAAATCCATATTACTAGATGTGGTACTATGTTTTGATGTGCTACACAATTCATAGAAACTTTTTGAAGTCCATTTTATACAAGACGGTCTCTGATATAAACACAATAAGTTTAAATGAAATCATTGCAGAAAGGCGAATCTATTGACTATGGTATCCGTAAAGTGTGAACACTATAAATCCAATATTTCCTTGAAATAACACTTTTTTTTGAAAGGTCCTTGAAATAACACTTGATATCATTCAAAAGCATAGTGTACAAAACGCGTATTACAATTCTCCCCTACTTGCAATAAATTTCGTCCTCGAAATTTAAGTATCCTTGATAGCTTGAAAATAAGTGGGGATAACGAGATCTCATTTCTTCTTCTCGTTCCCATGTGGCTTCTTCTATTGCGTGACTCCTCCATAAAACCTTGACTAAAGGAATCTTCTTTGTACGAAGCTCTTGTACTTTATAATCTAGAATTTCCACAGGAACCTCCTCGTATGACAGATCTTCCTTCAATTGAATATCTTGAGGTTGTATCATATGGGTTGGGTTTGGAATAAACTTTCGAAATGTGGAGACATGAAAGACATCATGTATCCTTGCTAGTTCTGCTGGAAGTCGAAGACGATATGCTACACTTCCGATTCTCTCTATGATCTCGTAAGGGCCAATGTATCTAGGGCTTAGTTTCCCTTTCTTCCCAAATCTAATTAGGCCTTTCCATGGAGAAACTTTTAGAAACACATGATCTCTCACTTGAAATTCTAAGTCTCTCCTTCGCTTATCTGCGTAACTTTTCTGTCTGCTTTGCGTTGCCTTTAAGCATCTCTTGATTTCCTCAACTTTTTCTATCGTGTTTTGTATTAGTTCAGGTTGAACCAATTTCCTTTCTCCAACTTCACTCCAACAGATAGGTGTTCTACACGGTCTACCATACAAGGCTTCATAAGGTGCCATCCCAATACTAGTATGATAGCTGTTATTGTATGCAAACTCTATAAGTGAGAGATGTTCATCCCAGCTTTCTTTAAAGCTCAGTGCACAAGCTCTAAGCATGTCTTCTAGAGTCTGGATAGTCCGTTCTGATTGGCCATCTGTTTGAGGATGAAAGGCTGTGCTAAATGCTAACTTCGTTCCCATAGCTTTATGTAAGCTTGGCCATAGCTTAGAAGTAAATCGTGGATCTCTATCAGATACAATTGATACAGGAGCCCCATGGCGGCTAACTATCTCATTAACAAAGATCTTTCCCAAGCGGTCTAGGCTGTATGTCATGTTAATGGTTAAGAAATGTGCTGACTTAGTTAATCTGTCTACTATGACCCATATTGCATTGTGACCTCGACGGGTCCTTGGAAATCCTGTAACAAAATCCATAGTGATGTGTTCACATTTCCATTCTGGTATTGGAAGTGGCTGTAATTTCCCCGCAGGTCTCAAACGCTCCGGTTTTGTTTGTTGGCATATAGGACATCTAGAAATATACTCTGCAATCTCTCTCTTCATGCCAGACCACCAATAGTAGTTCTTAAGTGTCCTATACATCTTAGTACTTCCTGGATGCATAGTATATATGGAGTTATGTGCCTCTTCCAGAATCTCAGTCTTTATATCAGATTTCCTCGGAACACATAATCTTCCTTTAAAGAATAAAACCCCTTGACTATCTATTGTATACCCGGCTTCATCTCCTCCCTTAATCTTCTCAATCATTCTAATGATTTCAGAATCATGGACTTGTGCCTCCTTGATTTTATCATATAATATGGGTCTCACTTGTAAGGATGCTAATAGGGCTCCAGAGCTATCTATGGTTAACTTTGCACGTAACTCTTTCAACTGATAATATTCCCCTTTTAAGTGAGATAGCTGACCCTTAGACTTTCTACTGAGAGCATCAGCTACGACATTGGCTTTCCCCGGGTGATATTCTACACGAGATAACTTGTTGCCCAAGCAAGCGGCTTCACCATGACACGTGTTAGACTTAGGATGCTGACACATGGCGCTGTTGAGTTTTTGACACTTGTCCTGACTATATAACGACACGCGTCCCACGATTTCCTCTCCATGTGTCCACTTTTGCTAATGACACTTAATTATCACTAACGACGGGTAATTAGACATGGCGCTGTTGAGTTTTTGACACTTGTCCTGACTATATAACGACACGCGTCCCACGATTTCCTCTCCATGTGTCCACTTTTGCTAATGACGCTTAATTATCACTAACGACGGGTAATTAGCACTAATCATGCTTAATTAGTCTTAATGATGTGATTATGGCTAATGAATATAAATCTATGCTAATGAGTATAAATCTATTACATTATGGGCACTATGCTAGTAGTGGCTTCTACTACTTATAAGGTACTACCAAAAATCCAGATTACTAGATGTGGTACCATGTTTTGATGTGCTACACAATTCATAGAACCTTTTTGAAGTCCATTTTATACAAGACGGTCTCTGATATAAACACAATAAGTTTAAATGAAATCATTGCAGAAAGGTGAATCTATTGACTATGGTATCCGTAAAGTGTGAACACTATCAATCCAATATTTCCTTGAAATAACACTTGATATCATTCAAAAGCATAGTGTACAAAATGCGTATTCCAGTGAAGTTAATGGAGTGGCGGCACGAACTGATGATAATTTGCATCAACCAGGTATGCTGAATTACACAGATGTTTCAAAGCACTACAGTCATTATTAGAATTTATATGCTATTGTAAATAAAAGTTTTCATTTTACGTAAATTCTGTATATTTGATGGTATAGTTCATTATTTTACATTTATGAACTATAATTTACAATTTTGAACATCATTTTACATTATAGGATACGATGTAATATTGCCCAAATGGTGCTAATACCAGTCCATTATCTTATAAATTACATATTCGTGTATCATTTTACATTTTCTGTCATTATTTTACATTTATAAGACATATTTTAAATTAATTGTAACTAATTGTTGCAATTATATTTCGAATGAATTTCATATAACCGCTCTATCAGTGACCCTGTCATTGGTATCACACCTCATATAGGCCAAATATTTCAATCTATTGAAGATGCATATAAATTCTATGAGGCATATGCAACTGAGATTGGATTCAATGTTAGGAAAGCAAGCTCTAGAGTTGGTAAAGATAAGATTTCCAAGGAGCGGATACTTATATTTAAATATTTTGTTTGCTGGAAAGAGGGGTTTTCTAAAAACACAGATAAAACAATGTCAGTGGACAATGCAAGAAGTGATGAGAGCGATGAATGTATTTTTTATAAGGAGGAGCGCCGTGTTGGCATATCAAGGACTGGGTGCAAAGCTTTCATGTCAGTCTCATATAGGCCTGATCTCAATGATTGGTTTGTATCGAGTTTTGAACCTGAGCACAATCACAATCTTGTTTCTCCATCTAAACGCAGATACCTCAGACCAAATAGACGTTTTTCAAAAGCCACAAAAATGCTTGTGAAGTCAATGAATGATGTAGACATACCTGTATCCAAGCAGTCAGCTTTCATAAACATGTCCAGTGGTCAAGTTGGTAGTATTGTTCGAGATATTTACAACTTGAACAGAAAGGAGAAAAAACAACGTATTGGGATGGATGTGCACCTTCTAATTGAACATTTTGAAAGTTGTAAGGCCAATACCCCTGAATTTTACTATGCTTACACAACCGATGATGATAACAAGCTTACTCAGTGTATATGGATTGATAGTGCCTCCATTGAGGATTACAAATTATTTGGAGATACAATATCGTTCGACACAACATATAGGACCAATGAATATAATCTGGTATTTGGATCTTTCTGTGGTGTTAACCATCACGGTTACACAATCTTCTTTGGAAATTCGTTCATGAGTAGGGAGACAACCGAGTCATTCTCGTGGGTATTTGAGAGATTTCTAGAAGTAATGAACAAACATCCAGTTTCTATAATCACAGATGAAAATCCGACAATCTGTGCTGCTGTTAGGATATGCTTTCCTCATACTGTTCATAAATTCTGCACTTGGCATATAATGGCCAAGCTTAAAAGCAAGATTGGAAAGATTAAAGATATAAACGAAGTTCTATCTGCGTTTTCCACAGTTGTATGGAAAAGTATAACTATAAGTGAATTTGAGCAAAGCTGGTGCAAGATAATTGATCAGTATGATTTATCATCTAATGTCTGGTTGAATGAGAAGTATAGTATCAGATTTAAATGGATTGGTTTATATCTTAAGGATTATTTTTGGGCTGGTCAGCGCAGTACACAGAGGAGTGAAAGTATGAATGCATTTTTGCAACACCACATCACTAAACAGAACTCCTTACTTGAATTTGTTTGTAGATTTCAAAGTGCAATTCAACAATGCAGGGAAAGAGAGAATGACACGGATAATATTGGTGAAGTTTACACTCCAAAATCAAACTTCAAATGGAAGATGGAAGCACATATGGTTCGCATATACACCAAGTTCATATTTTATAAATTTCGTTTTGAATTGAACGAAGTGAAGGAACTTAATGTTCGAACTCATCTGAACTCTCTGGGTTACTGTCAATATTTTGTGTCATATATTGGGAAATCTGATGAAGAATTATGTGTTTCTTCGTCAACTGAAAGCGACTTTCTTGTTTGTGAATGCAAGAATATGCAATTCTTTGGATATCCATGTAGGCACATACTTGCAGTCTTGAAGATACAGAATGTGGAGCTTTTGAATGAGGAATATATATTGAAAAGGTGGAGAAAAACCATTAAAAAATCAGGAAATTATCCTATTTATGTGAAAGTTGCACACCAAGAAAGGTTGTCTCAGCTTAATCAATTGTGTTCGCATATTATTTCAGCTTCAGTTGAACAGGATGAGAATATATTCTTATTTGCTAAGGAAAATTTAAGTGATTTATGTAGCAACATTGATCGTATGATAAGTAACAAACCTTCTTCGAGCTCTACAACAGTGAACAATACAAATGTTCCAGATATGATTTCTGAACCAGCTGTTAAAGAACCTAATGTTGCTAGAACGAAAGGAAGTGGTCGTGGTGGTAGGCTTAAGGGCGTTGGCAATCGCATTAGATCGGAATCTGAAATGAGAAGAAACAGAGGTCGACAATGCAAATCTTGCCTCAAATACAATGTTGGACACGATTCTAGAAATTGTCCTGATAACAAAGCTGCGAATCATGGTAAATATTTAACATTCGTTGTTTATTGATATGTTTTTTTCTGTTCACTAATCCTTTTGTTTTATTGTGCAGTTGAAGATGAACGAAATTAAAATGAATTGATCAAATTCTTATAAAGTAAGAGTATATTTTTTATATTTTGTTCTAACATTTTATACATCTCATATAAATCATTTTAATGTTGCTTATTATATTCCTTTCATTATGATTGTTTTTGCAGGGTTGCAATCTTCTGAAGGATTCTTGGCTGCAATAGAGCTTTGACGTTTGGATGCTTATTAGACTTAGATTTTTTATTTTTATGTTTTTTTGCTTATTGTTCTATGTTCAGTTTTTGTAGAATTCAAACAATGTGTTATTTATATTGTTTCAGTTCATATGTATCCCTTTGTAGTATCATAACATAGAGTATTTCAGAGCTTTGATTATAAAGTTGACACATTTCCGTATCCCATGTCGTTATTATATTATTTAATTTTTCTTACCAATAAGACGAACAATTGCAGTAAAATTCACGGTTATAGGAATTCTCTCTGTACATATCTGCTAATAACTGCTAATAAAATCCAGTATTTTTATTTTATACTCCAGATATATGTTTCAAATATACGCAGTAGTTTACAACTGTATTCGATATTTTACATTTATATGTAATATATTACACATTGTAACCATACTTTACATTAATTTTCATTATTTTACAAATATCTACACGATCGGTAATAACGAAGAATAACAAACAATTAATAATCATCGTGATATTAATCTTTAAAGTATAAGAAGATTTTCGATCATTAGAAAACTCTTATCTAACCAGAAAGTCCTTTAGTTATCGAGCATTGTAATATATCCTATACTTTTTACAATTAACTTCACTATTTTACATACAATATTAATATTTTACAAATTGTTACCCTAATTTACATAAAGTTTCATTATTTTACTAATAGCAACATTTTTTGTATCAAAATTGTGCAGCTATATGCAAATACAAGTCTAAATCAGCATGAGTAATAACAAACAGTTAGTAATCATCGGGATGTGTATCTTTAAAGTAGAAGAAGATTTTCCAACATTGGAAAACTCTAACATAACCAGAATGTCGATTAGTTATCGAGTAATATAATATATCTTATACTTTTTACAAATAGCTTAAATATTTTACATATAGTAATAATATTTTACGTATTGTTTCTAGCTTTTACAAACATTATCATTATTCTACAATTAGCTACATTATTTTTGACAATATTTTGATCCTGTATGCAAACACAAGTCTATATCAGCATTAGTAATAACAAACAATTTGTAATCATCGGGATGTCAATCTTTAAAGTAGAAGAAGTTTTTCGACCATTGGAAAACACTAACATAATGAGAATGTACTTTAGTTATCGAGTATTGACGTAACCAATGTAACATATAATCAATGCAAACATATATTACTCGTCATATTTAAACGAAATGTTTGGTTCTAAAGAAGTTTTAAATAGAAACTGTGGAAGCATAACACAATTTAAGACAACTCAACAGTACATAGTTCTGACTTAAAATGCAAAAATTTTAAGATCTGTGTTTTCTATGTCTTCTATCTTTATCACTGCGTCGCCGAGTTCTCTATGTGACCACACGTTAACAACAACGAAGCTATTTCAGATCTGAATCTGTCAATATCATCGTAGCTGAAGTCCAACGCCCTTCCTTCACATAGGTACTCCATCATCTTCATCACGTAGATTCCACAATCCAGACTCTGTGAAGGTTGCTGCGGGCAATCTTGCACGTATATGATTTTCCACCCTGCAAGGCAATCATCTGGAATGCTGTTCATGAAGTATTCCGAAATCCAGCCATGCTGATATGTAAATAAAAAAGATTATTTTTAACACTGAATTAAAAAATTTAATAAAATATAAATTTTAATTATGTCATAGTCATTTCAATACATCCTTTTTATGTAATTTTGATCCTTTCATAGAATTGTATGAAAGGAATTTTCTTGCTTTAAAATCAGTAATAAGAAGGTGCCAATGGTTTCTTGTGTGGATAACAGTGAAGATTTTCTCCAACTCTGGCATAAATAATCCTTCATTGTATAGCTCCTCGAGCTTATCAAATTCATTTTCCGTAGCATTAACCACCAGATTCACGAAATATTGCTGTAAAAATCCAAGTAAGAATACTAAATGGGACATTTAATATTAAAGATATTTGATATTATTTATATCAGTAATCATAATCTCACCATTTGAAATATTGGTGTGAATACAAATGAGACATGATCATTACTTGTGCTGTATTTATGGTGCAACACGTCCATAAACATGTCGATTATCTACAATATCAAAAACAATTTAGGCATAAACAAATATAAGAAGGTAAATATTATAAATAAACGTACCATATCCTCGACCATTCTTTCGTACAAAAAGTTATGAACATCGCTTCCTTTACAACTCCGATTTCCCGGAGTAAAGTATGTGGCATTCAGAGGAATTTTATTTAAATAATATTATACATTTAAAGTTAAAGGTTTTTACATATAAATGCTGGAATGTCTGTTAAATTATTTACTTATCTGCCGGATCACGAAGAAATTCTTGAATGGTTTTCTTTGTCTGTTCTGATACTTTTTTGTAACCAATGAAATCGGTTACGAGATCGCATAGATACTGATTCTTTTTCAATCAATTATAGAAATGTCAGAAATAATTAATATCATAATCATATAAAATATACAGAGTTGTGTGAGCAATATTGAAAATATACATTATAAGATATTTTTATTCAATGATACAAAAGAAGTTGTTTTATATTATATTGCTTACCTCACTTGCTGTGTCATCCTCTTGTTTTTCAATTTCTTATTTCCCTTACTTCTCTGCTTCTTTTAAGATTTTTTTCGCTTCTCTTCTTTGTTTCAATCTTTTTATTATTGAGCTTTATTGGACAATGACTTTTTCCCTTTTTCTTCTCTTTGCAGTAGGCTCTATGTGCACATTTTCTGATTTTGAATTGTCACCAATGTTCAGATCAAAAGAAGGCATGTCACTATTGATAGGTGCATCTTTTTTTGTTGTATCTTCAGATTGATACAGTGGATCTTCATCACAGATTGTAGAAATTAAACTTTGAAGTTTTTCACCGATATCTGAGTCACTAGGTTCCAAATCTCCTACGTTGACATCAGATTCATTGCGTGTTGGTGCATCCATGTGTTGGTCATTGTCATCAATGTCACCTTCATCTATATTTACAGATTTATTCTCCAACATTTCTTCTGTTTGCAATGCATTATGACCAAGATCAATCATATCATGATCAGGAATCACTTTTAATTTTTCCTTCAGCTCCGTAATCTCAGATGTCAACTTATCATTCTCTTTCTTCAATTCAGAATTTATTCTGATATGTTCTTCATCTTTTTTCCTGTACATTTCACTTATTGCTTTAATTTTATCCTTCAGCTTCTCTATCTCAAGTGAAAATACATCACACATACATGTTTTTTGTTTCTTTTTTTATGACGTCTGAAACTGAAACACAAGCATCTGTTTTTTTGGTCACACAATTCTTCTAGCTGTTGCTTTTCTTTCTTTTTTAAAACATCCCGTGGTACTGGGATGGGGTTTATGATCAAAATTTCCGATCTTCTCACCGCAAAACCACCGATTGTAAACTTCTCAAACGGGAAAAGATACTCGTCTGCTCCTATCTTTACAATTTCAGTTTTTTGAAGTTGCAAAGCAGGCAATATCTATATAAACAAGATCATTTAGTAATGAAAAAAAAATGAAATTACGAGACATTCAGGATATTATTAATGATCTTAACAATGCTTACTTGATCACAACTTATTGAAACCAATGCTCTGGAAACTCCTTTGATTGGTCCAGCCCACTTCCTTATTCTTGGCATAAGGTCTCTGCTGACCACAAGGTCTTTACAGCAGTACTCCATCATCCATACCTGATACATTGGTTTTACTAATATTTATTTTTTTGATCAATTAATAAAAAAATATTTTTGAAGTACTCACATATAAGCAGGCAACACATCCTGTAAGGTAACCAAGTGTTACCCTTGATGAACATGCTCTTCTCTTCTGAACTCTACTTACTACGTCATCCATGTTGAATAGTATCATCCTTGCTACAGCACCAGACCAGTTAAAGTATCGTGTATCTTCAAGTGATTCTACATAGTGTAACAAATCTTTCGGAAAAGAATAAGAACTGTCTGGAAAAAGGAATGTGGCAAACATCAAAAGTATCAAGCATGTAACGTAAATAGACCGAGTTGTCATCATATCTATTGTAATAGTCCTCAAGAATGTTATTCAACTTCTTTCTATTGAAAATCATTCCTTCTTCAAACATTTTGTGAGATATAAAAGATTTCCATTGAAGGTGTCTTCCTCTAACTGTTATTGAGAAACCAGAGCTTGGCAAGCCTAAAATTGCTCCAACTTCTTCATCACTGAAACTCACTACCTTATTTCTAAATCTGAAATTCCTCCCTCCTTGATACTGTTCAACCAACCATTGAAGGTTTTTTCTTTGTATTTCAACATGGCTAATGTTAATTAGCTTCCCAAATGCCGTCTTTGACAGAAGTGCTTGTTGTTTAGGCGTGGGTCTATGGTTATCAATGAACTGAACAAAATGTTCAATGTAGCATCTGTGTTGTACATACCCTTTGCCTAAAAGAAAAGAAAAAAAACATTTTTGTGGTTGCAATGATCAATGATTTTATTCATGCAAATAAAAAACGAATTTATATTTAAATTCACATAAATCTTCATACTCCCAAAATCATCATCAAGCTTCAGAGCATCCTTCTCAACCTCAAATTCCTCTGTTTTGCTAACTGGTAGTTGTGTTCCTTCTGTTCATAACATCTACCAGAGATATAATTTCTATAAAATTGTTAGAATAGTCATATTAATTTGAAAATGTACTTACTTCTATTTTGTTGCTTCGGCCGATGGATCTGGGGTTCCATCATTGTACCCCCACTGTTCTGATCTGAGTCGTCATCCGGTTCCCTCATGGGTTCAAACAAGTTCGATTGCATCTCCTCCATCGTCGCCTGATGTCGTTCCTTTCTCCTTAGAAAGCGATTTTTGGAGTCGAGACTCTCTCCTCAATTGAGTCGCTAGAAGAGCGCCTGCTTTGCCGTCGTCGCCGGTATGCGGTAACCCTTTTCTTGCTTAATTTCAAATTAGGTTTTTTCTAACATTATTTTATGAATATACTTCATATTTTTACTTTCCTTAAATTCGATTTCATTAATTCATAGATCTCTAATTTTGATATATTGGCAATGTCGTATTGTTTGAAATTAAACAGGATCTTGTTTCCGTATTTGACTAAAAGTAGAAAGAATTTGAAATTTTAAATTTGAAATTGATTTAACTTAATCAATGAGTTATCATTAATTTGGTAATTAAATAATACTCGAAAACTTCATTTCCCTTTTTTTCTTTTGCTCTTCAACCATTGTTAGCTATTATTTACGTTGGAAATTCATTCATGCTTTATCATCTCTACGTCTAAACAGGTTAGTATTTTATCTTCATCTACATACTATGTTTACTCTTCTTCGTAGTTTCATTTGTTCCAAATTCCAGTATATGTTTTCATCAATATTTCTACCCAATTTAAATTTAAAAGATTCATGTTTGCGTTGAGTTTTGGATTCTTTGAATCAGAAATGTGTTTCTCGCAAGAAATTATTCGGAGAATTTGCAATCTCATTCTCTAGCGATTTTTTCCTGTTTTATATAAAATCAGTAATATATTTTTTTAAATCCGTAAAACAGACATTGTATATTTAGCAATGCTTATGTCATTTTATGAAAGTATCAAAAATTACAAAGAGAAAATTTTTAAAATGTTATATAATACTAATATCAGCATGAGAGCAGTTACTCTGTATATGTTCTTATTTTATTTGTAGAATCGAGAATATCAGTCCAAGAGAAATATCAAATTGTAGAATAGAAGTCGAAGATGTAAATTATAACATGGTTGTGTAAAATATATACCAGCACCGTAAAATAGTGGCAACATTGTCAATTAGTTGATGCAAAATGTCATAATAAATCAGTAAAATACCATCAATTCTTGTAAAATAAATTGTTCATTTGTAATATATTAATATATAATTGTAATTATATCTGATATCAAGAATCTGAGAAATTAAATATACATTCGTATACGTAACGTACATATATTAATTGAAATATACATTAACAGAATATAGTAGCCTTTAGTAAAATATAGAATGTATACATAAAATATGATAATTGTTGGTAAACTAGTTTTAAAGTTTGTAATAAATGTTCTCAAGTTATCATAATAGAGTTGTAAAATATAATTCAAATTTGTAATTTCAATCTTCTATTGTGTAAATTATAGATATATAACGTAGTTCATATTCCCATTTCCTTATATCTAAATTTCTCATTTTGTATATGCGTATAGGAGATTTTGTAATGTCTTGATCAATTTCGTATTTTATTACGTAACCCAATGTAATTTTTTTCCTTAATACGTGTAAAATTCAATTGAATAAACGTAAAATGTCACCGTAATTAGGCCGTTTTCTGAATAAGCAGTAGATAATATGTTGTAAAATATGACAAGAAGATGTAAAATAGCATAATATTTTGTATTTGCATAACAAATTATTTCAAAATGCGGTGCTTTTATTCAACCAAATGTTTATGTAATGTTGTGATCTTAAATCTGCTTATTTTCTAAATATAGAATGTTTAATGACGTGTAATAGTTTTATTTAGCATTAATTTAACCATCTCACATTATAGGAATGTTAGTTGGCACGAAAACCACTTAGTGGTTTTAATCTCCTTCGTACACTTTCATCCCACGGCCTGATGGCACCTTTCCATAATCAAGGAAAGGTGTCACCTCAATTCAAGTGCACCCTATATATATAGGAAAAAATGGGGCTGCCCCCTGGGGGCAGCCAACATGGCTGCCCCCGCCCCATTTTTCGGCATTTTTTTTTATTTTTTTTTGAAAAATAAAACCATGTATATTCATCCATATATCCCTCATACATGCCATTCGAATTTCGTCAGAAACAGAGACTCCTACGGTCTCCATCTCGATGGTATCGATTTAAAAAAATCCTGTTACCGGTTAAAAAATTACTGTCCGGATGGAGGCCGTAGGAGTCTCTGTTTCTGACGAAATTCGAATGGTATATAGGAGGGATATAGGGATGAATGTAAATGGTGTTATTTTTCAAAAAAAATAAAAAAATTTGCCCAAATAAGGCGGGGGCAGCCATGTTGGCTGCTCCTAGGGGGCAGCCACATATGACCCATATAGGAAAAAATGTATATATATAGAGGCCGGGGAGGCTGTTTTGGGTAACAGCCAACATGGCTGTTACACAAGGCAGTTTCCCCTCCTTTTTTATTTTTTTTTCAAATTTTTTTTCATATATATTCATCTATATATCCCTCCTACATGCCATTCAAATTTCGTGAGAAACAAAGACTCCCAAGCCCTTCATCTAGAAGGGGTAGATTGCAACAAATTTCAGACCGTTGAAAATTACCCGGTCTAGATGGAGGGCTTAGGAGTCTTTGTTTCTCACGAAATTTGAATGACATGTAGGAGGGATATATAGATGAATATACATGAAAAAAAATTTGAAAAAAAATAAAAAAATGGGGGAAGCTGCTCCGTGTAACAGCCAAGTTGGCTGTTACACAGAACAGCTTCCCTTTTCTCATATATATATATATATATATTAGAGGAAAGGGAGCTTATTTTGTGAACCTACTTCACATCCATTTTTCGTAATTATTTTTTTTTGAAAAATACCACCGTGGATTTTCATAACTATATCCCTCTAATATGTCATTCAAATTTCGTTAGAAACAGAGACTCCTACGACCTCCATCCAGAACATGTAAAATACAACAAATCTGTGAGCGTTAAAAAATGATTGCCTGGATGGAGGTCGTAGGAGTCTGTTTCTGACGAAATTTGAATGACATATTAGAGAGATATAGTTATGAAAATCCACGTGGTATTTTTCAAAAAAAAAACAATTTGCTAAAAATGGATGTGAAGTAGGCAATGTTACCTACTTCACAAAGTATGCTCCCTTTCCTCTATATATTATACATATTCATATATAAATATACATATTCACATATACGTACTCATATATACGCATACATATTATACATATACATATAAGCATATTTATATGTACGTAAACATGTCGTATGCATATACATATGCATGTAGAAGGTCGGGAAAGTTGGTAATTAATTCATCGAATTCAGTGAACCTTTCATCAAGTCTCAATTAGTCAAACGTGTCATAATGATTTATGATTGGTAAGTCCACATAAGCAACTCAGCGAGGGTGCATATCGTTTGTTGAGATTTTTCAGCGAGGGTACAACAGGAACTATAGTAGTCTTTTTTTCTTCGTAAATAATTTCAAAAATCCAACTGTATAGATTCAATCTATTATTGTTGTTCTGCAAACAATATCAAATTTTGACTAAATCTGATAGTTTAAAGCTATTTCATCTTGTTTGTCAAATGCCTAATCTCTTTTTAAATGGGTTTAAGTTTCTTAAATGTTGACTTTTCTGTTGATCATTAAAATAAAATAACCATTGTAGAAGTTAACAAGATTACTATGAAGAAGAAGGCAATGATTTACATGGAAAACCTTTCGGATAGAGAAAAATCATGGGGCACAATCTCCCTAATCTTCCTCGCTAAGAGATTAAGGCTCTCTTCACTAAAACTAATGAACCAAAGTGAAGGATGATTATGATATATACATGGAAATGGGTAAACAGTCCCTTACCTAGGATCTATTTACCCACTGGAGTATCACTTTAATGCCCTCGCTCAACTTGGGCATACATGTCAACCATGCCCAACTTGCTTACATTCAACTCAAATTGCATCGCAGGCAACCCCTTGGTGAAGAGATCCACAACTTGATCGATAGATTCGTGTAAGGAAGATATAACTCGCTCGCATCAATCTTCTCACGGTCCCAATCCACTTTTCAGAAGAGACCCTAGGAATAGCGGGCACATCATGCCGAGTGTCGACTCTCCGGTGCATATTAGCTTTGCCGGTTTTGCTTCCTCTCTTAGGCCACTTTCCTGACCTTACACCTGCAACACTCCCACTCCAAGCTAGGCATGCTGAGCAAGATGCATTGCTATTTCCTCTTCTGTGCTAGGGCCAAAGAGAGTAGATTAGGCTTCCATCTATGAGGATGGTGAAAGCTATTATCATCCCGCATTTATCTTTCATGAAAAAAGATCTAGCCAGTAAAACGGTAGCTACTAAAGCATAAACTACCCATTTTTCCTTCCCTACGAGCATGGCATGATGAGCCCAAGTTATGGCAGCTCCGGATGGAAGAAGATATCTCAGTCTCAGTGGACTGCTATACCTCTGAAATCAAGGGAAGACTCTTTCAAGTTTCTGCATGCATCCGAGTCCTATGGAAACACATGCATGAGGCGATTGTCCGCAAGAAGACATCAGACCCTCGGAAGGAGGAGAAGAGCGAGCTTTGATCATCCTTCATTCACGGATACATTTTCATTCTCCACATGTTTTTGTTTGATTCTGTATAAAGGGATTATTAATAAGATTTATCATTGCCTTGTTGTTAGCAAAACATCTACGTAGGTGTACATACATCAATACCCAACTCTTGTAATAGAATCTTCAACCACAAGATACCAATGACACCATTTGCGAAGGGCACGATATTCAACTTCAACACTAGATTTAAGAACAATGTTTTGTTCCTTGCTTCTCCAAATAACCAAGTTCCCACAGAGATACGCTGCATAACCATAGGTATACCTTCTATCATTAAGAGAGCATGCCCTATCAACACATGTATTGCCTTCAATGGTTATACTCCGATTCTTTTTTAACATGAGGACCTTTCCAAGTGATTTTTTTAATATAGCATAATATCTTGATAGCTGCACTCATATACGAAGTATCAATAGCGTGCATGAATTGACTAACAATATTCACAACAAATGAGATATCATGTCTAGTGAGAGTAAGATAGATTAGCTTACCAACTAACCTTTGATATTTATTTTTCCCTTCATCATATAGAAGATTACCATCTTATTTGCTTAATTTTTTTACTCATCTTTACATAAGTAGCAACCGGTTTGCACCCCATGTTGGACATGCGAGCCCACGATGAGCCATTATACAATAAATGTTATTGCGAATATCATTCCATGATCTGAAATGAAGAATAGATAATTTGCATAATAGGTCCCTTAGTACAATTAGGGTTATGTACCATGGCCATCTTGATGATCATACAACTGTTGATTCAACTGTTGAATCATAGAGGCTGGTGCTTGTATGAATATCTAAAGAGTTAGATTGAGGACTCATCAAGTACCGTCAAATGATTGTTAAGAGATGATCTCCAGCCCGAGTAGGAGACGACAATCATTATCTCTAAAGGCTGATATTTGACCGACCTCTTGATGCAGGTCCTTTGCATAGGAATAGAGATTCGGAGGTGTCATATTAGTTAGGTCAAAGAGTTGACTTAACGAGATCGAGATAACCAAAGTCCTATATCGTATGCTATCACGATACAGGCACGCATCCTCTGACCGGAGACATATGTGTTGCTATATGTTTGAGTATGTATATTTGGCAGACCAATAGGTTGATGACCTAACCAAGGTGTATACACCGGCGTGCTGGTGTGCATGTAAGGGCATATGAGTAATACGATCTCTCAAAGGAATCATACAGGTTCATTACTGAACCGGAAGGCATGAGCTCACTCATGAGATATTGGGAAGAATCAAATTCCGTGCACGGTCGTCTCGCTTTGGAAGCTTGACTGAATTTGTAGGTTTGATATATACTTTTGGAAAGTATATGATCAAGACCTAGGTATGATATATGCTTTTGGAAAGTATATGATCGATACCAACTCCCAATGATCGAATGAGAAACTTACTGATAAAACCCTGAAGTAGACAGTACAAAGTTGATCTAATACTTCGGGTTTATTCTGAGTCTTCCAGTATGCAGGATGTACATGTATTGGGAATACCTAAGGGTGATGTGATCATAAACAATTGTATAACCATGACGCTTCCATTCCTAGGGAGTGATGAAACGGGTCTGGATTTTAGTGACTCCTCTCAGTAGAGAAGTAATCTGATCTTGGTCCAAATGTTGAACATTGATCTGAATGTGATTCAGATGCAATGAGAAGATTAGATTTGCGGTCATGATTTAATCAAGCATCTATGAGAGGTCTGCGATCTAGATTTGAGATATGATCTCAATATCCAAGTCACTATACGTGGAACAATACAATCGCCCTGTCCTTATTTCCAAGTATCCGCGGAGAAAGCACATTATCCTTGAATGGGTTCAGGATAATTTCATTGTTGATATTATGTAACCGAGCATTGAGAAAATTGATAATTAAATGTGATTTAATTATCATGAGCAATATGAATTTGATTCATATTATAAAGAGATTTGTCTAAGATAATTAAATGTGATTTAATTATCAAATATGTAAATAATGTAAATGTGATTCATATTATTTGGGCACAAGAGAATAGAGATCCAAGATGATTAAATGTGATTTAATTATCATGGATATGAATAATGTGGATAGCAATATCCATATTAGTCATATATATTATAAATGTGATTTATAATATATAAGAGAGAGCTATTTATAATTTACATTTGTTAATTAAATGTTAATGTGAATTGGGTTCACATTGGACATTAAATTAAAAATATAATTTACATTTTATTTTAGGTTGTGAATGTGATTCACAATTTTCCAATGGCAAGATTGCAATATTCACAAAATAATTATGAATTATTTTATAAAATAATTTACAAAAATTGTTGTTGTAAATATTGGAGATATATGCAATCTTGGAGATTGCATTCGAATCTTCCTTTCCTAATAGGAGAGGGGGGACGGCCACCAATCCCTAAAGGAAAAGGTGGCCATCCACTCTTCCTATATGGAAGGAGGAGCCTACTTTCTATTATCTCCAATGTGAATTGATTTAATTTGATGATTGAATTATATTGATTTGTCAATATATATTTAATCTAAATTACATTAATTGTTGTTGGTTTTACCAAGACAAAACTTAACCATTAAAAGAAACACAATTAATGAGAGCCATTGGATTTGTGTTGTCCCATGAATTGAGATCCATGGATCCCAAAATGTTATAAAAGGAGAGGCACCACATTGCTCTTCTTAACACAATGCTTGAGAAGCACATCTCTCTCTCTCTCTCTCTCTCTCTCTCTCTCTCTCTTTCTCTCTCCCTCTCATGGCCGTCTACCATGGATGCCCTAGAGAGGTTCTCCATCGCCGCAGCGTCGTCGTTATGCTGCCCTATTATTTGCTCGTGGATCTCCGTCTCCTTCGGTGCGCCTCACTCATGAAGAAGATGTCGGATCTCGTGTGTAGAGATCAGGAGATCCTACCGCTTGGATCATCAACATGGATTGCGAGAAGCACGCGGTTCATCCCCGCGCTCGCAAGCGTCTCCTCCGTCGGATCAGACTTGAGACAGGAGGTCTCTTTGTTTACAGACTCGATCGCAACCACGCTTCAAGAGGTAACCCTAATACTTATTTGTGGTTTAGACGAAACAATCCGAGAAGTGTTCTTGGATGTGGTTTCGTCGCATAAAATTTTTTTAATTTCCGCTGCATAGAACAACTAGTACGACTAGTCGTTCTTCATCGTATTCGATACAATGCTCAAGCTTCCGTGATGCGCTTGAGGATCTAACCTTATCCTTCAAGTGGTATCAGAGCCTTAGATCGGTGGTTTTGGATACGATCCATAAACCGAGGATGACTTGGGTTTATTAGGGCATGCGAAAGTTTTCTTGCATTTCATTTTCACATCTCTATTTTGAGATTATTTTCGACACTGTTTAAATTGTTTAAACACGAAAATAATAATTGGATTTTTTCCTCATTAAATAAGGAAATCGTAGGATCTGAGTTTACGTGATTTCGATTCCGTTTGCTCAAGTTATGCTCATTTTAGTGAACATGTATCCACTGTTTCGGGGACTGCGGATCATGACGTAATTAATATGTTAATTGCGGATTTAAAACGTCTTGAAATGCATGCAATCACTTAGGTTCTGTTGTAAATCAAATTAGCAAACTTTAGGAACTTATTTTGCTTAATTTGGATTTAAATTGATTGAGATATGTTATTTTTAGTAAGTGAGGGTCACTGCTGAAAATTCTTTCCTAATCAAGAACCTAGTGATTGTCATTTAATCAATTAGTGAAATTAAATTGTTTAATTTCCTGGAATAATTATGCATAAATATTTGAGAAATATTTGATGATAATTATTTCCTTAAATGACATTGCCTTAACCAATATTTGATTAGATGTGATCTAGATCATTAATTGGTTACATGATCTACATGATCTACATTCCAACAAACATGTTGCTTGAATAGGACTTGGAATTTGTTTAGCAAATCTCATTATAATGTTAATCAAAATGTTTTGATTATTATTATATGGTATAATTTCGGTTGAAGAACCGATGATCATCTCAATTACAAAGTGATCTATTTTGCATTATCCTTTCCCGAGGTGGATATGGTGTCTAGTCGGAGAGCATTGGGGTAGCGGGTTGCAACGTATGTGGTCCGTCCCACTCTCGTCGGTACTGGCCATGACAACGGGTAGGGTTAGTATAATGCTTAAGAAATCATGATGTATTTCTAATTATTAAAATTCGAAATAATACGTATTTGAGATAATACCATAATTCAAGTAACAATAAAATGTTTGTTAAATAATAATTGGATCATTAATTTAATATGATTAGATTAATTGGAATCCAATTAAAATCAAAGCACTCTATTATGAATAGAGATGTCAATTCCCTTGGAATAATTAATCGTAATGAATATGATTCATAATGATTAATTAGAATTTGAACGTGATATGGAGGACCACATAAGTGACATCCATGGTCTCCCGTCAAGGCGAAGGGTTCCGTCGCCATGGATTGTATGCAGAAGACGCCTGTCCGAAGTGACAACTCCTGTATGTAAGCGCATCTGGATCGGGCTCTTTACTTCTCGAAAGAGTAAGGCCGCATAAGTGACCCCATTATCGAATCCTCGTATTATTGGGACGATATTGGATTGCGTATAGTGAGTACTATTCCTATTGACATTTGGTTCAATTAATGACGGGTCAACATCGCCTTAGGGGTGGTGGGCTCGGGTGTTAAAGACCGTATTGGGAGATGCAAGTTGGACTTGCAAGGTGGAATGTGTTCCCGCTTCTTTTTATCGGAGTTGCAGATTCTCATATTGTTGGGATGTAACAAAGATAATGAAGGAGATCCCATATCTTGCTTGAGATTAATGGTAAGTATATCTCTTACATTGAAAGTGATTAAGGGAATGAACTTTCAGTGTTGACAAGGCAAGACAACTTTGATATAAAATTCCTAAATCAAAGTAAAATATGTATATATATAAATATATATACTTATGCAAATTTCTTATTTCAGATAATCCTTCATTAAACCCAATCAATGTTATACTCAATAATAACCAGTAAAATATCATGGATTGGACTCATGATCCAGATATTGAGCTTGCAGTTGGACACATAATGTATGTGGTTACAACATGTAAGTCTCCTCATACTAATGAGGAATGACAATTAAATGGATAATAGGACTACAACCCTAGGGTTTGTATGTCTCTATAGTCTTGATATCGTCAAATGTACTTTGGAAGTGACATGTCGATGATGATCATAATTGTCAATTAATCCTTATAAAATCTAAGAAGATATTCTGGCATACACATGTGCTCTCAACATTTAATCATGAATGACTTGGTTCTCCGCATCATGCAGAATGGTGGCTCCATAAGAGATGATGTATTCAAAATGTTTGAATACCTACCTGAACCAATGTTTCAAGAGTCTAGATGGATGCAGACATGATGAGTGTCATCATTTTACGGTCTATACTCTAGTCATTCATAAAGCTCCATAATATTCATATTGTATGAATTTAATGAAGCATGTATAAATGTTGAAATGCTCTTACATTGAATTATTTTGAATTTAACATAAGAGATCCTTAGTCTTAAGCAATGGTTGTTTATAGATAAAGGGAGTGCAGTGGAAGCATGGGTTGGACCCAAGTAAGAAGGAAAGTCAAAGAGTTGACTGTACTTCTATGACTTCCATATGACATCCAAATAGTTGGATAAAATGCCAATACTGTAATAAGTTGATGTGTTGATAGTATGACTATCAAGTCTGTCATCCTTAGAGAAGGACTCGGATAGAGCATCAGAATAATCTACATAAATCATTGATATTGACTTACTTATTTTACAAGATGAAGTCTTATAATTGTATCTCAATCTTCTAACAACACTTGCAATGGCTGCATATGTTTTAGAAGACTGGAGAATTTGGTCTTCAGGTTTAATAGTCATCTACATGGTTTTTGATGCAATTGTTGCAACAATTTCCATTGGATCAGTAGACTTCATAATTTCAGTGGGAGAGCCCTTAGTCTTAGAGAATGTCTCTATGACCTAGACATTAGAATACACTCATTGTTTGTTTCTAAATGTTGGAAATAAACATGAATTCTGGAATGGACCTATCATAAAGAGTTATGATGGAGATATTTCAGATAGTAATCTAAAATCTAGTGGACTCCACTAAATTAGAAAATTAATGAATGGTTCATTAACATTTCTAAATACTGAAATTAAACCTTAAGATCAATAGGAGGATGAAGATCATTTGACAATGATCTAGCATTAAGCCTTGGACATTTGTCTATTGATTTGATCAATAGAATTGTAAGAAATGAAACTTTAGAATGTCTAAAATTTCAAAACTTACATACTTATGAATATTGTAATCAAAGTAGAATGTCCAATACACCTTTCTTTGGGAATGGTGTAAGATGTCAAGGTATTCAGGATCTCATACATATTGATGTGTGCGGATCATCTATATCATAGTAAACATTATGGATATGATATCTATTGATGATTATGTATGATATGAGATTTCTTCTCTTCATCTAAAGAAACCTTTGAAATGTTCAAAGATTTCATTATTTTGGTTTACAACCAAAGTTTGAAGGAAGATAAAATGAATTTGATCTAATTTAGGTAGCTTGTACCTGTTAGATGAATTCAAAGAATGCCTTATGGAGATATGAATATCATTTCTATCTCAATCCTCCTAACACACCTTAACTCAGTAGAGTTATAGAGAGAGACAATTGTATCATGTATGACATGATCTTATCAATGATGAATTTTAGCATAATTATCCCTTAGTTTCTAGGTATATATGTGTAGTAGAGACTACAATGTATATCCTTAATAAGGTTCCATGCAAGACAGAATCTAGCACTTGAGAGTGCTGCTTCATTAGGAAAATAAAGGATGGTATTGGATACCTACTTTATGACCTTGAGATTCTTAAAATATCTCATCTTTGAGAATGTGATTCTTAGAGGTAGAGACTCTTAAGAATCAAGATGAAAATGAAGTGTAGGAACTCATTTAATCTTGAAAAGATAATGAGGCTCCTGAAATTGTAGAAGATGAAACACTAAAACCTCTTCAAATGAGTTTGAGGATGGATTCCATGTGTCAGAGAAATTTGACATTGATCGAACTTCATGTGATGAAGCTTCTGAAGATCATAACATGAATAGATGGATGTTAGCAATAAAAGTCTAATGTAGACTTCATATACAAGTGTTGTATATGGACCCTCGAGGATCTACCTATATGGGTAAGACTTATAAAGGTGTAAATGGATCTTCAAGAGAAAGGGAACTTGATGAGAAGGTAGAGACCTTCAAAGCACGGTTCATAGCCATGAGCTACACACCGGAAGAAAAGACATTGCTTGTAATGAGACTTGCTCTTTGGTGACCATGCTTAAAATCATCAGAATATTGCTAACCTTGGCTACACAACTTGACTATTGCATCTTCAAGATGTAAGTCAATATTGCATTCCTCTATGAATACCTCTCTGAGGATATTCACATGAAGTAGCTCCAGGGCTTCATGGTTAAGGAAAGCAAGGTTTGCAAGCTAGAGAATCCATCTATGGACTCAAATAAGCTTCTTAAAGTTGGACCATAAGATATGATGAGATTATAAATGTTATGATTTTAGATAGAATCTTAATGAGCCATGTGAAGCTTAGTGGGAGTGCCTTTGTTTTCATCATGCTGAATGTAGATGATATCCTAATCATTTAAAATGATATAAGGATAATAATAAGTGTTTTATTACCTAGTTGTTCCATAACTTGAGATACGATCTTAAGGATACCTCTTGGATCTTAGTTCTGAAGGTGTTCAGTAGCAAAGAGAAGAGGATATTGGGACTGTCACATTAGTAATACACCTTGGACATATTCCATTTTATGGAAAATTCCAAGAAAGGCTTCCATCCCTTAAGATATGGTACTGACCTATCTAAAGGGATAGCACCTCAAAGAGTTGGGGAAGTGAATGAACTACTTGCCCTTGGGCATCAGTTCTAAGAAGTCGGGTGTGTGCTAGATGTGTACAAAAGCCAGATGGATGCCATGCAGTAGGAGTAATAAACTGTTACTAATCCTACTATGGAGATAAAATACTTGATTGCAGAAATGGCAAGATTTTTAAGATAGTGATCTCAAAGTCTTATCTTCAAAAGTTTAAGATGTTGTAGATAGTGATCTACAAGGGTCTTAACCCTATGAATACCTTAGGAGATAGAGATCTCCAGGAATAAGGGTATTCTGATAAGGATTATGGAAATACTGGTTATAATAATTATTAAGCTGTAGTGTCAAGGACACTATAACCAACAAGATTGAGTATTGGTTGCATAAGATGCAACATTCGCATTAGATGCGAGCACTGTTACTGGGGATATGCAAGTACCGTAAAAGGACTTGGCGTAGTCTCGCGGGAACAGAGTGACTGATCAGCCTACCTAGCTATTTTCTAAATAGCCTATGATTATCACATGAGTGCGGGTTTAAATGATTAGCCCATCAATGGCTCTTTGGGCTAGTGGGAGATTGTTGGACATGCGAGCCCACGGCGAGCCATTATACAATAAATGTTATTGCGAATATCATTCCCTGATCTGAAATGAAGAATAGATAATTTGCATAATAGGTCCCTTCGTACAATTAGGATTATGTACCATGGCCATCTTGACGATCATACAGTTGTCGACTCAACTGTTGAATCATAGAAGCTGGTGCTTGGATAAATATCTAAAGAGCTAGATTGAGGACTCATCAAGCACCGTCAAATGATTGTTAAGAGATGATCTCCAGCCTGAGTAGGAGACGGCAATCCTTATCTCTAAAGGCTGACATGTGACCGACCTCTTGATGCAGGTCCTCTGCATAGGGATAGAGATTCGGAGGTGTCAGATTAGTTAGGTCAAAGAGTTTACTTAACGAGATCGAGATAACCAAAGTCCTATATCGTATGCTGTCACGATACAGACACGCATCCTCTGACCAGAGACAAGTGTGTAGCTATATGTCTGAGTATGTACATTTGACAGACCAATAGGTTGATGACCTAACCAAGGTCTATACACCGGTGCGCTGGTGTGCACGTAAGGGCATATGAGTAATACGATCTCTCAAAGGAATCATACAGGTTCATTACTGAACCGGAAGGCATGAGCTCACTCATGAGATATTGGGAAGAATCAAATTCCGTGCACGATCGTCTCGCTTTGGAAGCTTGACTGAATTTGTAGGTTTGATATATACTTTTGGAAAGTATATGATCAAGACCTAGGTATGATATATGCTTTTGGAAAGTATATGATCGATACCAACTCCCAATGATCGAATGAGAAACTTACTGATAAAACCCTGAAGTGCACAGTACAAAGTTGATCTAATACTTCGGGTTTATTCTGAGTCTTCCAGTATGCAGGATGTACAAGTATTGGGTATACCTGAGGGTGATATGATCATAAACGATTGTATAACTATGACGCTTCCATTCCTAGGGAGTGATGAAACGGGTCTGGATTTTAGTGACTCCTCTCAGTAGAGAAGTAATCTGATCTTGGTCCAAATGTTGAACATTGATCTGAATGTGATTCAGATGCAATGAGAAGATTAGATTTGCGGTCTTTATTTAATCAAGCATCTATGGGAGATCCGCGATCTGGATTTGATATATGATCTCAATATCCAAGTCACTATACGTGGAACAATACAATCGCCCTGTCCTTATCTCCAAGTATCCGCGGAGAAAGCGTATTATCCTTGAATGGGTTCAGGATAATTTCATTGTTGATATCATGTAACCGAGCATCGAGAAAATTGATAATTAAATGTGATTTAATTATTATGAGTAATATGAATTTGATTCATATTATATAGAGATTTATCTAAGATAATTAAATGTGATTTAATTATCAAAGATTTAAATAATGTGAATGTGATTCATATTATTTGGGCACAAGAGAATAGAGATCCAAGATGATTAAATGTGATTTAATTATCATGGATATGAATAATGTGGATAGCGATATCCATATTAGTCATATATATTATAAATGCGATTTATAATATATAAGAGAGAGCTATTTATAATTTACATTTGTTAATTAAATGTTAATGTGAATTGGGTTCACATTGAACATTAAATTGAAAATGTAATTTACATTTTATTTTGGATGATTCACAATTTTCCAATGGCAAGATTATAATATTCACAAAGTAATTATGAATTATTTTGTAGAATAATTTACAACAATTGTTGTTTTAAATATTGGAGATATATGCAATCTTGGAGATTGCATTGGAATCTCCCTTTCCTAATAGGAGAGGGGGGACGGCCACCAATCCCTAAAGGAAAGGGTGGCTGTCCACTCTTCCTATATGGAAGGGAGGAGCCTCCTTTCCATTATCTTCAATGTGAATTGATTTAATTTGGTGATTGAATTATATTGATTTGTCAATATATATTTAATCTAAATTAGATTAATTGTTGTTGGTTTTACCAACACAAAACTTAGCCATTAAAAAAAACACAATCAATGAGAGCCATTGGATTTGTGTTGTCCCATGGATTGAGATCCATGGATCCCAAAATGTTATAAAAGGAGAGGCACCCCATTGCTCTTCTTAACACAATGCTTGAGAAGCACATCTCTCTCTCTTTCTCTCTTTCTTTCTCTCTCCCTCTCATGGCCGTCCACCATGGATGCCCTAGAGAGGTTCTCCATCGCCGCAGCGTCGTCGTTATGCTGCCCGATTGTTTGCTCGTGGATCTATGTCTCCTTCGGTGCGCCTCGCTCGTGAAGAAGACGTCGGATCTCGTGTGTCGAGTTCAGGAGATCCTACCGCTTGGATCATCAACATGGATTGCGAGAAGCACGCGGTTCATCCCTGCGCTCGCAAGCGTCTACTCTGTCGAATCGGACTTGAGACAGGAGGTCTCTTTGTTTACAGACTTGATCGCAACCATGCTTCAAGAGGTAACCCTATTACTTGTTTGTGGTTTAGACGAAACAATCCGAGAAGTGTTCTTGGATCATGTGGTTTCGTCGCATAAATTTTTTTAATTTCCGCTGCATAGAACAACTAGTACGACTAGTCGTTCTTCATCGTATTCGATACGATGCTCACGCTTCTGTGATGCGCTTGAGGATCTAACCTTATCCTTCACCCCAACATGCTTGTGTACTTTAAAAAATCAAGAATGTATTTGCTTTAATTCAAACACATACATTTTGGAGAGCGAACCACTTCAATATCAAGAGAAGTACTTGATGAATACCTATTTCATCACCTTTATTCTATCATTTTGACTTTAAAAAATATTTAATGCATGTAAATATAATTAATTTGTACAAATTAACCGTCATTCTTTGTTGTATAAATATTGTATAAAATATTATTTTTAATCCAAAATTATAGAATAAAGAAAAGAAAATAATAAAATATCAAAGGTATTTTATAAATCTAAACCCCGAGACCTAGTCATCTTGATGACTAGGTCAACAAGAAATAAAGTAGGGGGAGACAAGGACCAATGATACAATAAAAATCCCATTTATTTATTCATTATTCATTCATTTTTGTTACATATTTTATTTTCCATTTATATTTCAAATAATAAACTCTGTACATGAAAGTTGTAAATAATAATATATAGAAAAATATAAATTAATTTCATACAAAAATAATATACGGTGTAAAAATTATACTCAAAATAAAATATCAAAACCCAAACTTCACAAACCCTTATATCCTAAATAAAGACTCAAAATATATCAAATTTTAGTTGTAATTAACTTTTAATAAGCTATTTAATGAATTGGATTTAATGTGTGAAAGTTAGATTTTGGACCTCTATATTAAAATATACCCGAATAAAATATTCATTTTATTTATTCTTTAATTTTTTATTTTTATATTTTTGTAAATATTTTTTACATAATATATACATATTAAACCAAAAATAAAACCATAAATAAAATATTAAAATAAAATAAAATACAAAAATACATAGATGAATATACAATACATATACCTATACAATATACACCTATATTTAATTAGGTGTAATTACTATATTAGAAAAAATATAATAAAACTATATTAAAGTATGTAAAAATAAGTTATAATTTTATAAAAAAGATAATAAAATATTAAAAAATACAAAATATAAATAAAATACACAAAATATAGGTAAATATACCTATAAATAAAACCTTAAAACTATCTTGTAATTAATAACTTCTAAAAAATAAGTAAAAATCATAATAAAATAATATAAAAATAATAAACATATTTTATTTTATAACTTTATTTTAATAAAAACATTTATTAATTAATTTTGATTTTATAAATAATTTTCAAGATGATTTTTATTGGTTGGTTCACGTAGACCAACTAGGTTGAGGCGTCAGTTGACTTTGGTCAACTGTCTGCCTCTCATCCTAGGTTCTGACACACATAGGATTTTATCCATCTTCGCTATTTTTTCCAAGTCGATGCGAGCATCGAATTGATTAGATTTCTTCATGATT
The DNA here is from genome assembly GCA_037367405.1 of Ottelia alismoides. Classification (NCBI taxonomy): domain Eukaryota; kingdom Viridiplantae; phylum Streptophyta; class Magnoliopsida; order Alismatales; family Hydrocharitaceae; genus Ottelia; species Ottelia alismoides. The sequence goes on along the minus strand of JAZKJV010001748.1, from coordinate 170,058 downwards.
TTTCCACCTCGATCCCCGAGGATTCACGCAAGCTTGCTTCCTTGGCCCTTGGACCATTGAATCAAACATTATGCCTCGATCTTGACATCACCTTCGTCCGCAAATACAAAAGCCTTTTTGTCACCCTTCTCTTTATTTTGAACCTCCTTCTAGCCTTGTTTTGGATACTTCTTCGAGCTCTGGATAGAGGGTTGTGATAGGATCCTCTCTATCTCTTTGGGAGTGAGCTTAGTTGGGCGGTAGGCTGTCTCCACTCTCCACCCATCTCCATCCACCCCGTCGTCGAGGTCCTTGCTCTGTGGTTTACAGCCATTGAGGTATCTTCTTTCTTGTCTTTTCTAGCGTAGATTTAATCCAAGATTTATCTCTTGTATTTGATTTATATTTTGGCCGCGTGATTTAGCTATACTTAGCCTCTTCGTTGGCGAACTTCTCTGGTTGTTCACGATAGCACCTCGACCTGCTACCGCCCTCATTTCTTCCCGTTCATTTCCTTAACGAGTTCCACCATCGTTTAACCAGATCGACAATCGATCTGCTCTCTCGGTCCTCAACTCCTTCACGCCGTCGGAGGTCCGTCACACCGACTCCCTACGCTCCCATTTCCCCTTTAATAGGGTTGAGGCACTTTGATCTCGACCCATTTATCTCCATGTACAGGTACAAGCACTAAAGGACCCGCTGGAGCAAATTTTGTGGATCGTCTTAGGTTCCTGGAGCGTCACAACTCCACCGATCTCGTGCGAGCACTCCGACCATCGCTGAAGTGTTTTGAAGCTTTCGACAGATAGAGGATTGCACCAGGAGTCTCTAGGCCATTTTGGAGCAGCATAGCTAGATAGAGGATGGTGTTTTGGCCAGCGAAAGCTCGCCCTACCGGGGTTGCTTCCCAGTTCATCTACCGCCCCTCTCTACCATTGGATCAAGAATGGCCTTCCAGATCTCGTAGATATCACCCGCTCGCGCCGTATCCACCACCATCGAATCTTGGTTTGGATCTAATCCAAGACATTGGATAACAAACATGCATCGTGTCACGAGGAGGCGCCGCATGTTTCAGTGACTGAATTTGTGCCGTTCATCCATGCCTCATAGGGGGTATTCTGCATTCCTTCCCATGTAGTTTCTTTATTTAATATTGGTATATAAAATTTCATTTACCATTTAGATATTTTATATTATTTGCAAAAGGCCCTTGAATTATCTGTATTAGCATTTGAGTCCAGTACACATCACCTTACATGTCGTCCCACGTGAGGTGACACTTTTTCATGTATACCCTCGTAGGTATTCATATTTTATTTTAGGCCATTAATTTTAAATTCTAGTTATACTTTTTTTTATGGAAATTGCGTCTTGCCCCAGTACTTTATTATATTTTCATATATGCCCTGCTAGAACATGAATTCTTGTGTGTTTGATGCATTTATTTAAAACATCATTTTGTGTGTAGACTCCTAATTACACACACTTACACGCAATGATTTTATTTGTGCACTATAGGAACTTTTAATATTTTCTTAAAATCATTTTGAGCACATTTTTATGCAGTCTACATTATAAACCCATAAAAATATAAAATGTTTTTGAAAAATTACAAAAAAATTATTTTTTTTTGTGTTTGTTTATTTATTTTTCAAGTCTTGGACTTAAAAAACCTAAAAATAGAAAAAGAAAATTCATAACAAACAAAAAACTCCAAAAACCAATATAAAAAGATTACAAATTTCTAAAAATCCCAAAAATATATTTTTCTATCATTTAATTTTATTTATATCATTATCTACATTTTAAAATTGCTTTGAGAAATTTTGGACATCATTTGCAATTTTTCATCTTCAATTCACTTTCATATATTTATTTAATCCTTGATTTAGGGTATTTCTTACTTTAAAAATATATAAAATTACTAAATTTCATCAAAATCACAAAATAGTTATTTAAAATACAAAAATATTTAATTCTATAATTTTTAGTTGTTTTTAGTTATATTTATATCTATATTACCCTATAGTGTATATATACTATTATATATTCTTCTATTATATATTTAAAAGAAAAAGAAAATATAAATTCTAAAAATACAAAAAGAAAACATAAAAAAATAAAATTAAAAACCAAATATAAAAATATAAAACAAAAATAAAATCAAAAAATATAAAATTAAAAATCCACATACAACAAATAGAGAAGAAGAACATCATTTTTGTGCATTTCGTTGCCCGATCTACCAGTTTTGCCCACTGTGTTCGATACTCTGCACTATTTGCACTATACACATATTTTGTTGAGTTAAGTAAAATAAATTTTAATTCCACAATTTATTTTTCATGGATTTATATTTATTTGTTGGTTAATTATTGAATTAATTCGAGGTTCTCGTCGATTACTTTGACGGTTGTGCTCCCGCCTTGTGTGCAACACACAACCAACATAATTCTTGGCTTTTCAAATGGCGTCGTTGCCGATAAGCAACTACGCATAGATTGGTTTTGTCTGATTTTATATTCTTTTTCTATATCTTTGATTTATCTATTTTCTTATTTATTTGATATCATTGTTGAATTGTCTAATCACTTATCTTTGTTTGAATTTGTTGTGAGGTACCGCAGATCGAGGGTGGATCTTTGATGAATCCCCATTCATCACTCTTTATTCTTTTATTTTTGCTAAAAATCTTGGCAAAACATCATGTATATAGTTGTAAATACAATAAATTAACAATAAGCATGCATTTGTAAATATTAATAATTAGCATGTATTTGTGCAAAAATAAAAAAATAAAGAATAAAAGAAAAAGAGGGAAATATTTAGAATAAATATTGAGTGACCTAAACCCAAGAGAGGGTCCAAATTGGACCTGATCGCCAAGTAAAATAAGTAGAGAGAGATAGGGACACTCCACCTTGTACATATTCCCTCTGTATATGTATATAGATATTTTATTTTCACAAAACTCAAAATAAAAATGTGTTTATATTACCTTGTATATATTACTAAAAATAAAACAAAAATTAGAAAAATGAAAATAAAAATAAAATAGTTTCTCTCTTTACAACCTTGTACATATTACATGTATATATGTATCACATCCCCATTTATTTAACGTTTGTAAATAACTCATAAAAATTAAATAAAATTTTTTTATACTCTAAAAATTATGTTGTAAATAAATAAAATATAAAATTAGGGTATATGTACAAAAATAAGAAAATAAAAATAAAAATACATAAGTGTTTTATACATGTATATAATGTAATACAATGTATATACTTTAATTTATTTTTCATAAAAATAAATGAAAATCACAAAAAATAGTTTGGAAAATACGACATTTTTCATGTTGAACACATTTTAATATAAAATCGTTTTCAATTTTTAATTTATTTTCCAAATAATTTTGACCTTGAAATTTTCTGATTGGTCCAGGAGGGATGTTGACCCCGGTCAACTCCCCCTCCCGGACCATTCTGCGCCCTGATCCGATTTTTGCCTGGACTTCTCCCATTTTTATCGATCGGATCTGATTGCCTCCTGCCTCGATTTCACTGCCCGCTTCTCCCTCATGGATCAGCAACCCTCGCGGATCCCTAGGGAGTCGCGGATTCTTCTTGGATCGCGCACTCCATCTGATTCTTCTTCGCCACCTGGGACTTGCTATAAAAGATTCATTCCTTTCCCCAGAGCCTCATCTCGCGCCGCACACTTTCTTTCTACCTTAGAGACCTTCCCCTTAGTGACAGCTTTCGGAGGGACCCTTTGGTGGTCGAAGAAAGCCATTGTCGCCGACGCTCACGCTTCGTGGCCGGAGATCTGCCACGACGAGCCTCCCCTGCCTTCTGCAGCGAGGTTGAGGCGAAGACCTAGTCCAACGTCATCTCTTGGAGCTAAGGATTCAGCTGAGACCTTCAGGTACTCTTCATTTCGATCCTAGTTCCATTTATTTCAAATCTTTTACCCGCTGCTCCGCCAGCTCCGACCCGACGGTCGGAGATTCGTCAGCTACCCTTCGTTGTTCAGATCGACTCATTCACTCACCGTCACCCTTTGCCCACAGCCTGATCAACCTAGGATTAGCTTGGATAGCCAAGATTAGGACGGAAGTTCCTTCTGTCACACCACTAGAACCTCCACCCCCATTAGTCGTCGCTTCCCGTCTTTTTAGATCAAACAACCCCGACCGGAGTGTCCCTCCGAGTCGAAGCTCTCATCTGCAGGTCAAAGAACATGTGGACTCTCCCCAGACTGCATTCGCTCCATCTCGCTGGATCTCGCCCAGGTCATATAGCCATTCCCAGAGATCTGACCATCGGGAAGATCATCCGACTCATCCACCCGACGCGGAGGAGCCACCTATCTTTTTGTCGCCGTCCGATAGTCCATCGGAGTGCCGGATTGCCACCGGTGCTCCGGTGAACTTTGTCCAGGCGGAGTTCGTCCAGCACCTTCCTTTACCGTTGGATCCAGTCTTCGCCCCAGATTTGATCGCAGCCGTCCAGAGCCTGGCCTTGTGAGGCCGTTAGATTTGACATCTAATGGCCCCCGTACGCCCACATTGATCATCCAGCCAGGATCTTCGAATTCGCCACCTGTCCGCGCCAGAGCTGCATGATTCTCCTCCAATCCGAGTGCGCCACCTGTCACCCCACGTGACCTGCACGAGTCAATTGGGTAATTTGCTCCGCTTCCCCTGCAGTTCTTTTCCTTTATTATTTAGTCTGTAAAATAAAAAGGACACAGTAGGGTAATTTGCACTTTTAGTCCTGCAGTTTTCAGTATTTACATTTCGATCCTTCTTGTGTGAATGCACGTGCTTCGTCACGTGCCTTGTGGGTTATTTGCAACTGTTACCCTGGATCTCTTGTATGTTCTGAGTTGAATCTTTAGTTTCAGTATTTGCATTTGTGCCCCTGTGCGTGTTGGTTTTGGACATGTTCTGAAATTATGTGAAAATTATAGTAGGACCCCTGAGCTTTTGATGCGTGTTACTGTTTAGCCCCTGAAAATTATTTCCTTTGCAAATTAGTCCATGTGTACTGTGCTTTATGTTAGTTTGAATAAATAGCAAACTTTATCCAAAATTTATGAAATTTCGACACATGGCCCCTACCATGGTATAGGAATTTCTCTATATTTTTGGGTTTATTTTGTTTCGATTGGTATTTTTAAAAATTCGAAAACTCTAAAAATCTCTGTTGTTTGTCTTTAAAAATCCACTAAAAATATTAAAAACCCTTCAAAAATTCTAAAAAATTGTTATGTGTTGGTTTTGGTTTGTTTTTTCTTCGGTCTAAATTTTACTGCATTTGCATTTATAAAAACCATAAAAATTGAAAATCTTATAAAAATCATTAAAAATTAAGAAAAATCAAAAAAATATGTTTTCTTCTCCTGTAGTTAGTTATTAGTATATAGTTTTACATAAAATTGTTGTTGGGATTTAGAGGTATTTTAAGTATTTTTAACTTGCCTTTAGATCTCAGTTGTACACTATTTAGCATTTTTGACATTGTTTCATTTTCAGAAAATCAACTAAAAACCAGAAAAATTCAAGAAAATTAACAAAAACATCTGAATATTTGTAAAATCAAAAAATATTTTTATTTGAATTTTTTGAGCATTTTGATGTATTGAATAATTGTTGGTCTGTGAATTTGCGAGTGTTTTTTCTACTTTTCCTTATATTAAAAATTCTAAAAAAATTGAAAAACATAAAATCCACAAAAAATATTTGCTTCTTGGATTTCTGACTACTTTGTAGCCTAGGCATACCGTGCTCCTTGTGTTCGACTCTGATAGCTATACCAGGTAAAATAAAATAGCGAGACCACTATTTATTTGCTAGATTCATTGATTTTTATCTTTGATGGTCTTCCTTTTTCTTGATCGATTTTGATCCGAGTGGTTGAGGTCGCAACGACTAGTGACATATTTTACCCTTAGTCGCTCGAGATTTCGGTTCATCAGAATGGCGCCGTTGTGAGGGAGCACGACTTAGTAGTCTGTTTTCCCTTTCTTTATCAGCTTATATTTTTACTTGCATTTCTCTTCTGCATTTATTTCCATTCCAGTCCATTTTATTTTATAATAACTGTTGGATTGACATATTTTCTGTTTTTGACTTTCTTGCGAGGGCCTGACGATCGAGGGCGGCTTTCTTCGGAGAGCCGAGGCACCTGCGAGACTTGGAGGTGGCGCGTTTCTGCATCGAGCCGTAGGAGAGCGTAGGAGAGCCAAAGCAGGAGTGTGGGGAGCTGTAGTATAGTTTAGCTAGGTGATGAATACCCATTCATCACTCTTTATTCTTATATTTTAGCTACAAAAACCTTTGCAAATACATGTACATTCATGTAAATACAAATAATTATCAAATTGCATTCATTATATAAAATCAAATAATTAGCATGTTTTTGTGCATAAATAAAAGAATAAAGAGATAAAAGAAAAAGAGGGAGATATTTAGAATAAATATCGAGCAACCTAATGCCAAGGGAGGGCTCAGCATGGGCCTGACCGCATAAAAGCCCAAGTAGAGAGAGATAAGGAAGCTCATGTGTGTAAATATACTGTAAATAAAATAAAAATATTTTCCTCTTATAAAAAAATAGAAATAAAAATAGAAATAAGCTTGTAAATACTTGTAAATATTTGTAAATACAAAATCAAAATAAAAATAAGAAAATTAAAAAGGAAATAAAAATACCTTTCCTTGTGTATATCCACCATGTACATAAAACCACTTCTATATTTATTTTACCTTGTAAAATAAATAAATCAAAATCTCATAAAACTTGTATATATTCTATATTTCATAATGCAAATAAATAAAATAAAAACCATAAAAACAAATATAAAATAAAAAGAATAAAAATAAAAATCAAAATAAACATTGTGTATATACCGTGTACATACTTGTATATATCTATTTATTTACCGTTGTAAATAAATAATAAAAATAAAATAAAAATACTAAAATATTCTAAATTTTATCCTATAAATAAATAAAATATAAAATTGGAATAATTAAAAATTAAAAATTTAAAATGCATATGTATATACATATATATAATAATAATATTTTGTAAATACCTAAATTATAATTCAAAAAAATAAATAAAAATCACAAAAAAATAGTTTGAAAATAAATAAACATTTTTCATGTTTTGAGTTTTTCGAAAATAAGTCATTTACTATTTATAAATGAATTTCCAAAAAAATTAAAATTAGAATAATCTGATTGGTCCACGGCCGCGGACCTTCGTCCTTAGCGGATCTGGCGCTTGATCCGACTTCTCCCATTTATCGCGCCTTGATCCGAGTTCCATTCGATTAAACCCCGGGCTCCGATCCTTCCCTGCAGATCCGAGACCCTCGCCCGGAGGTTTGCATCGGGGTCCGTGCTCCGATTTACTCGCCCGACCCTCGTTTAGCCGGACCCCTAGCCGTATATATCCCCAGCTCTGCCGCACGATTCACTTCATCTTTGGCTCATCTCATTCCACCCTAGGACCTCCATAGCCACCGCCTGAGTGACAGCTCGTGATTGGCTGTGTTGCAGCGAGGAGGGAGCGACCGGACCACTGATCCGGTGACTTTGCGCCACCGTGCGCCGCCCAGACGTGGTGCTCAAGCCTCGGGCATCGACGACCCTCGAGGCTAGGACCTAGAGCTTCATCGACTCATTCCCAGTCGACCTCGTCCATCAGGTAGACCCAGTTCTTCCTTTGTTTCGTTAATTTTGATTCACGCCCAAATCACCCCGTCGCCGACTACCTTCGATTTCGACCAACCTCGCCCACATCTCGACCATCGGAGTCATCCATCACCTTCGCCCTTCCCCCGCACACCTTCTGCACCCAGCCATCCAGCCTAGTTCGCACAGGAACTGGGATACAAGCTCCACCGCCGTCGCTTCGCCGGAGCTCACCCATATCGACGCACCGTTCACCTCCACCACCTCTAACTGGGTCGAGGCACTTTGCCCTCGACCCAGGAGTCTGTTGCATTGCTTTGCAGGTCAAGCCAAGCCCATCTGAGGGCTCGGACAGTTAGGAGCAGCAGCTCCAGCTCCGTCGTGGTCGCTGGACCACCTCCGACGCCTCCAGCTTCATCGGAGGCTCTCTTCAGATGCGGGAGGCCCATGCGCATCTTCTCCAATCTTCAGTAGCCTCTGAGGAGCTCTCCTGCACGCACACGAGCCCGGCGAAACTCACCGGCGTCGAGTTCTTGGAGTATCCTCCATAGCCGTCCATCTAGCCCTCCAGCTCCAGATCAGATCGCAGACGTCCATTTGAGGAGAAGCGCCAGCTGTTCGATCATCAGAGGGAGGACTAGGACCATCAGATCAGTGAGGTTTGGCCACAGCGCACAGGAGACGATCGATCATCCACGTGGCTGAGCCTCGACCGTCAGATCCGAGCCACAACCCTTCGTTGAGGCGCCACCCCCCGACCGTTGGATATCACACGTGGCGCCCATCTGGCCTTCGGCATATAATAAGGGGTAATTGCTCTTAGGCCCCTTTAGTTTTTGCATTTAATATTTAGTCCTGTAAATACGTTTCTTAGTTGTTTTTATTCTGGTCATTTTGCATAGAGGACCATGTGGTTTATCTTATACCACTGTACATGATGGACACGTGCATCGACACGTGAGTTTTGGTGTAATTGCAGTTTTTGTCCTGTATTTTTGCCGTGTTGCTCTTTATAGTTTAATAAATTGGAATGACACTTATGCCCCTCTGAGTGTAACACACGTGCCGCGCGAGTGGTTCTCGGGGCTTTTTACACTTTAGGCCCTATACTTTCCATCCGTGTTATTCAAGGGGTCCTGGAACTTATTTTAATTACAGATAGGTCCCTGTGCACTGTGCCTTGTTGTTTGATTTTAATAAAATAGCAAAACTACTCCAAATTTGATGAAAATTGGATGCATGGCTCATGCCATGGTGTAAAATTTTCTCTAAATTTTGGAGACATTTTTTACTCTTTTTAGTATTTCTAAAAATTCAAAAACACACATTTTTCTTACTGTCCAGTTCTAAAAATCACAAAAAATATTAAACCAACTTTAAAAATTACAAAAAAATTAGATATTGTTTGTCTTGCTGTGTTTTATTTTCTGACCAATTTTGGTCATTTTTGGACTTATAAAAACTATAAAAATTACAAAACCCTTAAAAACCCATAAAAATTCTAATAATTAAAAGAAAAATAAAAAATTAATAAATCCAGTTCCTAATTTTTCCTTGTATTTTACGATTTACATGAAAATTACCTTCGGACTTTGATAGCCATTATCTATTTTATTTTGGCCCTCCAAGTCTGACTGGACAGTGTCCTTGATTTTCAGCCTTGTTTTATTTTTATAATATTCCATAAAAATCAGAAAAACCCCAAATATTAACCAAAAACATAGAAAAATATAAAAAAACGTAAAAACATTTTTGTTTGAATTTTTGGGTGAATTTTGTGTAGTTAAATAATTGTGTGAAGTTGTTTGTTTCCTTGACTTTCTTATTTTCCTTATTATTTAAAAATCCAAAAAAATATAAAAATATTAAAAACTCACTAAAAATTATTTGTTTCTATTTTTGCCCCTTTTTAGACTACTTCGTAGGCCGCAAGGCCAATTCGTGCTCCTTGAGTTAGACCCTGGGTGCTATACCAGGTTAATATCTTAGCGAGACCGCTGCTTGCTTTATCGTATTTTGATCTTTGTTTGGTGGTCTGATCTTTTTCTTGTTGAGTACCCGAGCGACTGAGGTCGCAACGACTTTAGCTCTACCTTTACCTTAGTTGCTCGGATTTTGTGCTCATCAGAATGGCGCCGTTGCCGGGGAGCACTGCTTAGTAGTCGCATTTGATTTTTCCGCGGTTTTATTTTTCGCGGTTTTCTGTAGATATTTTTGTATAGATTTTATCTGACATGTTTCTATAATAATCTGGTCTGTGACACTCTGTTTGTTTTCTTGCGAAGGCCCGAGGACCGAGGCGGTTTCTTCGGAAGCCGAAGCAACCGCGAGAGTCGGAGGCGGCTCTCTTCTCTACAGAGCCGTTGGAGGACGCGAGGAGCGAGCAGGAGTGCGGGAGCCGCGGATTAACCTCAGATTAGTTTAGAGTAGTTTAGATTTACTATCAGACCATTTATTATTTGTAATAATATGGGGACATGACTGAGACACTTGGACTTGAGAGATTCTCGGGGTCTGTTTCGCCGAGCACCGGTGTGCTCGTGGGACCCCTCAGTTTTACGTGTCTTTTTACGCGATTTGATTTTCCTTACTGTCTTTTCCGGTTTCTCGCGGATTTTCGAGCCCCTAGCTTTAGGAATTTCTGTTTGATTGTGACGTAACTCATAGGATCCAAACATCCTAATACATTTGCATGTTCCTATAGTTCGGTAATTAGACCTATAATAAAAGATTAATAAAATAGTTGATTCACTACCTTCGAGCCTACGCACCGTGATCCCACCCCGTCAAGCGCTACTCCTGAACTCGACCTGTCGAGAAGAGGAAGGGTGGGTCTAGACCGGACTCTCTGGATTGAAGGCTGGTGGTCAGCTAGTTGTTCTTTCGAGTAGAAATTGCTGCTTAGGGCTCGGTTTTCCGCCTGCACCATTTAGGTAGTTTATTTTCTGTCTTTCAATTCTGCGCGGATCATTTTGCATGTAGACTGTTGGAGTCAGGTACGCATTTCTTACTCTGCATGCATCATTGATTTTTCGCACATCGGCTTTTTCGACTTCTCCTCTGTTTTGGATTAAAATAACCAGGAGAATCGAAAAATTCGTTAGGCGATTTGTTTGATTATTGAAAAATATCTAAAAAGAAAAACAATAAAATTTGGGACAGCTAACACTATCGAACCTAAAAGACACCTCACTTAAAAATTTGTCTTGGGGAGAGCAACCCCCTCATTGTCTGGTTTGCTTGCGCGAGAGAGTGACCCCGCACACTAGGTAAAGCCCTCCGATATTCTTCTCGACTGATTATCGGCTATTTCTGTACGGGACAGTCGGTTGAGAAAATATCGGGTAACCCAACAGGTCATGTAATCGCTCTGCTATCCTGACTGATCACCAAAATAAAATTGACAAGATAATTGACCGAGCCTTTACAGTCTTCAGCTTGTGTTGCGTTGGTGAATCGGGGGTTTGTTTGTGATCATAGTTGTTACCAGATCTCATCCACACTATTCGCCAGATCACGATGATGGGTAGGAGGTCTATTAGGCAGCCTCTGACTGCATCGCTTTTTAGCACTCCAGCCCACTCATCTAGGTCGGTTCGTGGGAGCTCAGACCCGCTCTCCGAACCCGAGTACGACTCCACCCTGTTTCCCCTCGATCCCCCTTCTTCTGAGACTGAGATACCAGTGCCAGAAGAGAGACAGACAGATGATTTATCGGCACCTGAGTTTGGATGTTTTGATTTTGAAGAGACTATGGCCGGCAGTAGTGATGACCGTACCATAGGTCCCCGAGGAGAACAGACTTTTGTCTTGGACCAGGGTGCGATCAACTCCACCCTGATTGCCTCCCTAGACTCAGTTCAACAGCAGTTGAGGGATCAGGGAGCATTCATGATAGAGATGAGGTGCGAGCTTGAGCAGATGAGAGCCGACCGCCAGCAGCGCGGCCCAAGGGGAGGACCCTACGATGCGGCAGCAGCCGCAGCCGCGGCAGCAGCCGCAGCAGCAGTAGGAGCAGCAGGACCTCCGAGACCGATGCGGGAGTTACACAACCCCGGATCGACTTTGACGCACCGTTGGGTGGTACTTCCAGCGATCGTGGGGGATTTTAAGTTCCCTCCGAACACCTTGCAGCTTCTTCCCCAGTTTCATGGGCTGGCTACTGAGGAGCCCCATCTCCACCTTCAGGAGGTCGAGATGATATGCAACACTGTCCACGATCGTCAGGTGGACCAAGATACCATACGGATGATTGCCTTCCCCTTCTCCTTAGCAGACAGAGCAGCCACCTAACTGAAGCACTTGGGGAAGTTCGTCTACACCTGGGAGCAGCTCCGTGCCGAGTACTTGCATAAGTACTATCCACTCGGGCGAACGAATGCCGCTAGAGTCCTGATCAGCAACTTCTCCATGCTCCCCAACGAGCAGTTCCACGAGGCATGGGAGATGTTCAGAGAGCTGAGCGACAGATGCCCGCACCATGACATTTCCAAGCCGAACCTTGTTCAGAGCTTTTTCAGCGGGCTGACACCAGAGCTTCAGGGCTTGGTGAACGCTTATTGTGGCAGATCTTACTTCGCCAAGGATCACGATCAGGTCTGGGCCATCTACGAGGAGATGGCCGAGAACTATATGGTGATGTCCCAGACCCGATTGTACACACAGGCAGACCCCAGCAGCCACAGACCGTGCAGTACCAGAGGATAGCACGGGTCGACGCCGGTCCATCCAGTTCGTCAGCGGTAGCAACAGCACAGGCCGAGTCCTCAACCGCAGACATGGGGATCATCAGCGAGAAGCTGGACCGAATGGAGATTATTGAGAAGAAGCAGTGCCAGGGCATCACGCAGATGGAGCAAATGGCACTGACTTTGAGTGACCTGAAGACACAGCTCATGTGTCTCCAGGAGGCACAGACGACTTCACAGCCTCGTCTTCAGGCACGAGGCGATCCGAGTAGCAGCAGCAGCTCGTCCCAGCGCTCCAGCTCCCACCAGCAGCCTAGACAGGTCCATCTTGTACAGGCAGAGCCGTACCAGCAGCCGCAGCTCACCTACCAGACACCACCATCCACTGACACTCAGATGGTGGTATACCAGCTGGATCAGCCTCTGGCAGTACTCCCGCCAGCCCCTTACGATTTAGAGCCCTTGATGGATGTCAACGGGATTTGGTATGACCGCCCCCAGCCCGGTATCCGACGAGACCATCCTGGATTCCGTTGGGCAACCGGAGGTGCCCAACCCCAGCAGCAGCCGTTAGGACAGGGTGTCCAGTACAACCATCAGAGAGATCACCAGCAGCAGCAGCCCCCAGCGTACCCACAGCAGCAGCAGCAGTCACAGCAGTATGGTCCTCGTCCCTATCAGCAGGGACAGTCTTGGAGGCGTGAGCAGCCTCATCAGCAGCATCCACAGCCGTACCCCTCTCACCACCAGCAGCAGCAGCCTCACTTCCAGAGAGGTTACCCGTCAGGTTCTCTTGGGCCATCCTATGAGAACCCTGCCTTAGATGACATAGCCCGCCTCCTCACAGATCAGCAGGCTACCTTTCGACGGGAGATGGATGAGTTCCACCAGGAGATGCGGGACATTGTGAGAGGGAAGGCCGCCATCCCTGCCCAGATAGAGCCCAATCCGAACAACCTCAACAGGAAGTCTGAGCAGGTAGTTTGTACCGAGTATGCCACTTCGAGTGATACTTTTGGTGATATGTCTGCATATCTTTTCGATACTGACTTTGTCACACTTAGGAGCGGTAGGATGCCAGCAGGCGGCGACTCGTCTGAGAGATACCCTGAGGATACATCCAGAGCGCCATGCGAGGAGGAGAGCGGTACTGAGGCCGCTAGAGAAGATGATGGTGGTACTGATGCCACCATGGATGCTGATTCCACCGGCGGTACTGAGGCCGCCGTTTCACCAGTTGGAGGAGGTGGTACTGAGGCCACCCATGTTGCCGAGCCAGAGCGCGGTACTGAGGCCGCCCGTCTACTAGCCGATGGTGGTACTGATGCCACTGGTTCTTCTGAGATTCTTGTTGTTTTTCCTATTACTGATGTATCTCGGAACACTTCTGTGAATAAAGGAAAGGGTTTATTTTCTTCTGGTCCCACTGTGGTGCATGATGTATGTGTGAATCCGGCCGTTGAGCCGTGTAGACCCTCTCCTAGTCCTTCATCTGAGAAGGACCCTGTGATCCCCTTCCCTAGAGCCCTTCAAATGGGGAAGGGGAAGAAAAATGAAAATCCAAAAAAGAGGCAGCAAGAAGAGTTCAGCCAGCAAATGATAGACCGTTTCCATATTCAACTGACTCTTTAGGAGGCTTTGCAACACATCCCCCTACTCCAGCGTTCACTTAGAGACAGGACCACAGTCAGGAGGAAGAGGAGGAATCACCATTCAGAGATTCATGTGCTGACGAGAGCCACTTGTTTTGCGATCCAGAACTGTCTTCCAGCCAAGAGGCCAGATTCAGGAGCTCCTTATGTCATATGCCATATCAGTGAGCAGATATTTGACCGTACTCTATTAGACAACGGATCATCGATCAACCTACTTCCGACGGCCCTTCTTGACCACTTCGAGTTGGGCACTCTTAGACAGAGCAGGACAGTCCTTCAGTTTGCTGATCGATCTGTCAAGAGGCCGAAGGGGATGCTGAGGGACGTTGTCGTCACGTTTCAGGGTCTGCAATTCCTCGTGGACTTCGTAGTGTTGGACATGGAGATCCCTGAGTCAGTGACCGATACCCCCATAATTCTTAGTCGCCCGTTCTTGGCCACAACCAAGGCAGTGACCGACCATGATAGCAGGAAGGTATACTTTCGCGTCGAGGGCGAAAGTGTACAAATAGAGATGGTCGAGGACAACAGAGCCAGAGATAGAGCATGCTCAGAGACTACTTCAGATACAGAGCATATGACAGATGCCGGACCAGACATCCAGTAGGACTATGATTTTGTGATCACAGATGACGAGGCAGTTTGGGCAGACCCAGCAGCACATGCCATCCTCTCACATTCAGATTCCGCTGATGCAGAGATGACAGCAGAGGACAGCTTGGAGAGCACATTCCTGGTTCAGGATACTTTCGAGGCAGCAGAGCCAGTTCTCGACTGCGAGACTTATTTTTATGATAATGGTGGTACTGAGGCCACCTTGTATGATACAGATCCCTCGGAGTCAGGTTTTGACTGGGCAGAGTTTGATGATTACATACCAGATCTGACTTCCACTGATCCTGCAGCTAGGGAGGAGGTAGATGCCGAGCAGAGCAGAGAAAGTCCATCAGGGCAGCATTCTATAGATTTAGAGAGTGACAGAGAGTTTCAGTTCTCTCATGCGGATTTGGCAGCGTTCATGCAGAGTTTTCAGAGGCCAGATCCACCAGCACCCAGTTGTCCAGAGCGGAAGCCGCTTCCTGCGTCGCTGAAGTATAGGTTCCTTGCGGGTGAGCATCAGATGTACCCAGTCATTATCTCCGACGATTTGACTGGAGAGAAGGAATCCCGTCTGATGGGGGTTCTTGAAAAGAACCGCAAGGCGATAGGATGGAGCGTAGCAGATCTACAGGGGATAAGTCCGGCCCTGTGCTCCCACCATATCTATCTCGAGGATAAGGCGAAGCCGTCGCGTGAGTTCCAGCGGCGGCTGAACCCGAATCTGAGGGAAGTTGTCATGAAGGAGATTTCAAAGTGGTGGAGCACCGATTTTATCTACCCCATCTCCGACTCCAAGTGGATTAGACCTTTGCATGTGGTGCCCAAGAAGACGAGCATCACTACAGTGGTCAGCGAGTCTAGAGAGGAGATTGCTACACGGGTACCCACTTCTTGGAGGGTCTGCGTTGATTATAGGAGACTCAACCAGGCCACCAAGAAGGATCATTTCCCCCTGCCCTTTATAGATCAGATCATTGAGAGACTGGCAGGGAAGAGCCACTATTGTTTTCTGGATGGGTACTCGGGCTACAACCAGGTGGCCATCGCTCCCGAGGACCAGGACAAGACTACCTTTACCTGTCCCTTCAGCACATACGCCTTCCGACGCATGCCATTTGGGCTATGCAGTGCCCCTACGACCTTTCAGAGATGCATGCTGTCGATCTTTTCGGACATGGTAGGGGAGTGCTTGGAGGTATTTGTGGATGATATCTCGGTTTACGGTGACGGATTCGACTCCTATCTTGATTGCCTAGACCGAGTACTTCAGCGATGTATAGAGGTCCACCTTGTGCTATCTTGGGAGAAGAGTCGCTTCATGGTGACTCAAGGGACGGTGCTTGGCCATATCATCTCCAACAGGGGCATGGAGGTTGATCCGGCCAAGGTTGATGTCATTAGAAAACTCGCACCGCCGTCCAATTTGCGGCAGTTACGGTCATTCCTGGGGCACGGCGGTTTCTATCGACGATTCATTCATGATATCAGTAGGTTTGCCCGACCGTTGACTGACCTACTGACGAAAGACACCGAGTTCCTTGTCGATGAAAAGTGTCTTTCGTCGTTTGAGACTATCAAGAGATGTGTTGTTGAGGCTCCTGTTCCCCAACCGCCTGATTGGTCTCTCCCATTCGAGATCATGACGGATGCCTCCGATTTTGCCATGGGGGCCGTACTGGGACAGAGGAGGGATGGAGTCCCATTTGCTATCCACTACGCTAGCCGCACTTTGGATTCTGCGCAGCGGAACTACACAGTCATAGAGAAGGAGATGCTAGCCGTAGTCTTCGCCCTAGATAAGTTCAGATCGTACATTATTGGATCTAGAGTGACCCTGTACACAGATCACACCGCCATTAGGTACCTCATGGCAAAGAAGGATGCCAAGGCCAGACTGACTAGATGGATCCTTCTACTCCAGGAGTTCGACATTGAGACCAAGGATAAGCCTGGAGTTAAGAATGTGGTGGCGGATCATCTCTCCCGATTAGAGCATCTTGAGGATTCTGACTTGATTGACCCTATTTGTGAGACCTTCCAAGATGAGGCGATCCTTGCTATCGCCTCTCTCCCATGGTATGCCGATATTGTCAACTTTCTTGTTGCTAAGAAAGTTCCACAAGATTGGCCCAGGCAGAGGCTTGAGACCTTCCTCGCGAAGGCCAAGTCCTACCACTGGGAGGATCCCATCCTTTACCATGAAGGAGGGGATAGCGTCTGGCGTAGGTGCATTCCTCAGGAGTGCACCATAGCGTCCTCACTTACTGCCACAAGCTTGAGGCAGGAGGACATCACTATGGGAGGAGAACGGCACAGAAAGTGCTCCAATCTGGCCTATGGTGGCCCACCCTCTTCAAGGACTCTGATGAGTTTGTGAAGAGGTGTACTGACTGTCAGAGGATGGGCACTTGTGGACAGCGTGATATGATGCCGATGCAGCCCATTCACTTCTGTGAGGTTTTTGATGCATGGGGCATCGATTTCATGGGTCCATTCCCTAAGAGTCAGGGATTTGAGTACATTCTGTTGGCAGTCGATTATGTGAGTCGTTGGGTTGAGGCCATCCCCGCCCGAACCGCTGATGCCAGGACAGTCTGCAGATTTTTGAGGAAGCACATCATTGCACGGTTCGGGGTACCTCGAGTATTGATACCTGATGGGGGGTCTCATTTCATCAACGACCAGGTGAAGGCCCTTGCTAGCGAGTTCGGCATAGACCATCGAGTTTCCACTCCATACCATCCACAGACGAATGGTCTAGCCGAGGTGTCGAACAGGGAGATTAAGACTATATTGCAGAAAGTCGTCCGCCCTGACCGAAAGGATTGGTCACTGCTTTTGAACTCGGTCTTGTGGGCATATAGGACGTCTTTCAAGACACCTTTGGGCACATCTCCCTTTCACCTCGTATATGGCAAGCCGTGCCATTTACCTATTGAGTTGAGACACAGGTCACTTTGGGCAGTTACAGATATTCTTTTGGATCCAGATAGTGTAGGAGACCAGAGGAGGGCAGAGTTAGCAGCCTTGGAGGAGCTTCGTGATACCGCCTTCTCAAACAGCCTGCAGTACAAGGAGAGAGTAAAGGAGTGGCATGATTCTCATATCAGCCACAAGCATTTTGAGCCTGGACAGAGAGTATGGATGTTTGATGCTAGGCTTCGTCTATTTCCAGGGAAGCTACAGAGCAAATGGAAGGGACCTTATCTTGTGAGAAAGGTACACGACAACAGGAGCATTGATATATCTGAGTTGTCTTCTGAGAGTACCTTTCGAGTGAACGGCCAGCGGCTCAAGCCATTTCTAGATCTTGAGCTGCGGGTCGTTGCTGTTGCCCCTATTCATTTTGCGTGAGATGTGGTCTTTTGGCTCACATCTATTGCATCTCACGCCTGATTATCACTGTTCTTCCGACATGTATAGATCCAGTTGTCCATATCACTCTATTCTTTAGTCCCACATCCCTTTTCTCATCTTATGATTATGCTATACTTAGAGTGTACTTTACCCTAAGTATAGGGGGGATGTAGGACTTTCGGGTATTCATTTGATTCTTTCTACCCTTATTTTGCTGCCTATACTTAGGGATATTTTACCCTAAGTATAGGGGGTAGGCTCTGTACATCCTTTACTCGGATTTCCCTTCATGTACAGCTTGCTATACTTAGGATTACTTGATCCAAAGTATAGGGGGAAAACACCGAGTTCCCCTTATTCTATTCTTTCATTCATCTCTGTATTCAAGCATTCCTTTTCACTTCCCTATACTAAGCACGAGTTATGTCTTCTTCATCGCTCTTGATCACTCTGAGGACATCGTTCGAGCTAAGTATAGGGGGTGTGTATATATTTCATATATACTTTAGACATAACTCGTACTTTGTGTGAGTGTGTGAATAAATAAAAATGGCTAAAAAACTCATAAAAATTAGAAAATTTTCCCTTGTATATAAAATTCATCTTGCACATACATATTTATTTATACAAATTATTTTTGTACAAATGATTGTAAAATGATTTGTGTAAAGGATTTGTAAATATTTTCATATCAAAATTATGTATATAGTACAAAATTTTTCCAAAATGTTTTGAAAACAAAAAGCTTGTAAATGTTTGTAAATATTTTGCAAAACTCGCATTCATACATACATCCATGTTTTCAAACATTTTTCAAAAATTTTGCACGATTGTAAATATCTGTAAACTGCATATTTGTAAATAGCATCTTTGTAAATATTTGTATAGTTTTCTTGGATTATAGTTGACATTTAAACTAGCCTGGAATTAAATTGGGAAATGGAGCTTGATTAAGATCTTAATCCACCTAATTCTAAGAGGAACCTTATAGGGCTTAGGGTTAAGGATTTTTCAGGTCCATTGGGACTTAATTCTTTGAGTCCACTAGGCTATGAGCATATGTCATCTTGATGAGCCTAAGTAGAGCACTTAACAACACACGCATGACTCTTAGAGACAATGGCTTGACTTGCACCAACACTTTACACATAGCTCTCCACGGACGAGGTGGTGAGGAGGCAGTTTCCTTTGGCTTGGGGTAGCATATGAGGGTAGTACTTCTAGGCGGAACCTCTCTTCTTCTTCTAGTGAAGGAAGTGCGTCTCAACTTGGTCTGGTGGTGATGAAGTCTAAAGACAGAAGTTGTGAGTTGAAATAAAGCTTCAAAAGAGGGATAGTCTACTGGCTCAAGAGGAAAAACTCCTTATATATATGCTGCACCATGTAGATATGTTGTACAGTTGCACATGAAAAAAATGTGCAAAAAGAAAAGAACTCCAAAAAAGTGGTGGGTCGGATTGAAAATTTAACAACCCCACCGGAGTGTATAGAGTCAAATAAAGCAAAAGCTTATGGTATACATGTTACATCTCATGAAGCTTGCAGCGGGAGACTTAGCTACACTGGTTGAGCTCCCAAGGATACGTGGCTACACTGGCCATGGTCCATTCTTCATCCTCTTCCCCCTCTTCTTGAGCCGGTTGCACTTGAACTTAGAAGGGAATACCCCGCTTCTTGTGGAAAGAGTTGCTAGACCGAGGCATTAAAGTTACCAGGTTGGGGGAGGTTGTTTCTTTGTTACTTCTGAGGTGGAGAGTTACATATCACTTACATCGCATGGAAAGATTCATGGTCATTAGAGTTTGTGTATGTAGACTTGTTCTGATCTGGTTTATTGAGGAGTCTTGTCCATAGATTGGTGGAACTTAGAGGCTGTTGAGTTTTAAGCTTAAGTCCAAATAAGGTTCCGACACATTAATAATCCAAAGATCTGATCGAGCTCCACATTTCAATTTAAAGAAGGCAAGTTTAATAATCAGCTTTAATCCATGTATATTCTCCTCTTTTTCTTTTTCTTTCTCTTTTTCACTTCTTTTTCAAATAAGTGTTTGCTAAGGGACTAGCAAAGTTAAGTATAGGGGGGTGATGAATACCCATTCATCACTCTTTATTCTTATATTTTAACTACAAAAACCTTTGCAAATACATGTACATTCATGTAAATACAAATAAGTATCAAATTGTATGCATTATATAAAATCAAATAATTAGCATGTTTTTGTGCATAAATAAAAGAATAGAGAGACAAAAGAAAAAGAGGGAGATATTTAGAATAAATATTGAGCAACCTAATCCCAAGGGAGGGCTCAGCATGGGCCTGACCGCATAAAAGCCCAAGTAGAGAGAGATAAGGAAGCTCATGTGTGTAAATATACCTGTAAATAAAATAAAAATATTTTCCTCTTATAAAAAAAATAAAAATAAAAATAAGATTGTAAATACTTGTAAATATTTGTAAATACGAAATCAAAATAAAAATAAGAAAATTAAAAAGAAAATAAAAATACCCTTCCTTGTGTATATCCACCATGTACATAAAACCACTTCTATATTTATTTTACCTTGTAAAATAAATAAATCAAAATCCCATAAAACTTGTATATATTCTATACTTCATATTGTAAATAAATAAAATAAAAACCGTAAAAACAAAAATAAAATAAAAAGAATAAAAATAAAAATCAAAATAAACATTGTGTATATACCATGTACATACTTGTATATATCTATTTATTTACCCTTGGAGATAAATAATAAAAATAAAATAAAAATACCAAAATATTCCAAATTTTATCCTATAAATAAAATATAAAATTAGAATAATTTGTATACAAAGAAATAATTAAAAATTAAAAATACATATGTATATACATATATATAATAATAATATTTTGTAAATACCTAAATTATAATTCAAAAAAATAAATAAAAATAAAAAAAAATAGTTTGAAAATAAATAAACATTTTTCATGTTTTGAGTTTTTCGAAAAAAAGTCATTTACTATTTATAAATGAATTTCCAAAAAAACTAAAATCAGAATAATCTAATTGGTCCACGGGGGATGTTGACCCCCGATCAACTCCCCCCGCGGACCTTCGTCCTTACCGGATCTGGCGCTTGATCCGACTTCTCCCATTTATCGCACCTTGATCCGAGTTCCATTCGATTAAACCCCGGGCTCCGATCCTTCCCTGCAGATCCGAGACCCTCTCCCGGAGGTTTGCATCGGGGTCCGTGCTCTGATTTACTCGCCCGACCCTCGTTTAGCCGGACCCCTAGCCGTATATATCCCCAGCTCCGCCCACGATTCACTTCATCTTTGGCTCAGCTCATTCCACCCTAGGACCTCCATAGCCACCGCCTGAGTGATAGCTCGCGATTGGCTGTGTTGCAGCGAGGAGAGAGCGACTGGACCACTGATCCGACGACTTTGCGCCGCCGTGCGCCGCCCAGACGTGGTGCTCAAGCCTCGGGCATCGACGGCCCTCGAGGCTAGGACCTAGAGCTTCATCGGCTCATTCCCAATCGACCTCGTCCATCAGGTAGACCCACTTCTTCCTTTGTTTTGTTAATTTTGATTTACGCCCAAATCACCCCGTCGCCGACTACCTTTGATTGCGACCAACCTCGCCCACATCTCGACCATCGGAGTCATCCATCACCTTCGCCCTTCCCCCGCGCACCTTCTGCACCCAGCCATCCAACCCAGTTCGCACAGGAACTGGGATACGAGCTCCACCGTCGTCGCTTCGCCGGAGCTCGCCCATATCGATGCACCGTTCACTTCCACCACCTCTAACCGGGTCGAGGCACTTTGCCCTCGACCCAGGAGTCTATTGCATTGCTTTGCAGGTCAAGCCAAGCCCATCTGAGGGCTCGGACAGTCAGGAGCAACAGCTCCAGCTCTGCCGTGGTCGCTGGACCACCTCCGACGGAGGCTCTCTTCAGACGCGGGAGGCCCAGGCGCATCTTCTTCAATCTTCAGTAGCCTCCGAGGAGCTCTCCTGCACACACACGAGCCCGACGAAACTTACCGGCGTTGAGTTCTTGGAGTATCCTCCATAGATGTCCATCTCGCCCTCCAGCTCCAGATCAGATCGCAGACGTCCATTTGAGGAGCAGTGCCAGTCGTTCGATCATCAGAGGGAGCACCAGGACCGTCAGATCAGTGAGGTTTAGCCACAACGCACAGGAGACGATCGATCATCCACGTGGCTGAGCCTCGACCGTCAGATCCGAGCCGCAGCCCTTCGTTGAGGCGCCACCCCCCGACCGTTGGATATCACACGTGGCGCCCATCTGGCCTTCGGCATATAATAAGGGGTAATTGCTCTTAGGCTCCTTTAGTTTTTGCATTTAATATTTAGTCCTGTAAATACATTTCTTAGTTGTTTTTATTCTGGTCATTTTGCATAGAGGACCCTATGGTTTATCTTGTTCGCATTTATACCCCTGTACATGATGTACACGTGCATCGACACGTGAGTTTTGGTGTAATTGCAGTTTTTGTCCTGTGTTTCTAACGTGTTGCTCTTTATAGTTTAATAAATTGGAATGACACTTATGCCCCTCTGAGTGTAACACACGTGCCACGCGCGTGTTTCTTGGGGCTTTTTACACTTTAGGCCCTATACTTTCCAGCCGTGTTATTCAAGGAGCCCTGGAACTTATTTTAATTGCAGATAGGTCCCTGTGCACTATGCCTTGTTGTTTGATTTTAATAAAATAGGAAAACTACTCCAAATTTGATAAAAATTGGACACATGGGCTCCTGTCATGGTGTAAAATTTTCTCTAAATTTTGGAGACATTTTTGACTCTTTTTAGTATTTTTAAAAATTCAAAAACACGCATTTTTCTTACTATCCAGTTCTAAAAATCACATAAAAATATTAAAACAACTTTAAAAATTACAAAAAATTAGATATTGTTTGTCTTGCTGTGTTTGATTTTCTGACCAATTTGGGTCATTTTTGGACTTATAAAAACTATAAAAATTACAAAATCTTTAAAAACCCATAAAAATTCTAATAATTAAAAGAAAAATAAAAAATTAATAAATCTAGTTCCTAATTTTTTCTTGTATTTTATACTTTACAGGAAAATTATTTCAGACTTTGATAGGACCATTATCTATTTTATTTTGGCCTTCCAAGTCTGACTGGACAGTATCCTTTATTTTCAGCCTTGTTTTATTTTTATAAAATTCCATAAAAATCAGAAAAACCCCAAAAATTAAACAAAAACATAGAAAAATATAAAAAACATAAAAACATTTTTGTTTGAATTTTTGGGTGAATTTTGAGTAGTTAAATAATTGTGTGAAGTTGCTTGTTTCCTTGACTTTCTTATTTTCCTTATTATTTAAAAATCTAAAAAAAATATAAAAATATTAAAAACTCACTAAAAATTATTTGTTTATATTTTTGCCCCTTTTTAGACTACTTTGTAGGCCGCAAGGCCAATCCGTGCTCCTCGAGTTGGACCCTGGGTGCTATACCAGGTTAATATCTTAGCGAGACCGCTGCTTGCTTTATCGTGTTTTGATCTTTGTTTGGTGGTCTGATCTTTTTCTTGTTGAGCACCCGAGCGACTGAGGTCGCAACAAATTTAGCTCTTCCTTTACCTTAGCTGCTCGGATTTTGTGCTCATCACTAGCTTAGATTTTATTCCTGCATATTATTATTGTAATAACACAGGACAGAGGCTCTCAAACTTGGTGGATGCTTCACGGTCTGTTTCGCCGAGCATCGGTGTGCTCGGGGGACCTCACCACGATTTTTCATCGGTTTTGATTTTTCATCGATTTATGTACTGCTTATCTGATTTTCGAAGGATTTAGCCCTTAAACTTAAGAGTTTTTGTGACTGTGACGTAATTAATTAATGCCAAACCCTAATTATATGCCTACTCCTATAGATCTATAATTAGACTTAATTAATTAATTCACAAAGAAAAAGTCAGTTTAATTAGGCTCGACTCCACGTGCCGTGAGGAACCACATATAACGCGTGCAGGATCTGTTGTGGCGGACATTGAGTGGTTCCCAAGATCGGACTCAGGACTTGGTTTGATTAGCTGACTACTGTGCTTATCGTGTAGAACTTGCTTCGTCTAAGGCTGATTTCTTCTTGCATCATATAGGTAGTTTACTTTCAGTCTTTATTTTATGCACGGATCACCCTGCATGTAGAGAGCTGGAGTCAGGTATGCAGTTTTTACTCTGCATGCATCATCGTGTTTGATCGGACATCGATTTTTTTACCTTCTCCCCCAGTTTTTGGACTTAAAATAATCAGGAGAACAAAAAAATTCGTTAGGTGTTGTTTGCTTGAAAAACACCTAAAAAACAAAAACTATAAAATTGGGGTTGCTAAACACACTTGACCCTAAAAGACACTTCACCGAAAAATTTGTCTTGGGAGAGTAATCCCCTCATTGTATGGTTTGGATGAGCGAGAAAGTGACCCGCACACTAGGCTAGAGCCATATCCACTTTCTTGACAGAATACCGGCCTTTTATATGGGACAGTCTGTTAGGAGTATTGGATTCCTACCAGCTCGCTTAATCGCTCTGAAAGACTGTCTTATCACCTAATACAATTGACAGATAACCGACCGAGCCTTTACGGTCTTCAGCTCCGCATCGAGTAGGTGAATTAGGGATTTGCTTTCCGATCTTGTGTATTTACAGATCTCATCCACATTCACTCTCTACATCAAGATGATGGGCATGAGATCCCTTAGGCAGCCCCTAGCTGCACTGCTTTATAGCACTCTAGCCCATTTATCTAAGTTGGTTCGTGAGAGCCGAGACCCGCTCTCCGAACCTGATGAGCCACGAAAACCACAAGCAACTAAGGTAGAGAAATATGAACAAAGGTCGTTGCACCCTTAGTCGCTCGAGAAATCCGGATCAACAAGAAAAATGAAGTTCAGTCCACCAAAATCAAATCAAAATCAAATAAAAGCGATAGCGGTCCTGGCTATTGGATTAGCCTGGTATAGCGACTAGGATCGGACTCAGGGAGCACGTGATGGCCTTGCGGCCTACGAAGTAGTCTAAAGAATAAAGTACATGTGTTTTTGGTGGACTTTTATTTTTTATAGATTTTTTTGGATTTTTGATTAATAAGGAAAATGAGAAAACAAGTGAATAAGCCAAATACAAACAATTATTAAAGCACTCAAAACTCAACTAAAAATTCAAATAAAAATGTTTTTATGTATTTTATGTTTTTTTACTATTTTTAGTGAATTTTTGGCATTTTTCTGATTTTTATTTAATTTTCTAAAAATCAATCAAGGCAGAGAAATTAGGTACTGTCTAGTCAGGAGTAAAAGGGTAATTTAAAATGCAGAAAGGCCTCCTAGCTCCTGAAAGTAATTTTCCTGTAAACTAGAAAGTTTAAGGAAAATTTGGGCACTGGAATTATTGTTTTTGGATTTTTGGATTACTTATTAGAATTTTTATAGGTTTTTAGGAGTTTTTCAATTTTTATGAGTTTTATATAATGCAAAATGACCAAAATTGGTCAAAAGATCAAACAAGACAAGGTACACAGTAGCTAATTTTTTTTTGTAATTTTTAGATGAGTTTTAATATTTTTTGTGATTTTCCAAGTCAGACAGTAAAGAAAATGCGTATTTTTGAATTTTTAAAAATAGTAAATGAAATAAAAAATGTCCCCAAAAATTCTAGAAAATTTTACAACATGGCAGGAGCCATGTGTCCCATTTCATTGAATTTGGAGAGAGTTTGATATTTTATTCAAAATCAAAACCAAGGTATAGTGCACAGGGACCTATACGTAAATACCAAAAGCTCCAGGGGGTCCGGGGCAAAAATCCCAAGAAGTCACGCGCGAGGTGCCTGTCTGGGGCACACAGGGACCTAATTGCAAAGAAATAAAGTTTCTGGGCTAAATAATAACAAGTATTAAAAGCCCATGAACCTTAGTGTAATTTACCCACTAATATACGCACATGCACAAATAACTCACGCACAGGGGTATAAATGCAATTAACTAAAAATTTTCATTCATTCATGAACATCCCAGAACTACAAGGCTAAGTATGCAAGTAACCCAACAGAACACGTGTCGATGCACGTGACACACTACAGGCAGGGGTATACATGCAAATCACAGAAAAGATAAGGTCTAAAGTGCAAAAGTACCAAATAAAAACAACTGACTATGGTATTTACAGGACTAAACATGAAATAAAATAAACAGGGGGGTCTAAGAGCAATTACCCCTTATTTAAGAGCCAAGGGCGGAGGGCGCGCCACGTGTAGATCCGACGGTAGAGGAGAGGAGGCGCCTCGCTCCTGTAACCCTCGGCGCGATCCGACGGTGGAGAAGCGGCCACCTCTAGATCCAACAGTGGAGGGTAAAGGGCGCTTCTTCGTCAAGATCGAACGGCTCGAATCAGATCCTCCTAGATCGTGCGGTGAAAGAGGCTCCTTAGATGAACGACTCTGATCGAAACTGGAGCTTCGAGGCTGATCGAACGGTGCCTGAAGGTCCTGGAGGAACAGGTGGCCGACGAACTTCGCCGGCCCAGTACGCGTGCTCCGGGACCTTCGCGGGGGATGCTGATGATCGGAGAAGCTTCGGCTTGGCTCCCCGCGTCTGTAGAACGCCTCCGATGAATCAACGGAGCTCCGGAGAGCTCTGTCGACTCCGACGGAGGAGAAGCTCCGATGCTCAAGTAGGAGAGCCTCAGACAGCCCTCGATTGACCTGCAAAACATAACCAAAGAGCTCCTAGGTCGAGGGCAAACTGCCTCGACCCCGTTAGCGGCGGTGAAGGTGGACGTGCGGTGGTGCGAGCAAACTCCGATGATGCGACGGCGAAGGAGTTCGAACCCCAGCTCCTGTGCGAGCTGGGTTGAACGGAGGGACGGATAAGGTGCGCGGGAGGAAGGCAAATGTGGTGAGCGATTCTGATGGTCGGGACTAAGTCTAAGGTGGTCGGAATCAGAGGTCGTCGGAGACGACCTAATTTGGGCGAAATCGAAAATTAAACAAAAAGAAAAGCAACTACGGCTACCTGGGCGGATGGGTCGACTGGGCTCGAGCTGCTGGAGCTCTGGGTCGTTGCCTCGCGGGTCGTCGTGGCCCGAGGCTCGAGCTCCTGCTTCAGGCGGAGCACGGCGTCGCTAGCTCGCCGGATCTGAGGTCCGGTCACCTACACCTCTCTTCGACACCGCCGACGGAGAGCTGTCACCTCAGGGAAGGCAGTGGAGGTCACGGGACTGAAAGGTGGGGAGCCAAAGATGAATGAATCGTGCGGCGGAGCTCGGCTTTTATATGGTGGAAGGTCCGGGAAGAATGGCTCGGGTCCGGCTCGATGGAGCACGGATCCCTAGGCTCAATGTCGGGCGAGGTTCCCGGATGATGGGAGAGTGATTAGGACCCTGGGTTTGGCGGAATGATGATCGGATCTGGAGGGGATAATTAGGAGAAGTCGGGTCGGGTATCCAGAATCCGTGTGAAGTGGTCCACAAGGGGGAGTTGACCGGGCGGTCAACATCCCCGTGGACCAATGGAAGCAGCCATCTGGAAATGTTTTGGAAAATCAATAAAAAATAGTAAATGGCTGAATTATTAAAAACTTAAAACATGAAATATTTTTGTTTTGATTTTTTCTATTTTTTGGTGATTTTTAATTAATTTTCAAAATGAAATAAGGTATTTACATAGTAGGGCTATATATAGGTATATATACAATATAGGGTTTTGATTTTTGATTTTTGATTTGTTATTTTTATACATTTTTATTCCCATTTTATATTTTATTTATTTATAGCATAAAATTAGGAATAAAAAGGTATTTTTATTTTATTTTTATTATTTATATACAAGGGTGAAATAAATAGGTATATACATCTATGTACAAGGTATATTTACAATATTATTTTTGGTTTTTAATTTTGTTCTTTTTATTTTGTTTTTGTTTTTTTAATTTTATTTATTTACAACATCAAAGATAGATTGTTTACAAATTTTATGGAAATGAATTTTATTTATTTATAAAGTAAAGTAAATATAGACGGGGGAATATATACATGATGAATATATACAAGGTAGGTCATTTTTGTTTTCTTTTAGATTTTTCAATTTTTGTTTGGATTTTATATTTATAAATATATACAAATATGTACAAGCACATATTCTTATTTTTTAGAGGAAAATATTCTTATTATATTTACAGGTATATTTACACACATGAGCCCCTATCTCTCCCTACTTTGGCTTTTATGCGGTCAGGCCCATGCTGAGCCCTCCCTTGGGGTTAGGTTGCTCAATATTTATTCTAAATATTTCCCTCTTTTTATTTTGTCTCTTTATTCTTTTATTTTTGCACAAAAACATGTTAATTACTAAACTTTATACAATGCATGCTTTTAGTAATTATTTGTATTTACATGAATATACATGCATTTGCAAAGGTTTTTGTAGCTAAAATATAAGAATAAAGAGTGATGAATGGGTATTCATCACCCCCTATACTCAGCTTTGCTAGTCCCTTAGCAAACACTTATTTGAAAAAGAAGTGAAAAAGAAAGAAAAAGAAAAAGAAAAAGAGAAGAATGTACATGGATCAAGGTTGATTATTAAACTTACCTTTATTAAATTGAATTATGGAGCTCGATCAGATCTTTGGATTATTAGTGTGTCGGAACCTTATTTGGACTTAAGCTTAAAACTCAACAGGCTCTAAGTTCCACCAATCTATGGTCAAGACTCCTCAATAAACCAGATCAGAACAAGTCTACATACACAAACTCTAATGACCATGAATCTTTCCATGCAGTGTAAGTGATATGTAGCTCCCCACCTCAGAAGTAACAAAGAAACAACCTCCCCCAACCTGGTAACTCTAATGCCTCGGTCTGGAAACTCTTTCCTCGAGAAGCGGGGTATTCCCTTCTAAGTTCAAGTGCAACCGGCTCAAGAAGAGGGGGGAATAAGAGGTATAGACTTTTGGGAGCTCAACCAGTGTAGCTAAGTCTCCCGCTGCAAGCTTCATGAGATGTAACATGGATACCATAAGCTTTTGCTTTATTTGACTATATACACTTCGGTGGGATTATTAAATTTTCAATCCGACCCACCACTTTTTTGGAGTTCTTTTTGCATTTTTTTAAGTGCATCTGTACAACATATCTACATGGTGCAGCATATATATAAGAAATTTTCCTCTTGAGCCAGTAGACTATCCCTCTTTTGAAGCTTTATTGCAACCCACGGCTTCTGTCTTTAGACTTCATCACCACTAGACCAAGTTGAGACGCACTTCCTTCACTAGAAGAAGAAGAGAGGTTCCGCCTAGAAGTACTACCCTCATATGCTACCCCAAGCCAAAGAAAACTGCCTCCTCACCACCTCGTCCGTGGAGAGCTATGTGTAAAGTGCTGGTGCAAGTCAAGCCATTGTCTCTAAGAATTATGCGTGTGTTATTAAGTGCTCTACTTAGGCTCATCAAGATGACATATGCTCATATCCTAGTGGACTTAAAGAATTAAGTCCTTATGGACCTGAAAAGCCTTAACCCTAAGCCCTATAAGGTTCCTCTTAGAATTAGGTGGATTAAGATCTTAATCAAGCTCCATTTCCCAATTTAATTCCAGTCTTAGTTTAAATGTCAACTATCATCCAGGAAAACTATATACATATGTACAAAAGATGCTATTTACACAAAATTTACAAACGTGCAAAATTTTTGAAAAATGTTTTGAAATCATGAATGGATGAATGCATGAAATGCAAGTTTTGCAAAAGTATTTACACACATTTACACAAGATTT
Organism: Ottelia alismoides; assembly: GCA_037367405.1. Taxonomy (NCBI): domain Eukaryota; kingdom Viridiplantae; phylum Streptophyta; class Magnoliopsida; order Alismatales; family Hydrocharitaceae; genus Ottelia; species Ottelia alismoides. The sequence continues at coordinate 140,248 of JAZKJV010001748.1, read as the reverse complement.
TTGCAAACTTTTGATTTTCAAAACATTTTGGAAAAATTTTGTACTATATACATAATTTTGATAAGAAAATATTTACACAAGCTTTACACAAAAGATTTTTGAAATCATTTTTACAAAAATAATTTGTACACTAGCTATGTATGTGCAATAAAATAATGATTATTTACAGGAAAAAAATTTTAATTTTTGTGATTTTTAGGGTTTTTAGCCATTTTATTTATTAACACACTCACACAAAGTACGAGTTATGGCTAAAGTATATATGAAATATATACACACCCCCTATACTTAGCTCGAACGATGTCCTCAGAGTCAAGAGCGATGAAGAAGACATAACTCATGCTTAGTATAGGGAAGTGAAAAGGAATGGCTATATACATAGATGAATCAAAGAATAGAATGAGGAGAACTCGGTGGTTTCCCCCTATACTTAGGATCCAATAATCCTAAGTATAGCAAGCTATACATGAAGGGAAATCCGAGTGAAGGATGTACAGAATCTACCCCCCTTATACTTAGGGTAAAATATCCCTAAGCATAGGCAGCAAAACAGGGGTAGAAAGAATGAAAAGAATACCCGAAGGTCCGACATCCCCCCTATACTTAGGTTAAAGTACACCCGAAGTATAGGAAAATCATAAGAATGAAAAGGGATGTGGGACTAAAGAATAGAGTGATATGGACAACTGGATCTATACAAGTCGGAAGAACAGTGATAATCAGGCGTGAGATGCAATAGATGTGAGTCAAGAGACCACATCTCACGCAAAATGAATAGGGGCAACATCAACGACCCGCAGCTCATGATCTAGAAATGGCTTGAGCCGTTGGCCGTTCACTCGAAAGGTACTCTCAGAAAGACAACTCAGATATATCAATGCTACCGTTGTCGTGTACCTTTCTCACCAAGTAGGGTCCCTTCCATTTGCTCTGCAGCTTCCCTGGAAATAGACGATGCCTAGCATCAAACAACCATACTCTCTGTCCAGGCTCAAAATGCTTGTGGCTGATATGAGAATCATGCCACTCTTTCACTCTCTCCTTATAATGTAGGCTGTTTGAGAAGGCGATATCTCTAAGCTCCTCCAAGGCTGCTAACTCTGTCCTCCTCTGGTCTCCTACACTGTCTGGATCCATAAGTATCTCAGTGACTGCCCATAGTGACTTGTGCCTCAACTCAACAGGCAAATGGCACGGCTTGACATATACGAGACGAAAGGGAGATGTACCCAATGGTGTCTTGAAAGACGTCCTATATGCCCACAAGACCGAGTCCAAAAGCTGTGGCCAATCCTTTCGGTCAGGGCGGACGACTTTCCGCAGAATAGTCTTGATCTCCCTGTTCGACACCTCGTCTATACCATTCGTCTGTGGATGGTATGGAGTGGCAACTCGATGATCTATACGAACTCGCTAGCAAGGGCCTTCACCTGGTCGTTGATGAAATGAGACCCCCCATCTGAAATCAATACTCAAGGTACCCCGAACCGCGTGATGATGTGCTTCCTCAAAAATCTGCAAACTGTCCTGGCATCAACGACTCGGGCGGGGATAGCCTCAACCCAACGACTAACATTGTCAACGACCAACAGAATGTACTCAAATCCCTGACTCTTAGGGAATGGACCCATGAAATCGATGCCCCATGCGTCAAAAACCTCACAGAAGTGAATGGGCTGCATCGACATCATATCACGCTGTCCATAAGTGCCCATCCTCTGACAGTCAGTACACCTCTTCACGAACTCATCAGAGTCCTTGAAGAGGGTAGGCCACCACAAGCCGGATTGGAGCACTTTCTGTGCCGTTCTCCTCCCAGAATGATGTCCTCCTGCCTCAAGCTTGTGTCAGTAAGTGAGGACGCTATGGTGCTCCTCCTGAGGAATGCACCGACGCCAGACGCTATCCCCTCCTTCGTGGTAAAGGATGAGATCCTCCCAGTGGTAGGACTTGGCCTTCGCGAGGAAGGTCTCAAGCCTCTGCCTAGGCCAATCTTGTGGGACTTTCCCAGCAACGAGAAAGTTCACAATATCGGCATACCATGGGAGTGAGGCAATAGCAAGGATCGCCTCATCTGAGAAGGTCTCACAAATGGGATCAATATGCTCAGACTCCTCAGGCTGCTCTAAACGGGAGAGATGATCCGCCACCACATTCTTGACTCCAGGCTTATCCTTAATCTCAATGTCAAACTCCTGGAGTAGAAGGATCCATCTAGTCAGTCTAGCCTTGGCATCCTTCTTTGCCATGAGGTATCGGATGGCGGTATGATCAGTATACAAGGTCACTCTAGATCCAATAATGTACGATATGAACTTATCTAGGGCGAAGACTACGGCTAGCATTTCCTTCTATGTGATTGTATAATTCCGCTGCGCGGAATCCAATGTGCGGCTAGCGTAGTGGATGGCAAATGGGACTCCATCCCTCCTCTGTCCCAGCACGGCCCCCACGGCAAAATCGGAGGCATCCGTCATGATCTCGAATGGGAGAGACCAATCAGGCGGCTGGAGAACAGGAGCCTGTATAACACTCTGCTTGAGAGTCTCAAAGGACGAAAGACACTTGTCATCGACAAGAAACTCGGTGTCTTTCGTCAGGAGGTCAGTCAACGGTCGGACAATCCTGCTGAAATCATGAATAAATCATTGGTAGAAACCGACGTACCCCAGGAATGATCGTAACTGCCTCAAATTGGATGGCGGTGCGAGTTTTCTAATGACATCTACCTTGGCTGGATCAACCTCCATGCCCCTGTTGGAGATGATATGGGCAAGCACCGTCCCTTGAGTCACCATGAAGTGACTCTTCTCCCAAGATAGCACAAGGTGGACCTCTATACATCGCTGAAGTACTCGGTCTAGGCAGTCAAGACAGGAGTCGAATCCGTCGTCGTAAACCGAGAAATCATCCATGAAGACCTCCAAGCACTCCCCTACCATGTCCGAAAAGATCGACAGCATGCATCTCTGAAAGGTCGCAGGGGCATTGCACAACCCAAATGGCATGCATCAGAAGGCGTATGTGCCGAAGGGACAGGTAAAGGTGGTCTTCTCCTGGTCCTCAAGAGCGATGGCCACCTGGTTGTAGCCCGAGTACCCATCCAGAAAACAATAGTGGCTCTTCCCTGCCAGTCTCTCAATGATATGATCAATAAAGGGCAGGGGGAAATGATCCTTCTTGGTGGCCTGGTTGAGTCTCCTGTAGTCAACGCAGACCCGCCAAGAAGTGGGTACTCGTGTAGCAATCTCCTCTCCAGACTCACTAATCACTGTAGTGATGCCCGTCTTCTTGGGCACCACATGCAAAGGGCTGACCCACTTGGAGTCGGAGATGGGATAGATAAAATCGGTGCTCCACCACTTTGAAATTTCCTTCATGACAACCTCCCTCAGATTCGGGTTCAGCCGCCGCTGGAACTCACAGGACGGCTTTGCCTCATCCTTGAGATAGATGTGGTGGGAGCACAGGGCCGGACTAATCCCCTGGAGATCTGCTACACTCCATCCAATCGCCTTGCGGTTCTTTTCAAGAACCCCCATCAGTCGGGATTCTTGCTCTCCAGTCAGATCGGCGGAGATGATGACTGGGTACATCTCAGGCTCGCCCGCAAGGAATCGATACTTCAGCGATATAGGGAGCGACTTCAGCTCTGGACAGCTGGGTGCTGGTGGATCTGGCCTCTGAAATGTCTCTGTAAATGCTGCCAAATCTGCATGGGAGAACTGAAACTCTCTCTCAATCTCAGAAACTAGAGAAGGCTGCTCTAACTGTCTGTCTCTGCTCTTCTCGACATCTACCTCCTCCTCAGCTGTAGGCTCTGTGGAACTCAGGTCTGGCATGTAATCCTCGCAATCTGCCCAATCAGACTCTGAATCCGAGGGATCTGCATCACAAAAGGTGGCATCAGTACCACCATCATCACAAAAATCCGTATCGCGGTCAAGAACCTGCTTTGCTGCCACTGAAGTATCCTGAACCAGGAATGTGCTCTCCAAGCTATCCTCTGCTGTCGTCTCTGCATCAACGGTGTCTGAAAATGAGAGGATGGCCTGTGCTGCTGGGTCTGCCCAAACTGCCTCATCGTTTGTGATCACAAAGTCACAGTCCTGGTGGATGTCTAGCCCTGCATCTGTCAGCTGCTCTGTGTATGAAGTCGTCTCGGAGCATGCTCTCTCTGGCTTTGCTATCCTCGACCGTCTCTATTTGTACACTTTCGCCCTCGACGCGAAAGTATACCTTCCCGCTATCATTGTCGGTCACCGCCTTGGCTGTGGCCAAGAACGGACGACCGAGAATGATGGGGGTATCGGTCACTGAATCAGGGATCTCCATGTCCAACACTACGAAGGCCATGGGGAATTGCAGGCCCTGAATAGTGACGACAACGTCTCATAACAACCCCTTCGGCCTCTTGACAGATCTATCCGCAAATTGAAGAATTGTCCTGCTTTGTCTAAGAGTGCCCAACTCGAAGCGGTCGAGAAGGGCTGCTGGAAGGAGGTTGATCGACGATCCGCTATCTAATAGAGTGCGGTCGAACCTCTGCTCACTGATATGGCATCTGACATAAGGGGCTCCTGAATCTGGCCTCTTGGCCGGCAGACGGTTCTGGATCGCGAAACACGTGGCTTTCGTCAGCACATGGATCTCTGAATGGTGGTTCCTCCTCTTCCTCCTGACTGTAGTCCTCTCTCTCAATGAACGTTGAAGAAGGGGAATATGCTGCAAGGCCTCCTGAAGAGTCAGCTGTATGTGAAATCGATCTATCATCTGCTGGTTCAACTCTTCCTGATCTCTCTTTTTTGGATTTTCTTTTTTCTTCCCCTTCCCCAACTGAAGGGCTCTAGGGAAGGGGATCACTGGGTCCTTCTCAGATGAAGGACTAGGAAAAGATCTAAACGGCTCGACGACTGGATCCGCACATACATCAAGCACCACAGTGGGACCAGAAAAAACCAAACCTTTTCCTTTATTCACAACATAGTTCCGAGATACATCAGAAGGGGGAAAGACATCAGGACTCTCAAATTGAACACGGGTGGTCTCAACACCACCATCGACTGGATCAACTGGAAGACTCGCGGCCTCAGTACCGCGCTCTGGCTCGGCGTCATGGGTGGCCTCAGTACCACCTCCTCGAACTGGTGAAATGGCAGCCTCAGCACCGCCTGTCGAATCATCATCCTTGGTGGCCTCAGTACCACCGTCATCATCTACAGCGGCCTCAGTACCGCTCTCCTCCTCCTCGTCAGGCGCTCTGGGTGGATCCTCATGATATAGCTCAGACGAGGCGCCGCCTGCTGGCATCCTACCGCTCCTAAGTGTGATGAAGTCAGTATCAAAAAGATATGCAGACATATCACCAAATGCATCACTAGGAGTGGCATACTCAGTACAAACTACCTGTTTAGATTTCCTCTTCAGGTTGTTCGGATTCGGCTCGATCTGGGCAGGGATGGCGGCCTTCCCTCTCACGATGTCCCGCATCTCCTGGCGGAACTCATCCATCTCCCGTCGAAAAGTAGCCTGCTGATCTATGAGAATGCAGGCTATATCGTCTAAGACAAGGTTCTCATGGGAACCCGACGGGTAGCCTCTCTGGTGGTGAGGCTATTGGATCTGCTGCTGTGGCTGAGAGGGGTATGGGTGATGCTGCTGCTGCTGCTGGTGAGGCTGCTTACGCCTCCAAGACTGTCCCTGCTGATAGGGACGAGGACCATAGGATGACTGCTGCTGTGATGGGTACACTAGGGGCTGCTGCTGCGGCTGGTGCTCTCTCTGATAGCTGTACGGACCCCCTGTCCTGACGGCTGCTGCTGGGGCTGGGTACCTCCGGTCCCCCATCGGAATCCGGGATGGTCTCGTCGGATATCGGGCTGAGGACGGTCATACCAAATCTCGTTGACATCCATCAACGGCTCTGCATCGTACTGGGCTGGCGGGAGTACTGCCAGAGGCTGATCCGGCTGGTATACCACCATCTGCATGTCTGGAGACGGTGGTGACTGGTAGGTGGGCTGCGGCTGCTGGTACGGCACCGCCTGTACAAGGTGAACCTGTCTAGGCTGCTGGTGTGAGCTGGAGCGCTGGGACGAGCTGCTGCTACTGCCGGAGTCGCCTCGCGACTGAAGACGGGGCTGGGAAGCCGTCTGTGCCTCCTGGAGAAACATGAGCTGGGTCTTTATGTCGCTTAGAGTCTGTGCCATCTGCTCCATCTGAGTGATACCCTGGCACTGCTTCTTCTCAATCAGCTCCATCCGATCCAACTTCTCGCTAATGATGCCCATGTCCGCAGCTGATGACTCTGCCTGTGCTGCTGCTAGTGCGGACGAACTGGAAGGACTGGCATCGACCTGTGCTATCCTCTGGTACTGCACGGGTCCTGGCTGCTGGGGTCTGCCCTGAGTGTACAATCGAGTCTGGGACATCACCATGTAGTTCTCGGCCATCTCCTCGTAGATGGCCAAGACCTGGTCGTGATCCTTAGTGAAGTAAGACCCGCCACAAGAAGCGTTCACCAAGCCCTGAAGCTCCGGTGTCAGCCCACTGAAGAAGCTCTGAACAAGGTTCGGCTTGGAAATATCGTGGTGCGGGCATCTGTCAGTCAGCTCTCTGAACCTCTGATGACCGGGATTCTGCCGAGATCGTATCTTTCCACAAGGCGGAGAGACAGTCACTGAGTTGACCTCAGACAGGATCCCGAATCGATCAACAATTAACCCACAATAAATATATGCAATGAATATCAAAAATGTGGAGTTAAAATTTATTATAACTCTACATGTAAAATGTGTATAGGTGTAAGCACAAGTAGAGGTCGAACACTGGGAGGCGAAGGGAATGTATGTGATGTATCCATTATTCAATCCATTGATCATGTCCAATTATTGTTTTAGTGGGTTTTAGGTTTTTATAATTTTTTTTTAATTTTTCTTTTTCATATTTTTAGGGTTTTTCATTTTCTGGACTCAATATATAAATAAATATACCATATACAATTTTTTTGGAATTTTTAGGAAGGTTTTGATATTTTTTTGGAATTTTATAATCTAGACAGTGAATAAAAGGCATGTTTTTGATTTTTAATAAATGCAAAAATGCACCAAAATGAGAAACTAAAAATATAGCGTGCAAATACAGCCAATCAGTAGCTTAAGTCTATTTTTCCAAGATTTTTTTGATTTAATATGAAGCACAAAATAAATAGACAAAGCCTTCAAAAATTAAATGGCCTGGCAGGGGTATTTTTGCAAATAAAATAGTTCACAGGGGCATCCATGCAAAAATCACAACAAAAATGCTCTTTAACTTTTATTTTCAGAGCCATTTAACCATTACAGGGACCCGGAGGGGCTTAGCTGCAAAACTTCACGCGCCTCACGTGGTTGTCGCACGTGAGGTGCGGAGGGACTAAAGTGCAAATATTAAAACATTGGGGGTCCGTATGCAAAATACACATTTTATTTACAACGGTAACCTTTATTCTTGGCATTAAATAATAAATACAAAAAGCGAAGGGGTTGGATGTGAAATTTACCCCTAAACCAAGCGCTTCATCCTGCGGCGCTGGAGGCGCCACTTATCCACGTGGCATCCATCGGACGGCGGGTATCGGTTCGGCGATGAAGGGCCAGGATTAGATCCTCCTGGCTGATCTGACGGTGGTGGTGCATCTTCATCGGACGGTTGGCGTTCAATCTGGGCCGCCCCTCTCGATCCAACGGTGCGGAAGGCACCTGGAAGAACTGGGAAGAAGCTCGCCCCCGGCGAGCTTCGATCGGGGAGCTCGGGCTCCTCCGGGCACCTCCCGCGCATCTGAAGCTCTCTGATCGCAGCTGGGAGGCTTCCGCATAGTCTGACGGTGGTCTCATGGCTCCTGGGGGTCCGAGTCGATGGAGCGAGGTCGGGGCGGCCCAGCCCAGTTCAGATCCTAGCCGTCCGATGGAGCTCTGCAGATCTGGTGAGACAGTGCAGTCCGGCGTTCAGATCTCCGGCGAAGGGCCCAAGCAGCCTATCAAACGGCGCCATTTGATGACCGGGATTCTGCCAAGATCGTATCTTTCCACAAGGCGGAGAGACAGTCGCTGAGTTGACCTCAGACAGAATCCCGAATCGATCAACAATTAACCCACAATAAATATATGCAATGAATATCAAAAATGTGGAGTTAAAATTTATTATAACTCTACATGTAAAATGTGTATAGGTGTAAGCACAAGTAGAGGTCGAACACTGGGAGGCGAAGGGAATGTATGTGATGTATCCATTATTCAATCCATTGATCATGTCCAATTATTGTTTTAGTGGGTTTTAGGTTTTTATAATTTTTTTTAATTTTTCTTTTTCATATTTTTAGGGTTTTTCATTTTCTGGACTCAATATATAAATAAATATACCATATACAATTTTTTTGGAATTTTTCAAAAACATTTTCTAATTTTTTTGTATTTTATCAATTAGACAGTACAAAAATGGCTCCTATTTCATTTTTAATAATCAAGAAAAATGCAAAAAATGCAAAATAAAATGTTGGCGTGAACTAGCATGGCATGGAGCATCTATCCTAATTTTCGTGAATTTTTAGAAGCCTGATAGGTGTTTTTAATAAATAGATAAAAGACACAAAAATAAATCAGCCTGGCAGGGGTATTTTTGCAAATTAAATAAGTCACAGGGGCAACAGTGCAAAAATACAACAGAAATAAACATTTATTTTAATTTTTAGAACTATATTACAATATCCAAAAATCGCCAGGGTATACATGCAATCTTTCACGCGCCTCACGGGGGACTGCACGTGAGGCGCGGAAGGACCTAAATGTAATTCTTGTAAACTCAGGGTCCTTTCTGCAAAATTTACATTTTATTTACAACGTGCAATATATTTTACAAGATTAAAAATTAAATACAAAAAATGGCAGGGGCTAAATGTGCAAATTACCCCCATAAGGCGCGCGATCCAACGGTTCAGCGTTATCTACTTGACACGCGTCGCCACCTCCTTGCCCGATGACGCTTCGCCGATGGGAGGCTGAGATTAGATCAGCCGCGTGATCTGACGGTCGATGCAGAGCTCCATCGGACGGCTAGGATCTGAACTGGGCTGGGCCCACGATCGGACGGTAAAGGCGAAGGCACGAAGAACAGGGAAGAACTCCCCCTTCTCCGACCTTCGATCCGGTGCTGCTCGCTCGTCCGACACTCCCTCGGGCATCTGATGGTCCAAGAAGCAACCTGGGGCTCTACTCTGTTGGCTTGAGCACTCAGGGGAGCCGGAGGCTCACCGGAACGGTCGAGCGAGGTCGATGAAGCCAAAGAGCTCCATGTACCTGCAGAAGAGTCGAATCGACCCCAACGGGGGTCCTTTGGCCTCCAGCACCTGCAAGAAAGCTCAACGCACAAAAACAAAGGGCTGGGGGACTTATTTGGGTTAAAATGAGCGAAAGGGGTGCGGGGCGGTGATCTCCGGCGAAGGGCGGAGGAGGAGATCTGATCTCCAGATCTGGTGAAGATCTGGGTGAACGGAGGTGCTTGGGGCGTAGGGAAATGAAGGGGTATAGAAATGGAGGTGAAAGGGTGGTCGAAGCACGGCGAGGGCACTGTGAAAAGCTCGCCGGAGCGAAGCTCCGGCGAACTACGAAATCGCAATTCTATGCTAAACTACAGATCTAAATGCGAAATAAAATACGAGAATGACATGCATAAACGAAAAACTACCTAAAAACGATAAAAGCGCAGCTCTTATACCTGGGGGCCGCCAGGGAGCAGGGTGGTCGCCGGAGCACCACCGCGACAAAATTTCCCACCTCCTTGGGCGAATCGAGGTGCTGGGAAGCGCCTCCTGTCACGAGGGCTCCGCCAGGAGCTCATTCAAGCTCAAAGAAGGGGATGAAAATGAGCTTGTCCTAGGGCTAGAGTCAAGGCTTGAGGTCAACTCAGCGACTGTCTCTCCGCCTTGTGGAAAGATACGATCTCGGCAGAATCCCGGTCATCAAATGGCGCCGTTGCCGGGGAGGCAACGGATTTTGTATGATTTTGTGTGGTTATTTGTTCATTTATTTGATCCTTTGTCCATGTCCTTCATTTATTTATTTGAGTGAATTTTATTTGATATTATTCGTGGACTGCTCTGACCATCTCTTTCTTTTTGTCTTTAATGCGAGGGACCGCCAAGCGACGGAGGACCTCCTAGGAGGACCTATGCACCCCAGCAAGGCGGAGTTGGCTCTTCTATGCCCAGCCAACAGGAGAGAGCATCTATGACAGGAGACGGAGAACTTTTGCAGACAGTCTCTATTTTTATGCATTTTATATTATTTCATTTTATTAGGTATATTTATGAGAGAGTGACCCTTAGAATTTTGTAATAATACAGGACTCTCACAGGTACACTCCGACTCCCGAGGTCCATTGCCCGAGTGATTGTTCCCTTGGGGGCCTCGACGGTTTTGACACTTTTTCGTTTTTATTTTATTTTTATTATTTTGTGTGAATGAGCCCTAGCTTAGGAATTGCTTGCCGATAGATTAAGGCCCAAACACCCTAATATATTTGCATGTACCTATAGTGCGTTTTGGACCTAGTCAAATCTAAATAGTCGGTTCATTTATCTCTTAACCCCTGTGCCGTGAGCGAGCCCCATCAAGCGCTACTCCTGAACTCGAGCGTGTCGAGAAGAGGAGGGGTGAGCCAAGACCGGACCCTTAGGTTAGGGATAAGTGACCGACTTGTGGTGCTTCACGATAATAGCAGTTACTATCCTAGGGCGATTTCTTCGGCTTGCATTTGCATATAGCATAGGTTTCAATTCTGTTATGCATCCCGCATGGAGAGAGCTGGGAAGCACTGTAAGTCTTCTTACTTAGCATGCATCATCGATTTCCGACTTGCATGGCTTTTCCGACTTCTCCCTATGTTTTTGACCACTTAGGATGCTTAATGGAAATTGGAACCGCGATAGGCACGTGCATTGAAAATACCCAAAAAAAAGTGATAACTTAAATAAAATCAGGACTGCTAACTCTATTGGACTTAAAATAAAACATGATGGATTTCCTTGTTTTGGGGAGAGCAACCCCCTCATTGTATACGTTTTAAATTGCTTACGTACACACTAAGGAGTAGAGCCCAAATCCTATCAAGCCTCCTACGTGATTGTACAATTTTTGTGATTCTCACCTAACTCTAAAAATGAAAAGATAAATGACCGTCACCTGATGGTCTTCACTGTGTTGAGTAGGTGAATTGGGGGTGTTGCCTTGTGTATTGATTGTGACTTGGAGTTCATTGTGTTTTCCATTCATTATTAGAGTAGACGGTCCCGTCCGTGTGAGTCATGCATTTTTCATCTTTGAGTCTCTCTATCTCTCTTATACATATATCTCTTCATCATGCATCGAGTCGTGATATTGGCGCTTGAGCTCAATCATTCTTCGCCAAGTCCTTTGTTTCCCGCTTCTTCACCATCTTCTATGTATCCATCGTACCATCTTCTCTGGTTCGAGGAGAGACCGCTCTTCGGACCGCAATTTTGACGGTGTTCCCGCCTTGTGTGGAACACCCAATTTTGTCTATGTCCCAATTTTCTCGCCCGCCCTCCTCGTACCCTCTGTATCATCTCTCTCTTTATCCGGGAATGCTGTGCATATTGATGAGGCCCGCATCGAGGATTATTTATACAGATTATTTGTGTAAGTCGGGCATGATATTGCGGATGCTGAGATTGATTTGGTGGATTTGACTTTTGATGCATGCATATGTGCTTATTGAGGATTTTTGTGATGCATGATAATTAGGTGTGATTCCTTATTGAAGATTTAGATCTTGCACACCGGATTGAGGATGTAATGAGCTTCAGTGATTTGAGGATGATATCAGGATGTTTCTATTGTTTTATCCATTTCGAGGTTCCTACCATCTGTGATTTCTGGGCTGAATAGACTATCTTGATATATGCTTCATGATGACGATGATTGGAACCCACATGATTTCTCTTCTACATGAGTGACCCATCCTCGATCTCCTGACTTCATTATCCACCCCTGGCACTTAGAGGATTCCTGACTATTTTTCGTGCCATCTCAGTTGACTGGATTGACCCAAGGGATGCTTGGTGAATGACATGATTATTCGCTCCCTGACATGATCTTATGCCCTCCGAATAATTGAATGATTTATTGCTTTTGAGGACCTGAGATGACTTGCCAGCATTCCCATGACCTTCATTGCTATAGCTCGCATTGCTCCCCGATGACTATCTGCGGGAGAATGCGACAATTTCTAGGACTGCGGTTTCATTCACTGCTTGGGTCGCCATTGTGATGGGACCCGAAACCGAGTCGTACGATATGTTTGATTGGCCTCCCCTGTGATTGTGTACTTGACCTGTTGGTACACGAGGCCAATGTATTTGACTCATCTGAGTCCGCTCTCCTTGACGGTCCTCGCAAGGCAGAGCTCCACTTTTCTGATTATTCCATGCCTGGTTCATAGCTCTCCGAGGGTTATCTGCGAGAGGCTATGACACATTATTGCTATAATGGTCTCTTCTACTGGTAGACGGTCGGCCGTCTATCGAGACTATATTTCTGTGGATCCGTCTGATGGGTCCGGCTCCTTCGAGCCCTTCTCTCTCCTTGACGACCCTCGCAAGGACGAGATGTACTCTGATTATTCACTGCATAGCTCACATCGCTTCCCGAGGACTATCTGCGGACGGATATGACACTTTCTTTACGATCGGCTTCACTCATTTCCTGTGCTGCCACCTTGTTGGGGCACGGAGCCGACTCATCTGATTTGTGCACTCGGTCTCCATTTCTGATTATGCGCCTAATCTGTTGGGGCATGAGACCGACTTGTTTAGACTCCTTTGAGTCCGCTCTCCTTGACGGTCCTCGCAAGGATGAGCTCTTATTATTCATTTGATTAGTTTGTAGCTCCCCGAGGGTTATCTGCGGGAGACTACGACATATTTCAGATCTGATTGGTCTCTTCTGTTGGTAGCCGCCTTGTCGACTACTGAGACCACTATGTGGATCCGTCTGATGGATCCGGCTCCTTTGAGCCCGCTCTCCTTGACGACCCTCGCAAGGTAGAGGCACTTTCTGACTATTCCCTGCCTAGATCGCAGTACTCTCCGAGGACTATCTGCGGGAGGCTGCGACACTCTATTTACGCTCGGTTCCCACCTTCTGATTGTGTCTCCTCTCTGTTGGAGCACGGAGCCGGGTCGTCTGATATGCAATACTTTTGGTCCCATCCTGAGTTGCCTATCCGATCTGCGGATCATGGGACCCATCTAATTAGACTCCTTTGAGTCTGCTCGCCTTGACGGTCCTCGCAGGGTTGAGTTTTTGATATCTGCTATTCCCATGACTAGTTGGCAGCCCGCTCCCCGAGGGTTATTTGCGGGACGCTGCCACACTTTCTCGATTTTTCGGTCTCTTCTGCTGGTAGCCGATCTGTCGCCTATCGAGACCGTCTCTGTGATCCGTCTGATGGATCAGACTCCTTTGAGCCCGCTCTCCTTGACGACCCTCGCCAGGGTGAGCTTCTGTTCTGATTATTCATTGCTTAGCATGTACCACTCTCCGAGGGTTATCTGTGGGAGGGTACATCATTTTCTAGGTACGCGGCTTCATTTCTGGTGTCTCCCCGTTGGTGGAGCACGAAGCCGGACCTTCTGACTTATGTACTCGGTTTCCTCCCTGGTTGTGTCTCCTGTCTGTTGGAGCACGGAGCCGAGTACTCTAATTATTCTCTAATTTTGCTCACCTTGAGGACCCTCGCAGGAGTGAGCCACATATTGTGTTGTTCGGTGTATTCTTGTGACTTTCAGATTATATCACCACCGTGCAGCACACAGTCTCATATGCCTTATTTCTGATCTATCTGAGACCATGATTGACTAGGAGGAGTCTGTACTGCTCTTTCTTCCTCTCGGTTTTACGGTATTGGCTCTGTTCCCTCATGTTGACCATATGAGCCGATTGACTGCTTCATGCTACCGGACCCGATATCTATCCTTTCGATCTGTTGACCCCGGTAGCTGACACCCACTTGATTGCATATTCGGGTGTATTTTCACCTTCTGACCGCGTCCTCGTTCTCACAGGGAGACGACGACGAGAGCACGGTAGTCGCTTGTCAGATACCGTCCTGTACTTCACCAGTCTCTTCACCGCTTGTATATATGTGTATTCTGTTCATCCTTTCTCCCGCATGTTATGTGTGCCCTAGATCTATCGCCATATCTTTGTGACTACACTTAGGACGTACCTTGTCCTAAGTGTAGGGGGGTACGCACCGAGTTGTTCTTTCCTTGCACATTTTTTGTCACTCCTTTTGTTGCCTATATTTAGGGATATCTCACCCTAAGTATAGGGGGAGTGATGTGTATATTCTCCACGATCTTTTCATCTATCTGTATATATATATATATATATATATCTTTTCTTCTCCTTTTCTTCTTTTCTTCTTTTCCTTTTTCTATCTTCTGTATCTAAATAAAAGGTGTCACCCCTTTGTGTCAGTTTTCTGTACTTAGGACGTACTTTGTCCTAAGTATAGGGGGGTGCACCCCTGATTTGTTAATTCTTTGATCTATTTATTCCCACCCTTGACCCTCCCTGCTTTGTGTACAGTCTGCTATACTTAGGATTATTTGATCCTAAGTATAGGGGGGACGGTCAACTTCTATTTCCTTTGTCTCTTATTCTTATTCTTTAAACTTGTCTATACTCAGTACGAGTTATGTCTTCTATTTTCTTTTCGATCTATGAGGACATAGCTCAAGCTAAGTATAGGGGGGTCGTATATACTATGTATATACTTTAGCCATAACTCGTACTTTCGTAATAATATGGCTAATAATTCTTTAAATTCGTTAAAAATCCTTAATAAAAAGATGGGATTATTCCTCAAATTCTTTTTGTATATACTGATTAATAAATCAGGTGAAAATGTTTTTTGCAAAATGTTTGAAAAATAGTTTGAAAAGTATTGTGAACATTTATTGAAAACTATTTTGAAAACGTTTTGTTACATGTTTTTAACCTGTGTAAAGATGTGTGGTTTGTAAAGATTTATTTTCTTTGTGTGAAATAAAATGTTTGAAAAATGATTTGCAAATGGTTTGAAAAATGGTTGCAAAAATATTTTGAAAAATCTATATATACTGTTTTGAAAAACCTTTGCAAAATGATTTTCAAATGTGTGTACATGTTTGTAAAAATGTTTGTAAAAATTATTTTGGACTATAGTTTTCAAAAATTGTTTGAAAAATTTGTGTCAAATAAATTTGAGGAATAGTCACATATAATAATAACTAATATAATATATATATCTTATGAATAAAAATAAAAAAAAATAAATAAACACAATTCTTTAATAAGTGTACATATATGCTTATAAATAAAAACTAAATTGTAAATTCTTAATTCTTGTAAAATAAAGCGGCACGCCCGTGTAAATAGTTGTACATATTTTCTACTGTGAGTGCCAAAATTGTTTTATTTTGCAAAAATTCTTTCTCTGTGTAAAAATCTTTCGAATTCTGTGAAAAATTCCATTATTCTTTGCATATTTGAATTAGCACTTGCATAGCATTCATACTCGTTGATTGAGCTTGATGATTGAACTAGTCCAATAAAGTCGAAGATTGGAGCTTGGTTGGACCTTACTGCACCTAACTGCACTGGAACCTTATGGGAACTAGGTTTAAGGTACTTCAGGTCTATTCAGACTTAATTCTTTGAGAAATCAGGGCTAGGTTCAAGTCACCTCAGTGGACTAACTAGAACTTTTCGAAACACACGTATGACTCTTGTCGGTTGTGACCTAACTTGGACACTTGCACCTTTCACTTGGCTCAACTCAGTTGGAGTGGTGAGGGGGTTGGATTTGCCAGTCTGAGACGCACACGAGTGGAAACATTCGTCCTCGTCTAGGGAGGGAAGTGCACCCCAACCTGGTCCAGTTTCAATGAAGTCGAATGACAGGAGAGTGTGGGTTGCAATAAAGCTTCAAAAGAGGGATAGTCTTCTGGCTCAAGAGGAAAAAGTCCTTATGTAAATGCTGCTGTACATAGTATGTTGAAAAAAAAAAGAAAAAAAAATCCAAAAAAGTGGACATGCTTGTAAATAAAAATAAAAGTGCCTGCAAGAGAATGTATATTTGTTGTATAGAAAATAAGCAAGCTTGAGCATCAAAGTTACACCATGTGAGCCTGCAGCTGGATGACTCGACTACACTGGTCTTGCATCCCCAGGATTGGTAGCTACACTGGCTACTGTCCATTTTTCTTTTCTTCACCCCCTCCTCTTGAGTTGGATGCCACTTGAACTTAGAAGGGAATACCCCGCTCCTTGACGGTAGAGGGCTGGATTGGGGAATCATTGGGTTGCCATTCTGGAGAAGTCAGTCTCCTTTGTCATTTCAGTTGGGGAGAGCCACTATCACTTACACCGTACAAGTCAGCTTCATAGTCATAAGGGTTTGCGTATGATGTAGGCTAGTTCTGACCTGGCTATTGAGGTGATTTGAACCAAGTTCTGTGACTATCGAAGGCTGTTGTGTTTTAAATTTGGTTCCCGACTAGGTTCCACACACATGCTCACACCAAGGTCTAACCTGAGCTCCAAACCTTGATTTTGTACAGATGAGTTTAATAATCATGACCAATTCAATTTATTCTTTAAATTCTTTATTTTTACTTTTTCTTTTCTTCTTATTCTTTGTTCTTTTTGTACTTATTGCATAAGTATTTGCTAGGGACTAGCAAAGGCAAGTATAGGGGGGTGATGAATCTCCATTTCATCACCTTTATTCTATCATTTTGGCCTTAAAAACCCCAGCAAATGCATGTAAATAGCATTAATTTGTATAAAATAGCATTCATTATTTATTGTATTTACTGTACATAGAATAAGGTTTTTAATGCCAAAATTATAGAATAAAGAGAAGAAAAGAAAAAGGAATAAAATATTGCAAATATTTTATGACCCTAACCCCGAGACCAAGGCCAGCATGGAATTGGTCGACAAGGAATAAAGTAGGGGGAGATAAGGGCCAATTATACAATAAATATCTCATTTATTAATTCATTCATTTATGCATTTTTGGCACCTATTTTGTACATAATTATTTATTCATCAAATAAAGAAACTTTGTTCATAAAAGTTGTAGATAATAATATAAATAAAAATACAAAATTGAGTTTGTGTAAAAATAATACACAGTGTACATTGAATACACAAAATAAAAAGCAAAAATCTCAACTTCACAGACCCATATCTTGCAAATAAAAACTCCAAATCACCCAAACTCACCTTTAATTGTATATAGCATTCCATGAACTATTTTATAAAATTGGTTTCATAATTTTTGGAGTCCACCTGTGGAAGTTAGGTTTTTGGCCTATCTTGTACATACTACCTGATTAAAATATTCATTTTATTCAATATTCATTATTTTTATAAACTCATATTTTTAGAATCTTGTAAATAATGTATGTAATTCATATACCTACTAGCATTAGAATAAAACCAAAAATAATTTGGAAAGTAAAAGAAGTCTATGTAATATCTATAGGCAAAATACCTATGAGAAATATGTACATAAATAAAAGGGGTTTTTATTCTTTTATTCTTTATTCTTCTATATTTTTAGACTAATGTATATATTATATAGAACTTATTAAAAATACAAAGCTAAAATAAAAACAAATAAAATTCATTAAATAAATAAAATATATCGGTAAAATACCTATAAGTATACTAAGATACACAAACACATTTATTTAAAAATATAAATAAACTCATAAAAATCAAATAAAAATATATTTATAAAAATAAGTTATAAATTTATAAATTAAAACAATAAAATAAACAAATTAAAAATAAAATACACAAAAATACATGTAAATACATACGTATACACATTATTCAAATAAAACTATAATAAAATACCTCGAAAAATTCAATAAAAATCATGAATAAATACTACATGAAATAATACACATTTTTTATTTTATACACAAAAATTAATAAAATCATTTACTATGTTAAATAATTCATTTTTAATAAGGATCCCTGTTTTGGCGTGTAGCGGCTGAGGTGGACCAATCAGGTCCCTCCGCGAGTTGACCCCAGTCAACTCGGCCTCCAGCCGCTTGACTTGACGGGCGCTATCTTTTCGCGCGTCTTTTCCCTTTTTTCCCGCTCGAATCTATCATCCATCGCCTTCGATCCCTTCAGGAAAAATGTTCCCTGACCATCCGTGAATCCCGCCGAGATCTTGGATCCATTGTGCATACCACCGATTCATTAATAATCGCCGATCACTGGGGGTCGTCAGGATTGTATATAAATAACTCCTCCCACTTCCTTGGCCGAATTTGGCCATTTTCATCCCCTTCTTTGAGCTTGAATGAGCTCCTGGCGGAGCCCTCGTGACAGGAGGCGCTTCCCAGCACCTCGATTCGCCCAAGGAGGTGGGAAATTTTGTCGCGGTGGTGCTCCGGCGACCACCCTGCTCCCTGGCGGCCCCCAGGTATAAGAGCTGCGCTTTTATCATTTTTAGGTAGTTTTTCGTTTATGCATGTCATTCTCGTATTTTATTTCGCATTTAGATCTGTAGTTTAGCATAGAATTGCGATTTCGTAGTTCGCCGGAGCTTCGCTCCGGCGAGCTTTTCACAGTGCCCTCGCCGTGCTCCGACCACCCTTTCACCTCCATTTCTATACCCCTTCATTTCCCTACGCCCCAAGCACCAGATTTTATTTTTAATTTGTTTATTTTATTGTTTTAATTTATAAATTTATAACTTATTTTTATAAATATATTTTTATTTGATTTTTATGAGTTTATTTATATTTTTAAATAAATGTGTTTGTGTGTATCTTAGTATACTTATAGGTATTTTACCGATATATTTTATTTATTTAATGAATTTTATTTGTTTTTATTTTAGCTTTGTATTTTTAATAAGTTCTATATAATATATACATTAGCCTAAAAATATAGAAGAATAAAGAATAAAAGAATAAAAACCCCTTTTATTTATGTACATATTTCTCATAGGTATTTTGCCTATAGATATTACATAGACTTCTTTTACTTTCCAAATTATTTGTGGTTTTATTCTAATGCTAGTAGGTATATGAATTACATACATTATTTACAAGATTCTAAAAATATGAGTTTATAAAAATAATGAATATTGAATAAAATGAATATTTTAATCAGGTAGTATGTACAAGATAGGCCAAAAACCTAACTTCCACAGGTGGACTCCAAAAATTATGAAACCAATTTTATAAAATAGTTCATGGAATGCTATATACAATTAAAGGTGAGTTTGGGTGATTTGGAGTTTTTATTTGCAAGATATGGGTCTGTGAAGTTGAGATTTTTGCTTTTTATTTTGTGTATTCAATGTACACTGTGTATTATTTTTACACAAACTCAATTTTGTATTTTTATTTATATTATTATCTACAACTTTTATGAACAAAGTTTCTTTATTTGATGAATAAATAATTATGTACAAAATAGGTGCCAAAAATGCATAAATGAATGAATTAATAAATGAGATATTTATTGTATAATTGGCCCTTATCTCCCCCTACTTTATTCCTTGTCGACCAATTCCATGCTGGCCTTGGTCTCGGGGTTAGGGTCATAAAATATTTGCAATATTTTATTCCTTTTTCTTTTCTTCTCTTTATTCTATAATTTTGGCATTAAAAACCTTATTCTATGTACAGTAAATACAATAAATAATGAATGCTATTTTATACAAATTAATGCTATTTACATGCATTTGCTGGGGTTTTTAAGGCCAAAATGATAGAATAAAGGTGATGAAATGGAGATTCATCAACCTCTCCCATGCCTCGTGGAACTGCTCATTGGGGAGCATGGAGAAGTTGCTGATCAGGGCTCTAGCAGCGTTCGTCCGCCCGAGTGGATAGTACTTGTGCAAGTACTCGGCGCGGAGTTGCTCCCTAGTGTAGACAAACTTCCCCAGGTGCTTCAGCCAGGTGGCTACTCTGTCTGTTAAGGAAAAGGGGAAGGCAATCATCCGTATGGTGTCCTGGTCCACCTGGCGATCGTGGACAGTACTGCAAATCATCTAAAACTCCTGTAGGTGGAGATGAGGCTCCTCAGTGGCCAACCCATGGAACCGGGGTAGGAGCTGCAAAGTGTTCGGGGGAGCTTGAAGTCCCCCACGATGGCTGGTAGCACCACCCAACGGTGCGTCAAAGTCGATCCGGGATTGTGATTCTCCCGCATCGGTCTCGGTGGTCCTGCTCCTCCTGCTGCGGCGGCTGCTGCTGCTACGGCGACAGCTGCCGCATCGTCGAGTCCTCCTCCACGGTTCTCACGGTCGGCTCTCAACTGCTCAAGCTCTCGCCTCATCTCTATCATGAATGCCCCCTGATCCCTCAATTGTTGCTGCACTGACTCAAGGGAGGCGATCAGGGTGGAGTTGATCGAACCCTGGTCCAGAATGAAATGCTCCTCCTGCGGACCTCTGGATCGATCATCACTAGCGCCGGCCATAGTCTCTGAAAAATCAAAACAACTGAACTCAGGTGCCGATAAATCATCTGCCTGTCTCTCCTCTGGCACTGGTATCTCGGTCTCAGAAGAAGAACGGGGTCGAGGGGGAACATGGCGGAATCTTACTCGGGTTTGGAGAGCGGGTCTGAGCTCTCACGAACCAACCTAGATGAATGGACTGGAGTGCTAAAGAGCGGTGCAGCCAGAGGCTGCCTAAGAGACCTCCTGCCCATCATCGTGATCTGGCGAGTAGTGCGGATGAGATCTGGAGAAACTATGATCACAAACAAACCCCTCAGTTCACCAACGCAACACGAGCTGAAGACCTTAAAAGCTCGGTCAAATTATCTTGTCAATTTTATTTTGGTGAACAAGCAAAATATCAGAGCGATTACGTGACCTGCTGGGATACCCGATACTCTCCCAACCGACTATCCCGCACAGAAGAGTCGGTAATCAGTCGAGAGGAGTATCGGAGGGCTCTACCTAGTGTACGGGTCACTCTCTCGCACAATCAAACCAAACAATGAGGGGCTTGCTCTCCCCAAGACAGATTTTTAGGTCAAGTGTCTTTTAGGGTCAATAGCTTAAACAGTCCCAATTTTATTGTTTTTTCTTTTTTAGATATTTTTAATACAAGCAAAAATGCCTAACGAATTTTTCGATTCTCCTGGTTATTAAGTCCAAAACAGGGGGAGAAGACAAAAAAACCGATGCACGGTTAATCAATGATGCATGCAAAGATAAAAATGCGTACCTGTCTCCAGCACTCTACATGCAATATGATCCGCACAGAATTGAAAGACAGAAAATAGACTACCTATATGGTGCAGCGAGAAAAACCGAGTCCTAAGTAGGCAACTTCTACTCGAAAGAACCGTCTAGCTGGTCACCAACCTTCGATCCAGAGAGTCCGGTCTAGACCCACCCCTCCTCTTCTTGACAGGTCAAGTTCAGGAGTAGCGCTTGACGGGGCAGGCTCGCGGCGCGTAGGCTCAAAGCTGGTGAAGCGGCTACTTTTATTAATGTTTTATTAGTAGGTCCAATTAACGAACTATAGGTGCAGGCATATAATTAAGTGTGTGGATCCTACTCAGTACGACACAATCAACCAGAAATTCCTAAGGCTAGGGGCTCGAGAAAAACCGCGTAAAACCGTAAAAGGCAGCGAAAAATCTAAAAGCCGCGAAAAAGCCACGAAAAATCTAAGCTAGCTAAAGGGTCCCCCGAGCACACCGGTACTCGGCGAAACAGACCCGAAAGTCCAAGTGTCTGTCTGAGTGTACCTGTATTATTACAATAATCAAATGTGCTGAAATAAATCTAAACTACTCCTCTCTCACTCAGCTACTCTCTCGCTCTCTCCTACGGCTCCGTGCAGAAGGGAGCCGCCTCCGAATCCCACGGTTGTGCCGGCTCCTCGAAAGTCGCCTCCTCGGTCCTCGGGCCCTCGCAAGAAAGTAAACAAGAGTGATCAGACCAAATTATTTTATAAACAATGTCAGAAAAATATATATGCAAAAATCTATACAAAAAGCCGCGAAAAGAAAACCGCAGGAAAAATCAAAACTGACTACTAAGCCGTGCTCCCCGGCAACGGCGCCATTCTGATGAGCCGCAAAAACCACAAGCAACTAAGGTAGAGAAATATGAACAAAGGTCGTTGCGCCCTTAGTCGCTCGAGAAATCCGGATCAACAAGAAAAATGAAGTTCAGACCACCAAAATCAAATCAAAATCAAATAAAAGCGATAGCTGTCCTGGCTATTTGATTAGCCTGGTATAGCGACCAGGGTCGGACTCAGGGAGCACGTGATGGCCTTGCAGCCTACGAAGTAGGGTTGGGCATGGGCCGGGCTCGGGCCGGGTTCGCCTTGGCCCGGCCCAAGCCCATTTTAGAATATGGGTTAACGGGTCGGGCCTAGGCCCATTTTATTTTCAAAAATTAGGCCCAAGCCCAAACCCGGCCCAAATAAAATGGGTCGGGTTTGGGTCGGGCCGGTCCAATTTAACACCTATGTATACGAATATCGTCTTCCATTCTTCTTGCATTTGCGTGGTTGTTTCTTATGCATGTGTGCATGTTTAAAACTATAAAGTATGCTAACTAATTTGTGATTTTAACATTAGTTGTATGTTGGAAATACAAATGTGGTAAAAATATGGCGACTTAAACCACCATTCAATTCACCATTACATATTCTATTGTAGATGCGGGCACTATGACCCAATACAAATTGGTTACTTACAGTTGTACATGTTGTAACACTTGAGGACACAGATTCCATTATTGCATATTAATGTAATAATATTGTATATTAATGTAATAATATCCTCAATCCACTATTGGATATGATTATTAATGTATCTAAGCATTTATTCTACACTTGAATAAGGATAGTAAAGTTAGAACATGGTATTTGGAATGAACATGAATATAATTGATATAATTATACCGTACTGGATATAAATATACTTGCTTTAGAATGGATCGGGCTATCGGGCTAACGGGTTTGGGCCTTCTAAGGCACAAACCCGACCCGTTAATCAATATGGGCTCATTTTAGGGCCCACGGCCCGCCCATTAAATTTCGGGTTCGGGTTTGGGTCGGGTTATACGGGTCGGGTTTTGGGCCGGGTCGGGCCGGCCCAGCCCAATGCCCAACCCTACTACGAAGTAGTCTAAAGAATAAAGTACAGGTGTTTTTGGTGGATTTTTAATTTTTATAGATTTTTTTTGGATTTTTGATTAATAAGGAATATGAGAAAACAAGTGAATAAGCCAAATACAAACAATTATTAAAGCACTCAAAACTCAACTAAAAATTCAAATAAAAATGTTTTTATGTATTTTATGTTTTTTTACTGTTTTTAGTGAATTTTTGGTATTTTTCTGATTTTTATTTAATTTTCTAAAAATCAATCAAGGCAGAGAAATGAAGGTACTGTCCAGTCAGGAGTAAAAGGGAAATTTAAAATGCAAAAAGAACCTCCTAGCTCCTGAAGTAATTTTCCTGTAAACTAGAAAGTTTGAGGAAAATTTGGGCACTAGAATTATTGTTTTTGGATTTTTGAATTATTTATTAGAATTTTTATAGGTTTTTAGGTGTTTTCAATTTTTATGAGTTTTATATAATGAAAAATGACCAAAATTGATCAGAAAATCAAACAAGACAAGGTACACAGTAGCTAATTTTTTTGTAATTTTTAGATGAGTTTTAATATTTTTTGTGATTTTCCAAGTCAGACAGTAAAGAAAATGCGTATTTTTGAATTTTTAAAAATAGTAAATAAAATAAAAAATGTCCCCAAAAATTCTAGAAAATTTTACAACATGGCATGAGCTATGTATCCAATTTTCATTGAATTTGGAGTGAGTTTGATATTTTATTCAAAATCAAAACCAAGGTATAGTGCACAGGGACCTATACGTAAATACCAAAAGCTCCAGGGGATCCGGTGCAAAAATCCCAAGAAGTCACGCACGAGGCGCGTGTCTGGGGCACACAGGG
Source organism: Ottelia alismoides (assembly GCA_037367405.1). NCBI lineage: Eukaryota > Viridiplantae > Streptophyta > Magnoliopsida > Alismatales > Hydrocharitaceae > Ottelia > Ottelia alismoides. Next base: position 116,167 of record JAZKJV010001748.1, on the reverse strand, counting down.
ACCTAATTGCAAAGAAACAAAGTTTCTGGGCTAAATAATAACAAGTATTAAAAGCCTAGGAACCTTAGTGTAATTTACCCACTAATATACGCACATGCACAAATAACTCACGCACAGGGGTATAAATGCAATTAACTAAAAATTTTCATTCATTCATGAACATCCCAGAACTACAAGGCTAAGTATGCAAGTAACCTAACAGAACACGTGTTGATGCACGTGACACACTACAGGCATGGGTATACATGCAAATCACAGAGAAGATAAGGTCTAAAGTGCAAAAGTACCAAATAAAAACAACGGACTATGGTATTTACAGGACTAAACATGAAATAAAATAAACAGGGGGGGGTCTAAGAGCAATTACCCCTTATTTAAGATCCAAGGGCGGAGGGCGCGCCACGTGTAGATCCGACGGTAGAGGAGAGGAGGCGCCTCGCTCCTGTAACCCTTGGCACGATCCGACGGTGGAGAAGCGGCCACGTGTAGATCCAATGGTGGAGGGTAAAGGGTGCTTCTTCGTCAAGATCGAACGGCTCGGATCAGATCCTCCTAGATTGTGCGGTGAAAGAGGCTCCTCAGATGAACGGCTCGGATCGAAACTGGAGCTTTGAGGCTGATCGAACGGTGCCTGAAGGTCCTGGAGGAACAGGTGGCCGGCGAACTTCGCCGGTCCAGTACGCGTGCTTCGGGCCTTTGCGGGGGATGCTGATGATCGGAGAAGCTTCGGCTTGGCTCCCCGCATTTGTAGAACGCCTCCGATGAATCAACGGAGCTACGGAGAGCTCTGTCGACTCCGGCGGAGGAGAAGCTCCGGTGCTCAAGTAGGAGAGCCTCAGACAACCCTCGATTGACCTGCAAAACGTAACCAAAGAGCTCCTGGGTCGAGGGCAAACTGCCTCGACCACGTTAGCGGCGGTGAAGGTGGACGGTGCGGTGGTGCGAGCGAACTCCGGCGATGCGACGGCGAAGGAGTTCGAACCCCAGCTCCTGTGCGAGCTGGGATGAACGGAGGGGCGGAGAAGGTGCGCAGGAGGAAGGCGAATGTGGTGAGCGATTCCGATGGTCGGGACTAAGTCTAAGGTGGTCGGAATCAGAGGTCGTCGGAGACGACCTGATTTGGGCGAAATCGAAAATTAAACGAAAAGAAAAGCAACTACGGCTACCTGGGCGGATGGGTCGACTGGGCTCGAGCTGCTGGAGCTCTGGGTCATTGCCTCGCGGGTCGTCGTGGCCCGAGGCTCGAGCTCCTGCTTCAGGCGGAGCACGACGGCGCTAGCTCGCCGGATCTGAGGTCCGGTCACCTACACCTCTCTTCGACACCGCCGACGGAGAGCTGTCACCTCAGGGAAGGTAGTGGAGGTCACGGGACTGAAAGGTGGGGAGCCAAAGATGAATGAATCGTGCGGCGGAGCTCGGCTTTTATATGGTGGAAGGTCCGGGAAGAATGGCTCGGGTCCGGCTCGATGGAGCACGGATCCCTAGGTCAATGTTCGGCGAGGTTCCCGGATGATGGGAGAGTGATTAGGACCCTGAGTTTGGCAGAATGATGATCGGATCTGGAGGGGATAATTAGGAGAAGTCGGGTCGGGTATCCAGAATCCGTGGGAAGTGGTCCACAGGGGGGAGTTGACCGGGCGGTCAACATCCCCGTGGACCAATGGGAAGTAGCCATCTGGAAATGTTTTGGAAAATCAATAAAAAATAGTAAATAGCTTAATTATTAAAAACTTAAAACATGAAATATTTTTGTTTTGATTTTTTCTATTTTTTTGGTGATTTTTAATTAATTTTTCAAAATGAAAATAAGGTATTTACATAGTAGGACTATATATAGGTATATATACAATATAGGGTTTTGATTTTTGATTTTTAATTTGTTATTTTTATACATTTTTATTCCCATTTTATATTTTATTTATTTATAGTATAAAATTAGGAATAAAAAGGTATTTTTATTTTATTTTTTTATTTATATACAAGGGTGAAATAAATAGGTATATACATCTATGTACAAGGTATATTTACAATATTATTTTTGGTTTTTAATTTTGTTCTTTTTATTTTGTTGTTTTTATTTTATTTATTTACAACATCAAATATAGATTGTTTACAAATTTTATGGAAATGAATTTTATTTATTTATAAAGTAAAGTAAATATAGATGGGGGAATATATACATGATGAATATATACAAGGTAGGTCATTTTTGTTTTCTTTTTGATTTTTCAATTTTTATTTGGATTTTATATTTATAAATATATACAAATATGTACAAGCACATATTCTTATTTTTTTAGAGGAAAATATTCTTATTATATTTACATGTATATTTACACACATGAGCCCCTATCTCTCTCTACTTTGGCTTTTATGCAGTCAGGCCCATGCTGAGCCCTCCCTTGGGGTTAGGTTGCTCAATATTTATTCTAAATATTTCCCTCTTTTTCTTTTGTCTCTTTATTCTTTTATTTTTGCACAAAAACATGCTAATTACTAAACTTTATACAATGCATGCTTTTAATAATTATTTGTATTTACATGAATATACATGCATTTGCAAAGGTTTTTGTAGCTAAAATATAAGAATAAAAGAGTGATGAATGGGTATTCATCAGAACCCGAGTTTGATTCCGCCCTGTTCCCCCTTGACCACCCTTCTACCAGTCCTGAGGTGCCCGAGAAGAGACCGTGATAGACAGATGATTTATCGACACATGAGTTTGGATCTTTTGCCTTTGCAGAAACCATGGCCAGCAGCGAGGAGCACACCAATGGACCCCGTAGGACAAAGACATACGTATTGGATCAGGGTGCCACCAAAAATACCCAGTTAGCCTCTCTGGAGACCATGCATCGTCAGATCAGAGACCAGAGGGCTTTCATGGTGGATATGCGCTGCGAGATGGAGTAGTTGAGTACCGATAGATATCAACGCAGAGCCGCCGGAGGAGGAGGAGGAGATATTCCTGATGACAGAGATCCTGAGGAGCCAGCACAACCAGCACCACCAGTACAACCGATGAGAGAGTTGCACAACCCTGATTCGACTCTCACCCATATATAGATAGTACTGCCAGCCATTGTGGAGGACTTCAAGTTCCCACCTTAGACGATTCAGCTTCTTCCCTGCTTCCATGGGCTCGCCACAGAGGAGCCACACCTCCATCTCTAGGAATTCAAGATGATTTGCAGTACTGTCCACTATCGCCATGTGGATGAGGATACTATTCGGATGATGGCCCTTCCTTTCTCCCTCGTAGACATAACAACCAACTGGCTGAAGCACCTGGGGAGATTTATTACTACGTGGGAACAACTCCGAACCGAGTACTTGAACAAGTACTATCCACTCGGTCAGATCAATGCAGCCAGGACCCTGATCAGCAACTTTTCCATGCTCCCCAACGTGCAATTTCATGAGGCATGGGATATGTACAGGGAGCTCACAGACCGGTGCCCACACCATGATATATCCAAGCCCAACCTTGTCCAGAGTTTCTTCTGTGAGCTTACACCGGAGTTGCAGGGGCTAGTCAATGCTTCATGTGGGGGTTCCTACTTCACCAATGATGAGGATCAGGTCTGGGCCATCTACGAGGAGATGGTCGAGAACTACACGGTGATGTCCCAGACCCGATTGTACACTCAGGAGAAGCCCCACCCACCAGTCGTGTCCTATCAGAGGATAGCACGAGTTGAGGCCGATCCTTCTACATTTATAGCAGTCGCAGCGCAGGCAGAGTCGACAGCCGTTGATATGGGGATTATCAGCAAGAAGTTGGATCGGATAGAGTTGATCGAGAATAAGCAGTACCAGGGCATGTCTCAGATAGATCAGATGGCACAGACACTGAGTGACCTGAAGACTCAAATCATTTGTCTCCAGGAGGCACAAATGGCTTCTTTGCCCCGTCTCAGGTCACAGGCAGATCCCAACAACAGTGGCAGTTTGTCCCAGTACTCCAGCCAGCCCAAAGAGGTTCACCATGTTCACGCGGAGTCGTACCAGCAGTTGCAGTAGTACTACCAGCCACCACCATCTCAAGACACTCAGATGGTGGTCTACCAGCCGGATCAGCCTCTGGCAATGCTTCCCCCACCCACTTATGAGCAGGAGCCGTTGATGGATGTCAACGGGATATGGTATGACTGACCTCAGCCTAGGATCCGACGAGACCATCTCGGATTCCGTTGGTCGATTGGAGGTACCAGTTCCCATCAGCAGCCTCCAGTTTAGGATGGCTGGTACGGCCAACAATGAGAGCAGCCCCAGTTCCTACAGCAGCCACAACCACATCCCCAGCAGCAGTACTAGCAGCATGGTCCTCGTCCTTATCAACAGGGACAGTCTTGGAGGCAGCAGCAACAGCCTCAACAGTTTCAGTCTCAGCAGCAATACCCCTCTCACTCTCAGTCACAACAGCGTCAGTTTCACAGAGGCCACCTGTTAGGTTCTCATGGGCCCGCCGATGAGAACCCTGCCTTCGATGATCTCACCTGCCGCATGTCCGAGCAGCATGCCACCTTCAGACGGGAGATCGACGAGTTTAGACAGGAGATGAGAGAGATTGTGAGAGGGAAGGCTGTCATTTCTGCACAGATAGAGTCGAACCCGAACAACCTGAAGAGGAAGTCTGAGCAGGTAGATTTTACAGAGGTTACCACTCTTCACTTGGTGATCATTCTGCATATCATTTTGATGCTGACTTTGTTACACTTAGGAGCGGCAGGATGCCAACCGGTGGTACCTCATCTGAGCGACGACCACCCGCAGCTTCAGGAGCGCCAGATGAGGAGGAGAGCGGTGCTGATGCCGCTCGTGATGGTGATGACGACGGTGGTGTTGACGCCACCAAGGATGTTGATCCAGCCAGCGGTACTGAGGCCGTCACTTCACCAGATTCAGGAGGAGGTGGTGCTGATGCCACCAGATTCGATGCTGAGCCAGAGCGCGGTACTGATGCCGCGAGTCCAGATGCCATAGGTGGTACTGAGGCCACCATTTCTATTCCTGTTGCATTTCCATCTGTTTCTGTATCTCAGGACGATTCTAGAAATAAAGGAAAGGGTTCTTCATTTGTGAGTCTATCTGTTTTGTTTGGAGATGTTTATATGGATTCTATCTTGTCACAACAACAACGACCCGATCCTAGCCCTCTATCTGAGGAGGGCCCAGCCATCCCCTTTCCCCAAGCACTCCTCTTGGCTAAGGGGACCAAAAAAGAAAATCCAAAAAATCCCATCAGCTAGAGTTCACCCAGCAAATGATAGACAAATTCCAGATACAACTGACTCTACAGGAGGCCTTGGAGCACATCCCCCTCTTCCAGAGGAACCTTAGAGAGAGGACCACCATTCGCAGTAAGAGGAGGAACCACCACTCAGAGATCCATGTGCTCACTCGTGCCACCTGCTTTGTCATCCAGAAACGTCTGCTAGCCAAGAGGCTAGATGCAAGAGCTCCCTATGTCAGATGTCACATATATAAGCAGAAGTTTGATCGGACTCCATTAGATAGCAGTTCTTCGATTAACCTACTTCCGGCAGCCTTACTCGACCGCTTTGAGTTTGGCCCTCTTAGACAGAGCAGGACTGTCCTTCAGTTTGCTTATCGATCTGTCAAGAGGCCGAAGGGGATACTGAAGGACGTGGTCGTCACAATTCAGAGTATGCAATTCCCCGTGGACTTCATAGTGTTGAACATGGAGATCCCTGAGTCTATGACCGATACCCCTATCATTCTAGGACGTCCGTTCTTGGCCACAGCTAAGGCAATGTCCGATCATGATAGCGGGAAGGTATACTTTCGCATTGAAGGCGAGAGTATATAAATAGAGACGATCGATGAGACTATAGAGTGAGATTCAGCTTGCTCAGAGCCGCTCACAGATTCAGAGCAGATGAAAGAGGCACAACAAGACGTCCACCATGAGTGTGATTTTGTGATCACAGACGATGAGGCAGTTTGGACAGACTCCATTTCACGAGCCATCCTCTCAGATTCAGACCCCGCTGATGCATGCTGACACAAAAATCCCCAAGCGACTAAGGTAAAAGGTATGGAAATATAGGTCGTTGCGACCTCAGCCACTCGGAATGTGTCAATCAAGAAAAATCGAACCGCGAAACGAGTCAAAAATCAAACAAGGCAAAACAAGCGGTCCTAGCTATGAGTTTAACCTGGTATAGCTCCCAGGGTCGAACACAAGGAGCACGGGTTGGCCAAAGGCCTACGAAGTAGTCAAAATGAGAGAAAATACAGAGAAAATCTTTTTAGTGATTTTTAATGATTTTTAGATTTTTTTGGAAATTTTTAATATATGAAGAAAATGAGAAAAGCAAGACAAAGCACACTTGAGCAATTTATTTAACACACCAAAAATCAAGCAAAAATTCAAGAAAAAATGTTTTTATGCTTTTTGGGTTTTTAAGTGTTTTTGGTGAATTTTTGGGGTTTTTATGACGGGTAAATTATTTTCTAAAAATCACACAATGCAAAAAGGGGAAGGTACTGTCCAGCAAGGCTTAAGACCCAAAAATAAAATATTTAAGGATCTTAAAAGGCCCTGAAGGTAATTTTCCTGTATACTAGATAGACTAAGGAAAATTTAGGCACCCTAATTATTGTTTTTGGATTTTTAATTTAATTATTATAATTTTTATGAGTTTTTGAGGGTTTTTCAATTTTTAGGGCTTTTACTCAATGGAAAATAGCCAAACTTGGCTAGAAAATCAAACAGCAAGCAAACAACAGTATCTAATTTTTTTAGAATTTTTGGTGGGGTTTTTATATTTTTTTGGTATTTTCAAACCTAGACAGTAACTAAAAAGTAGGTTTTTGAATTTTTAAAAATACTCAACGAAATCAAAAATGTCCTCAAAAATCCCTAAAATTCCCACACCATGGCAGGAGCCATGTGTCAAAATCTCATGGAATTTGGAGGTAATTTGATATTTTATTCAAAAATGAAAAGGGGGCACAGTGCACAGGGACGTAAGTGCAAATACCCGAGGATCTGGGGGCCCAGGTGCAAAATACCCAGCAAGTCACGCGCGTGGCGCGTGGCTGGGGCACTCAGGGGCCTCTTTGTAATAAAAACCCACTCCTGGGACCTTTTGGTAACTGGTACCAAAAAGTCTGAGGGTACGGGTGCAAAAAGCCCACTAAAATCCGCACATGTCCAATAAAAACGCTCACAGGGGCACAACTGCAAATACCATAAAATATTTCTTCATTTCATAACAACCCAGATCTACAGGATAAAAGATGTAAAAAGCCCAACTAAACACGTGACGAAGCACGTGGTCACATACACACAGGGGCATACATGCAAATAAAACTAAGCACAAGGTCCATCATGCAATTTACCCTACGTAAATAAAGTTCTAAAAATATTTACAGGACTAGGACGAAAAAGACAAACTAAGAGGGGGGCCTAAGTAATTTACCCCTTTATTCGTCGACGGCCAGATGCGCACCACGTGGAAGATCGGACGGTCCTAGATGGCTGGCGCTTCTCTTCTTCAGCTCCTGGGCCCGATCGACGGTGCAGAGGGGGCCACGTGGAAGATCGATCGGCTCAGGTGCGGTGGAGTCCCTCTCTCTGCTCTGACGGTCCAGATGCGTTCCTCTGGATAATCAACGGCTGTAGCTCCTCGGAAGATGGACGGCTGGGATTAAAACTGGAGCTTGGGAGCCATCGGACGGTGCTGGAGGATCGTGGAAGAACACGACGCCGGCGAACTTCGCCGGCCTCGTGCGTGAGCTGCAGTCCTCTTCAGCTGCTGCTAAGGATCGGAACAGGTCCGCGGTGAAGCCCCGCAGCTAGTGGTAGCCTCCGATGGTCCACCCGAGCCCTGGAGGGGCTCCGGTGAGCTCGGCGGCGGTGCGCCTCTGGTCTGAATGTGAGGGGGGCTCAGATGCCCTCCTCTCGACCTGCAAAATACGCCAAAGGCTTCGCGGGTCGAGGGCAAAGTGCCTCGACCCCAATAAGCGAAGTGAGGGTGATCGGTGCGGTGGGATGAACGAGCTCCGGCGAGCGACAGGTGGTGGAGCTCGACTCCCAGCTCCGGGGCGAGCTGGGTTGAGCGAGTGGGCGAAGAACGTGCGTGAAGGAACGGCGAAGGTGTGTGGAGGTTCCGATGATCGAAATAATGCACGAGATAGCCGGAATCAGGGGAACACGTCGGAGGATGGATTTGGGCGAAATCGGAAATTACACTAAATGGCTAGGCTAAATGGATACCTGGGTGATGCGGGAGACTGGGCTGGAGCTTAGCTAGCTCCTGGTCCTTGCCTCAAGGGTCATCAACGCCCGAGGCTCGAGCTCCGGTCAGACGTCGGAGCACGGCTGCAAGAAGCGGCCGGATCGATGGTCCAAGCACCTCCCCCTCGCTGCGACACCGGCGGAGGCAAGCTGTCACCTTGCTGGTTGCGATGGAGCTCACTGGAGAGAGAATGGGGAGCCAAAGATGGCGTGAGAGTGCGGCGGAGCTCGGGCTTTATAGTGCTAGGGGTCCGGGAAGAAGAGGATCGGGCGAGCTTGGGAGCGCGCGGATCCCGAGGGGGCGGCTCCGGCGAGCATGCCGGATGCAAGAGGAACAATCCGGACCCGGGGCTCGGTGATTTGGCGGTCGGATCTGGTGGGGGAAATGGGGAGCAGTCGGGTCGAAACCCAGATCCGCGGCTCTGGTGGTCCTGGGGGAGGTGTTGACCGGGGGTCAACAATCCCCCGTGGACCAATCAGAGCCCGCCAAGGGTGGAATTTTTATTCTATTTTTTTGGGCCTTTAAATGGCCGAATTTCCAAAAACTTAAAACATAAAAAATGTTTGTTTTAATTTTTTCTATTTTTTGTGATTTTTAATTAATTTTTGGAAATAAAAATAAGGTATATACATAGTAGCTATACATAGGTATGTATACACTATATTGATTTTTGATTTTTGATTTTTAATTAGTTATTTTTATACATTTTTATTCCTATTTTATATTTTATTTATTTATAGGATAAAATGAGGAATAAAAAGCTATTTTTATTTTATTTTTATTGTTTATATACATAGGGGAAATAATTATTTATGCACAATTATATACATGGTATATATACAAGATATTTTTGTGTTTTTAATTTTGTAATTTTTATTTGATTTTTGTTTTAATTCTTTTTATTTATTTTATTTACAAAACATAAAAAGGAATATTTACAAAAAGTTTTGGAAATAAATAAATTTATTTACAAGGTGAAATAAATAAGGGTGGTGGTCTATGTACAAGGTGAAAAGTTCTTTTTGGGTTTTTGATTTTTAAACTTTTTATTTTGTTTTTAATAGTTTCTAGATATATACAAAATATATACAAGTGTATTTTTGGATGAGGAAAGAGTTATTTATTTATTTACATAAATATTTACACATGAGCCCCTATCTCCCTCTACTTGTGGCTTTTATGCGGTCAGGCCCATGCTGAGCCCTCCCTTGGGTTAGGTTGCTCAATATTTATTCTAAATATTTCCCTCTTTTTCTTTTTCCTCTTTATTCTTTTATTTTTGCACAAAAACATGCTAATTACATATTTTTACAAAATGCGTGCTTTTGCTAATTATTGATATTTACATATATCTACATGTATTTGCAAAGGTTTTTGTAGCTAAAATATAAGAATAAAGAGTGATGAATGGGTATTCATCACCCCCCTATACTATACTTTGCTAGTCCCTTAGCAAACACTTATTTGAAAAAGAAGTGAAAAAAGAAAGAAAAAGAAAAAGAAAAAGAAAAAGTACATGGATTAAGGTTGAGTTATTAAACTTTCCTTCATTAAATTGAAATATGGAGCTCGATCAGATCTTTGGATTATTAATGTGTCGGAACCTTATTTAGACTTAAGCTTGAAACTCAACAGCCTCCAAGTTCCACCAATCTATGGGCAAGACTCCTTAATAAACCAGATCAGAACAAGTCTACATACACAAACTCTAATGACCATGAATCTTTCCAAGCAGTGTAAGTGATATGTGGCTCCCCACCTCAGAAGCAACAAAGAAACAACCTCCCTCAACCTGGTAACTCTAATGCCTCGGTCTAGCAACTCTTTCCTCGAGAAGCGGGGTATTCCCTTCTAAGTTCAAGTGCAACCGGCTCAAGAAGAGGGGGAAGAAGTATAGAGTTTTGGAAGCCTGGCCAGTGTAGCTAGGTCTCCCGCTGCAAGCTTCATGAGATGTAACATGGATACCATAAGCTTTGCTTTATTTGACTATGTACACTCCGGTGGGGTTATTAAATTTTCAATCCGACCCACCACTTTTTTGGAGTTCTTTTTGCATTTTTGCATTTTTTTTTCAAGAACTTCTGTACAACATATCTACATGGTGCAGCATATATACAAGAAATTTCCCCTTGAGCCAGTAGACTATCCCTCTTTTGAAGCTTTATTGCAACCCACAGCTTCTGTCTTTAGCCTTCATCACTACCAGACCAAGTTGAGGTGCACTTCCTTCACTAGAAGAAGAAGAGAGGTTCCGCCTAGAAGTACTACCCTCATATGCTACCCCAAGCCAAAGGAAACTGCCTCCTCACTACCTCATCCGTGGAGAGCCATGTGTAAGTGCAGGTGCAAGTCAAGCCATTGTCTCTAAGAGTCATGCGTGTGTTGTTAAGTGTTCTACTTAAGCTCATCAAGATGACATATGCTCATAGCCTAGTGGACTCAAAGAATTAAGTCCTTATGGACCTGAAAAGCCTTAACCCTAAGTCCTATAAGGTTCCTCTTAAAGTTAAGTGGATTAAGATCTTATTCAAGCTCCATTTCTCAATTTAATTCCAGGCTTAGTTTAAATGTCAACTCTCATCCAGGAAAAACTATATACATATATGTACACAAGATGCTATTTACAAATATTTTACAATCATGCAAAATTTTTGAAAAATGTTTTGAAATCATGGATGATGATGATGCATGAGGTGCAAGTTTTGCAAAAAGATATTTACAAACATTTACAGAAGATTTTTGCAAACTTTTGATTTTCAAAACATTTTGGAAAAATTTTGTACTATATACATAATTTTGATACAAAATATTTACACAAACTTTACACAAAAGATTTTTGAAATCCTTTTTACAAAAATACTTTGTACATTAGCTACGTATGTGCAAGCTAAAAGAGGTTTATGTACATGAAAATTTTTAAATTTTGTGATTTTTAGCCATTTTATTTATTAACACACTCACACAAAGTACGAGTTATGGCTAAAGTATATATGAAATATATACACACCCCCCCTATACTTAGCTCGAACGATGTCCTCAGAGTAAGAGCGATGAAGAAGACATAACTCGTGCTTAGTAAAAGGGAAGTGAAAAGGAATGGCTAAGTACAGGAATGAATAAATGAATAGAATGAGAGGAACTCGGTGGTTTCCCCCTATACTTAGGATTAACTAATCCTAAGTATAGCAAGCTGTACATGAAGGGAAAGCCGAGTGAAGAAGATACAGAATCTGCCCCCCCTATACTTAGGGTAAAATATCCCTAAGTATAGGCAGCAAAACAGGGGTAGAAAGACACGAAGAAAATCAGGAATATATACAAGAAGGAGGACATCACTCCCCCTATACTTAAGGTGGAGAACCTTAAGTATAGGCAACAAAACAGAAGTGATGAAACAGACGAATGAACAACCCGGTGTTCCCACCCCCCTATACTTAGGATGAGCAATATCCTAAGTAGAGCAAAGATAATCCTATACGAGACCTGGGGTGAGAACAAGAACGGAAGAAAGAAGGATCAAAATAAGACGAAACACGTATATACAAAAGAGTACAATGTTGAGGTGCCTCTCAACAAGCGCTAGGTTTTACGCCCCTAGCTGGGCGCCAAGGCTAGGATAATGCAGTATCAAGGTTCAGGACGGCATCGGTAAGGCGAATGCCGTACTGTCGTCGCAGTCTCGGTGTGAGAACAACGACGAACTCAACAGTGTAAAGTAAGACACCCAGGTATGCAATCAGGCGGGTGTCTGCTACCGGCCAGAGATATGGAAATAAATGATCGGGATCCGATAGCACAAAAGAAATCGTCAGCTCTGGATCAGATTGGAGTGAAAGTGAAGAGCCGAAGAAATCGAACGTGGAGAAAGATGGATCAGTAATAGCATCCTCCACGTTAATCAATGTCTCAAGCAGGTATGGACAATCAAGATCAGGAGACTCTCTAAGCAGACTGATATCCGATGAATAGAATGAAAAGAGATCAGGCAGATCATCGAATATCTCCAGGATGGGCTCATCCTCGCGAGGGTCGTCGAGGTGAGGAAAATCAGAATCAGAATGATCTAAAGACTCGGTTTCGTGTTCCGCCAGATCGGAAACACTCTCAGCAGGTGAAACCGAGTACTCATCGCGTGCGGCATCCTCCCACAGATAACCCTCGGGGAGAGATGCCAGATCAGAAGTGACTAGAAGAGGATCAGGATCGGCATCTGCGCTGCTATCAAGTATCCACTCAGTGCACCAGGCTGCATCATCATCGGAAGTATAGGTCTCGGCAATCTGGAAGCAGGAGAAGGTACTAGTCAACATCGCGGAGACTGGCAAAGTGTCCGTAGATGATCCTCGCTCTGCGGCTATGCTGGCTGTCAGCTGGTCCTCAGGTAGTGTATCTGTCTCAACAAAGTGGAGGACAAAAGGCTCGAAGACGAGACTCTCTGTGTCTGTACTCTCAAAGTGGTGTCCCTCATCAAGATGTGGCTGCTGAGCTGAGTCCTGGTGACTGTCTGCATCCAAGAAGTGTCTCTGCAGGAAGGAAACTGAGTCCTCCGGGACTGGAAACTGAAGTGGTTGAGTCAATGGCTGTAAAAGCCGGGGCTCCTCCGGCTCCTGGAGTATCAGAAGATCTGATATCCAAGACTCGTCAATAGGGAACTCTGGGGCTGACTCGAACTCCAACTGGAAGGCCAACGGGAACTCAAGTAGACTCTGGGTCCGAACCTCTGCTATCACAGTCATCTCCTCTGTCAGTGGTGCTGCATCATCCAAGTCCTCAGGCTGGTGTGTAGAAACTGACTCACCATGTGACGTGACACACCGCACTGGTACTGTATCATCCTCATGTGTTGTTCCGACCGAAGCATCTCGTGAAAAAGAACTCTGTGAAAGTAGCCTCGAGATGGTATCCAAGAAGTGAATGTCGGAACTGTGGTATGAACCGCCATATGTGGTAATCACCAGTGCAAGCTGCTCTGCGGTCATCCCCCGCATGGAGATCTCAATCAAATCTGTCAGTGGAAGTCCATGGTCTGGAAATCTCCTCAAGAGGTCAAGCAACCTCGGCCATGCCTCGTGCAATGGCTCCTGGGGGTCAACTGAAAAGTCCATGATCAAAGACCGCATGAAATCTGCTCTACGTGAGGGAAAGTATCTCTGTAAAAACTCTCGGCGTAGCTCTCCCCACGTCTCGAATGTCCTCCCCAATCGGCGATGCCATCTCATGGCTCTGTCGTGAAGCGTGAAGGGGAAGGTCCTGCTCATTAGATCCTCTGCAGTGACATCTGAATATCTCTGTGCTCTACAAAATTCCTCAAAAGCAGACAGGTGAAGATAAGGCTCCTCGTGCGCCTCTCCTGAAAATGTCGGCAGTCGCTGAATGTAATCCAAATCCAAGACGAATGGGACTAATGTCGAAGCTGACTGAGCTCCATGTGCTATCTGCTCCTCCATCCCTCTGGAATGGGATCTATCTGCTGATCTCCACTGCTCTCTCGGGTCATCAACAGAGTGCGCTCTTGACTCAGCAACAGCATCGTCCGGGTCTCGCATCTGCTCTATCTGATATCCTCGGACGTCTCGCACAGCATGCCCGGAGTGATGAGATGAAAGGGAGGGAGGGAGCGGGAGGTTGGTCGGAGATCCGACCTCCCTAGAAGGTGGACTGGAGTGATGGTCAGAAGATGGAGAAGAAGCCGTAAAAGTCGGCTCAAAGTGAGGGGGGTCCATCATCCAGGGGTAAAGGAGAAGAGAAATGAAGGGAGGTGAGGGAGGGGAACAAGATCGAAGGGATCTGGCAATCAAACAAGATGAACAAGCAAACCCCCAATTCACCTACGCACACAGAGCTGAAGACCGAAGGGATCGGTCAATTATCTTGTCAATTTTATTTTAGGTGATCATCCAGTCTATCAGAGCGATTACGTGAAGTAAATAGGTATCCAAATCTTTCTCAACCGACTGTCCCGTACTGAAAGCCAGTAATCAGTCAAGAATAGATCGGAGGCTCTATCCTAATGTGCGGATCACTCTCTCGCTCATCCAAACCAGACAAGGAGGGGGTTACTCTCCCCAAGACAGATTTTTCGTGAAGTGTCTTTTAGGTCAAGTATGATTAGCAGTCCCGATTTTATTGTTTTTGTTTTTTTTAGATATTTTTCAAATATCAAACAAACGCCTAACGAATTTTTCGGTTCTCCTGGTTATTAAGTCCGAAAACAGGGGGGAGAAGACGAAAAAGCCGATGCACGATGAAATCAATGATGCATGCAAAGTAAGGAAGGCGTACCTGACTCCAGCACTCTACATGCAATATGATCCGCGCATAAATGTAAAGACAGGAAATAAACTACCTAAATGATGCAAGCGGAAAAAACCGAGTCCTAGATGAGCAACTTCTAGCGCAGAACCGTCTAACTCAGTCACTTGCCCTCGATCCAAAAAGTTCGGTCTTGGCTCACCCCTCCTCTTCTCGACAGGTCGAGTTCAGGAGTAGCGCTTGTGGGGCGGGCTCGCGGCGCGTAGGCTCTCAGGAAAGTGACTAAGTTATTTTTATTATTTATTATTAGCAGGTCCAATTAACGATCTATAGGAACAGATAATCAATTAAGTGTGCGGATCCTACTATTACGGCACAAGCACCAGAAAATCCTACAGCTAGGGGCTCGATCAAAAAGCCGCGTAAACACCGGAAAGGCAGTAAAAAAGTAGACAAAGCCGCGAAAAACCGCGAAAAACTGCTAAAGTTCTAAAGGGTCCCCCGAGCACACCGGTGCTCGGCGAAACAGACCCGAGAGTGTCCAAGCAGTCCAAGTCCCTGTATTATTACAATAATAATAAAATAATATCCTAAGCTACCTCACCCACTCAACTCTCTCTCTCTCTCTCGCTCTCTCCTGCGGCTTCGTGAAGAAGGAAGCCGCCTCCGCGTCGCTCGGGTGCTCCGACGCTCCTAGGAATGCCGCCCTCGCTCCTCGGGCCCTCGCAAGAAAAAGAGAGAAAAGTGGTCAGTCCAACAGTTATTCAAAAATATCAGAAGAATATATATATACAAAAATCTATACAAAAAGCCGCGAATCAAAAAGCCGCGGAAAAATCTAAAAGACTACTAAGCCGTGCTCCCCGGCAACGGCGCCATTCTGCTGACACAAAAATCCCCAAGCGACTAAGGTAAAAGGTATGGAAATATAGGTCGTTGCGACCTCAGCCACTCGGAATGTGTCAATCAAGAAAAATCGAACCGCGAAACGAGTCAAAAATCAAACAAGGCAAAACAAGCGGTCCTAGCTATGAGTTTAACCTGGTATAGCTCCCAGGGTCGAACACAAGGAGCACGGGTTGGCCAAAGGCCTACGAAGTAGTAAAAATGAGAGAAAATACAGAGAAAATCTTTTTAGTGATTTTTAATGATTTTTAGATTTTTTTGGAAATTTTTAATATATGAAGAAAATGAGAAAAACAAGACAAAGCACACTTGAGCAATTTATTTAACACACCAAAAATCAAGCAAAAATTCAAGAAAAATTGTTTTTATGCTTTTTGGGTTTTTAAGTGTTTTTGGTGAATTTTTGGGGTTTTTATGACGGGTAAATTATTTTCTAAAAATCACACAATGCAAAAAGGGGAAGGTACTGTCCAGCAAGGCTTAAGACCCAAAAATAAAATATTTAAGTATCTTAAAAGGCCCTGAAGGTAATTTTCCTGTATACTAGATAGACTAAGGAAAATTTAGGCACCCTAATTATTGTTTTTGGATTTTTAATTTAATTATTATAATTTTTATGAGTTTTTGAGGGTTTTTCAATTTTTAGGGTTTTTACTCAATGGAAAATAGCCAAACTTGGCTAGAAAATCAAACAACAAGCAAACAACAGTATCTAATTTTTTTAGAATTTTTGGTGGGGTTTTTATATTTTTTTGGTATTTTCAAACCTAGACAGTAGCTAAAAAGTAGGTTTTTGAATTTTTAAAAATACTCAACGAAATCAAAAATGTCCTCAAAACTCCCTAAAATTCCCACACCATGGCAGGAGCCATGTGTCAAAATCTCATGGAATTTGGAGGTAATTTGATATTTTATTCAAAAATGAAAAGGGGGCACAGTGCACAGGGACGTAAGTGCAAATACCCGAGGATCTGGGGGCCCAGGTGCAAAATACCCAGCAAGTCACGCGCGTGGCGCGTGGCTGGGGCACTCAGGGGCCTCTTTGTAATAAAAACCCACTCCTGGGACCTTTTGGTAACTGGTACCAAAAAGTCCGAGGGTACGGGTGCAAAAAGCCCACTAAAATCCGCACATGTCCAATAAAAACGCTCACAGGGGCACAACTGCAAATACCATAAAATATTTCTTCATTTCATAACAACCCAGATCTACAGGATAAAAGATGTAAAAAGCCCAACTAAACACGTGACGAAGCACGTGGTCACATACACACAGGGGCATACATGCAAATAAAACTAAGCACAAGGTCCATCATGCAATTTACCCTACGTAAATAAAGTTCTAAAAATATATACAGGACTAGGACGAAAAAGACAAACTAAGAGGGGGGCCTAAGTAATTTACCCCTTTATTCGTCGACGGCCAGATGCGCGCCACGTGGAAGATCGGACGGTCCTAGATGGCTGGCGCTTCTCTTCTTCAGCTCCTGGGCCCGATCGACGGTGCAGAGGGGGCCACGTGGAAGATCGGTCGGCTCAGGTGCGGTGGAGTCCCTCTCTCTGCTCTGACGGTCCAGATGCGCTCCTCTGGATAATCAACGGCTGTAGCTCCTCGGAAGATGGACGGCTGGGATTAAAACTGGAGCTTGGGAGCCATCGGACGGTGCTGGAGGATCGTGGAAGAACACGACGCCGGCGAACTTCGCCGGCCTCGTGCGTGAGCTGCAGTCCTCTTCAGCTGCTGCTAAGGATCGGAACAGGTCCGCGGTGAAGCCCCGCAGCTAGTGGTAGCCTCCGATGGTCCACCCGAGCCCTGGAGGGGCTCCGGTGAGCTCGGCGGCGGTGCGCCTCTGGTCTGAATGTGAGGGGGGCTCAGATGCCCTCCTCTCGACCTGCAAAATACGCCAAAGGCTTCGCGGGTCGAGGGCAAAGTGCCTCGACCCCAATAAGCGAAGTGAGGGTGATCGGTGCGGTGGGATGAACGAGCTCCGGTGAGCGACAGGTGGTGGAGCTCGACTCCCAGCTCCGGGGCGAGCTGGGTTGAGCGAGTGGGCGAAGAACGTGCGTGAAGGAACGACGAAGGTGTGTGGAGGTTCTGATGATCGAAATAATGCACGAGATAGCCGGAATCAGGGGAACACGTCGGAGGATGGATTTGGGCGAAATCGGAAATTACACTAAATGGCTAGGCTAAATGGATACCTGGGTGATGCGGGAGACTGGGCTGGAGCTTAGCTAGCTCCTGGTCCTTGCCTCAAGGGTCGTCAACGCCCGAGGCTCGAGCTCCGGTCAGACGTCGGAGCACGGCTGCAAGAAGCGGCCGGATCGATGGTCCAAGCACCTCCCCCTCGCTGCGACACCGGCGGAGGCAAGCTGTCACCTTGCTGGTTGCGATGGAGCTCACTGGAGAGAGAATGGGGAGCCAAAGATGGCGTGAGAGTGCGGCGGAGCTCGGGCTTTATAGTGCTAGGGGTCCGGGAAGAAGAGGATCGGGCGAGCTTGGGAGCGCGCGGATCCCGAGGGGGCGGCTCCGGCGAGCATGCCGGATGCAAGAGGAACAATCCGGACCCGGGGCTCGGTGATTTGGCGGTCGGATCTGGTGGGGGAAATGGGGAGCAGTCGGGTCGAAACCCAGATCCGCGGCTCTGGTGGTCCTGGGGGAGGTGTTGACCGGGGGTCAACAATCCCCCGTGGACCAATCAGAGCCCGCCAAGGGTGGAATTTTTATTCTATTTTTTTTGGGCCTTTAAATGGCCGAATTTCCAAAAACTTAAAACATAAAAAATGTTTGTTTTAATTTTTTCTATTTTTTTGTGATTTTTAATTAATTTTTGGAAATAAAAATAAGGTATATACATAGTAGCTATACATAGGTATGTATACACTATATTGATTTTTGATTTTTGATTTTTAATTAGTTATTTTTATACATTTTTATTCCTATTTTATATTTTATTTATTTATAGGATAAAATGAGGAATAAAAAGCTATTTTTATTTTATTTTTATTGTTTATATACATAGGGGAAATAATTATTTATGCACAATTATATACATGGTATATATACAAGATATTTTTGTGTTTTTAATTTTGTAATTTTTATTTGATTTTTGTTTTAATTCTTTTTATTTATTTTATTTACAAAACATAAAAAGGAATATTTACAAAAAGTTTTGGAAATAAATAAATTTATTTACAAGGTGAAATAAATAAGGGTGGTGGTCTATGTACAAGGTGAAAAGTTCTTTTTGGGTTTTTGATTTTTAAACTTTTTATTTTGTTTTTAATAGTTTCTAGATATATACAAAATATATACAAGTGTATTTTTGGATGAGGAAAGAAATATTTCTTTATTTACATAAATATTTACACATGAGCCCCTATCTCCCTCTACTTGTGGCTTTTATGCGGTCAGGCCCATGCTGAGCCCTCCCTTGGGTTAGGTTGCTCAATATTTATTCTAAATATTTCCCTCTTTTTCTTTTTCCTCTTTATTCTTTTATTTTTGCACAAAAACATGCTAATTACATATTTTTACAAAATGCGTGCTTTTGCTAATTATTGATATTTACATATATCTACATGTATTTGCAAAGGTTTTTGTAGCTAAAATATAAGAATAAAGAGTGATGAATGGGTATTCATCAATGCACAGATTCCAGTAGAGGAGAGCTTGGAGAGTGATGACCGTCCGAATGACTAAGGTAAAGGTACAGAAATATAGGTCGTTGCGACCTCAATCACTCAGACTAAGTCAATCAAGAAAAATGATGAACCACTCGAAAAATACGTAAAATCAAAACAAAGCGGTCCTGCTATGATATTAACCTGGTATAGCACCCAGGGTCGAACACAAGGAGCACGGGTTGGCTAAAAAGCCTACGAAGTAGTCAAAGAAAAAGGGAAAACATTTTTAGTGGTTTTTAATTGTTTTTAAAGTTTTTTTGTATTTTTAATATGTGAAGAAAGTGAGAAAGACTAAAAACAATCACACTTGAGCAATTTATTTAAAGCATCAAAAATCAAGCAAAAATTCAACAAAAATTGTTTTTATGTTTTTTAGGGTTTTAAGTGTTTTTTGGTGAATTTTGGGGATTTTTATAAGGTGTATTTTATTTTCTAAAAATCAAACAGTGCTAAAAAGACAAGGTACTGTCCAGCCAGGTCCAAAACCCAAAGATAAAATATCTAAGGATCTCAAGAGGGCCTGGAGGTAATTTTCCTGTATACTAGAGAAAGCAAGGAAAATTCGAGCACCAAAATTATTGTTTTTGGGTTTTTAGATTATTTAATATGATTTTTATGAGTTTTTAGGTGTTTTTGAATTTTTAGGGTTTTTAATCAAGCAACACAACAGAAACAACACCTAATTTTTATGGAATTTTTGGGGGTGTTTTTATATTTTTTTGTAATTTTTAAATCTAGACAGTAGCTAAAATGATGGTTTTTGAATTTTTAAAAATAACAAATAAACTCAAAAATGTCCTCCAAAATTCTCAAAAATCCTACAACATGGCAGGAGCCATGTGTCAAATTTTCATCGAATTTGGAGGTGATTTGATATTTTATTCAAAATCAAAAAGAGGGCAAAGTGCACAGGGACTTAAGTGCAAATACCCGTAAATCTGGGGGTCCAGGTGCAATTTTCCCAGCAAATCACGCACGTGGCGCGTGCCTGGGGCACTCAGGGACCTTCTGGTAATAAAAACCAAGTCCTAGGACCTTTTGGTAACTCGTACCAAAAAGTCCAGGGACGGTTATGCAATTAACCCACTAAAAGGCGCACATGTGCAAATAAAATGTTCACAGGGGCATAAAAGCAATTACCAAAAAGTTTCTAATCATTCATGAACCAACCAGAACTACAGGATAATAGTTGCAAATAACCCAGACAAAGCACGTGGCGAAGCACGTGGATCACACATACAGGGGCATAAATGCAAATAAAAACAAGCACGAGGTCCAATGTGCAATTTACCCTACGTAGATAAAACTCCTAAAATACTTACAGGACTGACACGTAAAACAAAAACTAAGAGGGGGCCCTAAGTAAATTACCCCTTGTTACGTCGATGGCTGGATGCGCGCCACGTAGATGATCCAACGGTCTCGGACGTCAGGCGCTTTTCTTCTTCCGCACGTGGGCCTGATCGACGGTGCAGAGGGGGGCCACGTGGAAGATCGAACGGCTGGTGGGTGCTGGTGGTTCCCTCTCTCTGTTCTGACGGTCCAGATCAACCCTCGAGCGGATCGGACGATAACTGCTCCTTCGTGGATGAACGGTCACGATGCGAACTGGAAGGCGGGACTGATCGGACGGTGCTCGAGGACCTTCGAAGAACAGGTGGCCGGCGAGGTTCGCCGGCCTCGTGTGCGTGCTAGGGTCCTCCTCAGCTGCCTCCAAGGATCGGAGAAGATCGGCGATGACGTCCCGCAGCTGGTGGTGGCCTCCGATGGCCCAGCCGAGCCCTGGAGGGGCTCCGGCGAGGCCGGCGGCGAGAAGCTCCTGGCCTGGAAGTGAGGGGGCCTCAGATGGCCTCCTCTTGACCTGCAAAGTATACCAGAAGCTTCGCGGGTCGAGGACAAAGTGCCTCGACCCGAAGAAGCGGCGTGAGGGTGAACTGTGGGTCGAGACGAGCGAGCTCCGGCGAGCGGAGGACGGTGGAGCTCGAACCCCAGCTCCTGTGCGAGCTGGGTTGAGTGAAGGGGCGGAGAAGGTGCGTCGAGGGATGGCGGAGGTGACTGAGTTCCGATGATCGAGAAGATGTACGATATAGCCGGAATCAAAGGAATACGTCGGAGCTTCGATTTGGGCGAAACTACAAATTAAGCTAAATAGGCGAGCTAGAGTGCTACCTGGGTGGAGTGGAAGACTGTGCTGGAGCTTAGCTAGCTCCTGGTCGTCGCCTCGAAGGTTGTCACTGCCTGAGGCTCGAGCTCCTGCTAAGTGGCGGAGCACGGCGGCGCGAAGTCGCCGGATCGATGGTCCGGGCACCCCCTCCTCACTGCGACAAAGGCAATCGCGAGCTGTCACCTCGGAGATTGCAATGGAGGTCACGGTAATGAGAGTGGCGAGCCAAAGATGGCGAAAATGAGCGGCGGAGCTCGGCTATATACGTGAGTGCCGACCCGACTAGGGCTGGTCGGGTAGGGCTGCGAGGAGCGCGGATCCCAATGCGAATACCCCGGCGGTCATGTCGGATGTACAAGGAATCAATAGGACCCAGGGTTTGCGGAGAAGGCGCGCGGATCAAGCGCGGAAAAAGAGGCGAAACCGGGTCGGGCGCGAGATCCGCAGGAGAAGGCGGTCCGCGGAGGGAGTTGACCGGAGGTCAACATCTCCGTGGACCAACCAGAAGCTGCCACATGGAGAGGATTTGGAGCTCAAAAATAAGGTAGAAAATGGCCGATTTTGTAAAAATCCAAAACATGAAATATTTTTCTTTTATTTTTTTCTATTTTTTGGTGATTTTTAATTAATTTTTGGAAATAAAAATGAGGTATTTACATTATATAGGTGTATATACAATAAGGAGGCTTTTGATTTTTAATTTTTAATTATTATTTTTATACAATTTTTATTCCCATTTTATATTTTATTTATTTATAGAATAAAATGAGGAATAAAAGGATATTTTTATTTTATTTTTATTATTTATACACATAGGTGAAATAAATAGATATATACAACTATGTACATGGCATATGTACAATATGTTTTTGTAATTTTAATTTTTGTTATTTTTATTTGATTTTTGTTGTGTTTTTTTTATTTATTCTATTTACAAAATATACCATAGAATGTCCACAAAAAGTTTTGAACATAAATACATTTATTTATAGGGTTAAATAAATAAGGGATGATGGTTTATGCATATGGTGGAGGGATATTTTTGCATTTTTGATTTTTAAATTTTTATTTTGTTTTTAATAGTTTCTAAATATATACAAAATATGTACAAACATATTTTTGGTTGAGGAAAATACAATTTTATTTATTTACATAGATATCTACACATGAGCTCCTATCTTTCTCTACTGTGGCTTTTATGCGGTCAGGCCCATGCTGAGCCCTCCCTTGGGTTAGGTTGCTCAATATTTATTCTAAATATTTCCCTCTTTTTCTTTTTGATCTTTATTCTTTTATTTTTGCACCAAAAACATGCTAATTATAAATTTTTACACAATGCATGCTTTTGGTAATTATTTGTATTTACATATATCTACATGTATTTGCAAAGGTTTTTGTAGCTAAAATATAAGAATAAAGAGTGATGAATGGGTATTCATCAGAGAGCGCATTCCTGGCAGAGGTCACTTTTGAGGCAGCAGACCGTGTTCCCGATAGCGAGGCAGCCGATTTGTCGTTTGATTCAGATTCAGATCCCTCGGAGTCATACATTGATTGAGCAGAATTTGATGATATGCTTCCATGTCTGATTTCAACAGAGCCAGTAGCTAGGGTGGAGACCGAGCTGATTCAGAGTATAGAGACACCAACAGAGCAGTCTTCACCAGACCTTCAGATTCAGCGAGAGTTCTCCCACACGGATTTGGTTGCGTTCACTTAGACATTTCAGAGACCAGATCTGCCATCTCCCAGTTGTCCAGAGCGAAAGACCTTACCGCAGTCACTGAAGTATAGGTTCCTTGTGGGCGAGCATGAGATGCACCCAGTCATTATCTCAGCAGATTTGAGTGGAGAGCAAGAATCTCGTTTGATGGAGGTTCTTGAAAAGAACCGCAAGGCGATAGGATAGAGTGTAGCCGATCTCCAGGGGATATGTCCAGCCCTGTGCTCCCACCATATCTATCTCGAAGAGGGCGCGAAGCCGTCGCGTGAGTTCCAGCGGCGGCTAAACCCAAATCTTCGAGAGGTTGTCATGAAGGAAATCTCGAAATGGTGGAGCACTGATTTTATCTACCTCATCTCCGACTCCAAGTGGGTTAGTCCATTACATGTGGTGCCCAAGAAGATGCGTATCACTACAGTTGTGAGTGAGTCTGGAGAGGAGATCGCTACCCGGGTACCCACTTCTTAGAGGGTCTGTGTGGACTACAGACGATTGAATCATGCCACCAAGAAGGATAATTTCCCTATGCCTTTTATTGATCAGATTATAGAGAGGCTAGCAGGGAAGAGTCATTACTGCTTTCTTGATGGGTACTCCGAATACAATCAGGTAGCCATTGCACTAGAGGACCAGGACAAGACCACATTCACTTGTCCCTTTGGGACATATGCTTTCGAACACATGCCCTTTGGTCTATGCAACGCTCCGATGACATTCCAGAGGTACATGTTGTCCATCTTTTCGGATATGGTCGGTGAGTGCTCGGAGGTCTTCATGGACGACTTTTCGATCTACGACGATGGGTTTGATGCTTGTCTTGAGTGCCTAGACCGCGTCCTACAACGATGCATCTAGGTCAACCTTGTGTTATCTTGGGCGAAGAGTCACTTCATGGTGACTCAAGGGACGTTGCTTGGTCATATCATCTCCAACAGGGGCATGGAGGTCGATCCAGCTAAGGTGGATATCATTAGAAAACTCAATCCACCATTCAACTTGCGACAATTACGATCTTTTTTGGGGCATGTCGGTTTCTACCGATGATTCATTCATGATTTCAGTAGGATTGCCTTACCGTTAACTGATTTGCTGACCAAAGACACCGAGTTCATAGTCGATGATAAGTGTCTTGCGTCATTTGAGACTCTCAAGTTGAGGCTCCTATCCTCCAGCCGCCTGATTGGTCTCTCCCATTCGAGATCATGACGGATGCCTCCGATTTTACCGTAGGGGCCGTGCTGGGACAAAGGAGGGATGGAGTACCATTTGCTATTCACTACGCTAGTTGTACTTTGTAAGGCTTTAGATGATTATGTGATTATTTCGTATTGTGTGCCTCTTTGTTATCTGAACTTGGTTTTCGTGAATATTTGAAACATCAATTTCGTTACTATCTCTACTCCAAAATGTGTTATTCGTCAATTATTGTTATCATTTGTAATTGTTAACGTTTTACATTTTTTTTAAATTGGGTTCCAAATTGCGATTGTATCTGTAATCACTTTTTTTATGAGATGACATCTTCGTCTGCTTTCATTGTGCTTGGTAAATTAAATAGTTGATGGGATAAGTTCCTTTTGAATATCGTTGTTTTCAAATGCTAACTCATATCAATGAAGGACTTCCATATCATGTCTTATTAATGATAAACAAGTATTATGTTCTTTAAGCATACTTTAAAATACTTACTCCGTGCCCTCCAATTGTTAATAGTTATTGGTATGTTTCTTGGGTGATAATCATAGTTGCACTATTTATATTTTAATTTATAATCAAATTGGATATGCTACGATAATAAAATGTCTATTAGATATTTTCGAACAATAAGGTTGCTGATTTATTTTAATATATATATATATATGTATATTGTTGTATCAAATTAGTATATACGCATCTTTCTACGAATGCACATGTTGTTTTTAAATTAACTTACAAAATTCGTTAATAGCCATTTACTTATACATTTGAGCATGCTATCTCACATTTGATATCATAAATGGTCCTTTGTTGTATCCGTCTTTCTATGATATTGTTTTCACGAATGAATATTTTATATTGCATCTAACATACAATTTCTTATAATTATTGTGCAAACTCTCCTATCACCCCATTTATTATATAACTGGTCCTTTTATTTCAAGGATGTGATGTAATGTTGTATTTTTTATAATTGTTTAAATATTATTGTAGATTAATCATATGGTTTGCTTTATATTGATATATTTATTTGAGTTATATTTGACCCTCTTAAAAAAGGACATTTTTCGTGCCATTTAGAGTTAATAGTTGTTATTCGAGTTGTATTTGTTATTCTTAAGAAACAAAAAATTGTTCCATTTGTACTAAATGGTTCTTATTTGATTTAAAGTTATAAAAATTTGTGCCAATATATTTTTTAACGTTGTTTAGATTATCAAGTTTTTTTGTTATGATCGAAAACAAATTGAGATTCAATTTTTCATTACATTGGCAAACCTCAAGTTCTTTGTTGATAGACTGCATACATAACATTTTATTATTGTGTTGTTGGGTCATGAAATGAGTCCTCCTAAGCATGGTCCTATCGGTGAACAGAGTTTGAAGATGTTGCTGCTTTGAGTGAGTTTTGAACGACTTCTAATATTCTTATACCAATTCATGCAATCTGAACACGTTGTTCCTTTTCACAAAGAGAAATTGTCATATTAAAGCTACTTATACATTTAAAGTTTGCATTGGTTTTCAAGTTCAAGTATTTACCCTAGGAAAAGATGAAAAGTTATATGGGGTCAGGTATTCGTGTAGTTAGTTTCTTTTTTTTTCTGTAAGTGCCTCCTGCTCCACTTCCTATATGTATTAAGAGTAGGCATTTCATACTATTAATATACATAATCTACTAATCATATATCAAGTTACATCTTATATTACAACATGCTTAAAGTAGATATGTGATTTCCTTACCTTTGCCTTCTATTTTGTTCTGCTAATTTAATATTCTTTCGATGATTTTTTTATTTCTAGCTTACTTTTAGGTACTGCTCTAATTTATTTATTGCATCCAATAACATACCTTTGAATACGTTATCTTAATATTTGTTCATATTATTTGTAGGCAGCTTCAAACTAAATGGTGAGAGGTGATCATTGTTTCATGCAAAAATGTCATCAATGGTAGCATTGTTTAAAGACTTTTTTATTTTCTTTGAATAAATTCATTTCTAAATTACATTTTAATTATCATTTATTGGTTCCATGATTTTTCGTAAAAGGGATTTTTTATTATACAAAATACCAATTATTATTCTATTGTAATCAACTTATTCAGATTCTATATGATAAAAGGTATTATGTATAAAAATGCTTGGGTAGTGTTGGTAAGAAAATACTGACTCGATTTAAAGTAGGCACTTTTAACATATGCTCTTGGGAAATGTTCTTTCCTATGCTGAGCACATACTCCTACTATAATATTATGCATATGTACTTATCGCTATTGCCATATCTTTATCACATACATGTGACCGAGTAAATGGAAGTTTAATCCAAATAGTGCTAGAAAATAACTAAAATGGGTTATATCTCTTTTAAATAAAATTTCAAAATAATCATTCGATTACATTTAAGAAAATTATAATGTGATCAAAATAATATGTAAAAATTAATAAAACTTATTGCATATCTATATAATTTTTAAAAGAACATAAAAAAATATGAAAACTATGTATGGCAATGTATTCTTTTAGAATTAGCTAAATCTAGAAGGTTAATAATTACGTTGATTTTAACATAATCTCATGTGCAAATTTTCTATGCAAATACATTGCCACCATTGTCGTATAAAAGATATTATTTTGAAAACTCTGTCATAATTCTCTCTTTGTTTCATTTTTCGCACATGCATAACTACTGAGTTATTTTTCGATGTGTGTAATTATTTCGACGGTTGTTAGACATATATTATTTTGAATATCTTTTAGAAGATTTAATGGCAACAATTTTAAACCTTTCGCTTTTAGCTCTATTTTAGGTAGTCCTTTCTAAGGAAAAAATATAAAATTTCCAATGTTTCATGTATCATATAATACCGGTTGTTCATGGGATATATGATTTGATTGTTATTAACTGTTAGCATTAATAATTATTTTATGTGAAACGATACTTCTCAAAATTACTTACTTTGTTCCAAAAATATTTTATTCACTTATTTATTCCATTAAAGAAAATTGTACTCTAATATCTCCATTAGTTTTATAATTTTGAAAATATTTCAAAAATTTCCTCCAACCCGCCGTGGAGTGCGGGCAAATATACTAGTACTAAAAAATAGGAAGGCGTAACAAAACTCAACACGTGGGCACGAAGAGGCTACACATGCAAAAAACAATGACAGACACCGCTCTCTTTTCTTTCACATCCAAGAAGGCCTCCCATGAGGTTTTATTCACAAATAGGCAACGAAGACTCTTCCCTTTAGATATGTCTTCTTCTCAAATATTAAAGAAGTCACAACTTTGATGTTACATATTGGAGTTCACTCGAACACTTTTAGTGCTCTTGACAACCACCAACTTAGATTGTAGCAGAAGTGATATCTGTGCCCAAAGGAGAGAGCGTAGCATCAATGTTCTCTATAAAAACTGCCCCAATGTGGCAAGTTCAATGGGCGGTAAGAGCATTGCCATAAGGAGCACCTCTAGCAAGTTCAAGGTGAAGAACCGACAGATTGAATATTTACACGGCCACAACACAACAACTGTGGCTCTTCCTTTCAAGTATGAGTTTATTTTATAAACGCCAACATTCCCATGTGAGTACCTACTGCCATTGGAATTCTGCTGATCTAGGCTATAGATCGGTAATTTTTAATGTTGACTCCAGTCTTTCGCCAAAGAATACGCCAAGACTACCATGGTGTTTCCTTCATAGGGACTTTTTTTTAATAATTATTAAAATAGTCGTATTTAATTAAATAGATATCATGTTAAGAAAATTTAAAAATAATCATTTATTGACACCTCAAGTGTATATTTGGGAAGCCAAGTCCAAATGGGCTTCTCAGGCATCGATTTGGGGGAGAGACGCCAACGGTCATCCCCATACTGACACTTGAGATGCCAATTTGGGAGGAGACATTGGTGAAAATGGCTGTTGCTCCTCCCCATTTAACCCTATAAATTCTCCCTCACTCTCTCCATTTCATCAGATCTACTCCTATTCCTCATTTCTTCCTCTCGATCCTCTCATTTCTTCTTCTCAACCCTCTTAATCTCTCTCGGATTGCTCTTCTCCCGTATGATTTTTGTTATTTTTATTAGAGTACATGCGAATCTGGAATTTCCTTTTTTTGTAACCATATTTTTACAAGTTTTTGATCAATAGAGGAGAATGTATTTTTGTGGATATTATGTTATATCTCATGATCTATTCAGATATATTTGCTCGCTTTGAAGATAATCTTCATTCTAGGCAACTTTAAATTTATACATATAAAATTTTAATTGTAACTATTAATGAGACGTGCAAATTTAGTTAATAACACACACTTTAGTTGTCGTTTCAATATGTATTAATTTGTATGTGTTTTAAATATTCTAATGTTAAAATCAATTACCCTCTTATGAATGGAATTACTTAGATTAAATATTCATCTTTGTGTGATTTAAATATCCGCATGAATGTAAGTGCTATATTAAAGCGAAATGTACACAATTTTAAAATGTATATGCAATTTTAAAAATAAATATTAATTTCATAGAGAAAATTAGATATTAGATTAAATATTCATCTTTATGAGATTTAAATATTCACATGAATGTGTCATGTCAAAGCAAAATGTAAAAAAATAGAAATATTTATGCAGTTTTAAAAATAAATATTAATACTATAAATTCAATATTAATCCTTACATTTAAGATAGAAAATGAGTAGTTATATCATATATTTGTATTTTACATCTATAAAAAATTGTAATTTTGAATATATGTGTGCCATTCTGCTATCCACAGTCGTGATTGTATATAAATAAATTTGTTGATATCAAGCAGTATTTACTGTTAAATTAGACGCCTATGTATGAGGCAGAGGTTTTGACAAAACAAGAAAAATAATAAAAGTAAGGCAATGGACTCTTGTGAGAGATTACGGTGCCTTGCGAATACGGGATGCGATCAATTGATGCCATAACTCCAATGACCCCGAAAGTCCACCATCCTGATCCTATAAATTTGATGGGAACTTCGTTGTTGTTCATCCACATCCCATACCATCCATATATCATCTCAAGCATACATCGTACCCCTCGGCAAGCCATGGCCACCCGCGCGCTCGTGCTCGCGATGACGGTGCTCGCCTTGATGTTCCTTTCCAAATCGACCGCGGAGGATGTCATGACTGAAGGAGCACTCAGAGAGTGCGTCATGGCTTGCGTGGACGGCCGCCTCGCGTGCAGGGATGGTTGCGGCAGCGCCGATTGCATCGAGTTATGCGAGAGAATATACAAGGGATGTCTCCTAGCTTGTGCGGGGATCCATCCTCCTGCTCCTGCTCCTCGTCCTTGAAAGGATTCTGAATGATATGATATGCAATAATAAGGCATAAATAATGGAGCGTGAAAGATGGATTATACTGTAATTTATCTTCTCGCTGTACTAAATAAAGCAATTTGCTGTTGGTAATAGTTAGCTTCGTTTTCTGATATCTACCCTCGTATGTTCTCGTGCATCACTCCTTCTAGTTCAATGAACAGGTCGATGTCATCCTTATTTCGTCAGCCAAAACAGATGATATGTCGGAGGAAGCGGATCCTCCAGGCTGCTGTACAGCCAGAGCCACTCAATCACACGCAAAGGGCCATCAAAATCCAGATTTCGTGTGAACCACTCGATCTTAATCGAGCAGCTCTGGTTGTACAACTGATTTTGCTGGCCATCAAAATCAGGATTTGCGATTACTCTACCGTGTTTCAAAGTGGTATAAATATGTTTATCATAAAAAATGGAACGCCTCGATGATCAGACATCTGCTGCTCTTATCCAAGAACAGGGAAGAACATCACGGGAGAGCTTCAATCGGCTCCTCCTTCCTCCTCCGATGGTCTTTGACACTCTTCTTTGGCTCTAAATGATCCTGACGTCGTACTCCAATAACTGGATGCTTCAGAATGGTTCTTGGAGCTCGAGCGAGGTCCAACAAGGTCGAGGAAGCTTTGGAGTTCCAGGACCCCTTTTCTCGGACAAAAGCAACCTAGGAGGGGTCCTTATCCTCTAGGACCTCCAATTTTAGTCAAAGCACGCAAAAAGCAATGTCCAAGTGGTTTAATCGTGGTGAAATGGAGTGGAATGGGCACAAGTGGCGGGCCTCCAGCAATCGACGGAGTAGGAGGCCCGATCTCCTGATCCAGGGAGGATCAGGATGAACGGAGATACACGAGGCAAAGTAGAAACGAGAGGGAATGAAATGTGGGTGATCTGATGGTCGGAGAACGATGAAGTCACAACGAAATGGTCGCCGGAGCTCAGCTCCGATGAACTACGAGTTTCAAATTTCACGAAATAAAATGCAATTTTAATTAAAACTAAAACCTAAACTATTCTAATCTAAGTTCTAAGAACAAGAAATGAGCTACAGTTAGGGCTCTACCTTAACAAATGAAGGAGCCGAAGGAGCTCCGCCATTGGCGGCTGACGATGCCCAGATCTCAACTTCCACTCCTCTTCCTCCATGTCAACGAGTCCGACAAGACTCCTGCTGTCGCCAGGAATCTATAAGGCATAAGAATCAGGGATTTCGAGGGGCTAAAGGGGATCGAAAAAGATGTAATGTACAAGAGGAGGTTTCACTGGGATTTCCGATCGCAGCATTGATCCATCGATCGAGGAGGTGCTCCAACATGAAAGACCAAGGATCGAGGTACAAAAACGATGAAGGATCTGATCCCCTAAAAAGTAAGATACGATGGGGATAAATCGAGGAAGTCTATGGCCCAGGCCCGTGAGATGCAAACCTAGGGAAGAGTGGGGAGTTGACCAAGGTCAACTCTGATCACGCCCTCGTTGGACCACGTAGGACAAAGAAGACACAACTGGCTAGAATTTAATTATTAATTCAAATTAAAATATTAAATGATTTTTATTAATTTTTAGTCAAAACATAAGAAATATTTATTTTATGTAATATTTTAGTATGATTTTTATTAATTTTTTCGAGCTTATTTGTTGTGTGTTTATTTTTACAGGTATAAATATATGTATATTGACATGTGTATTGGATATTTTATTTTCTATTTTAGATTTTATTGTTTTATCTACATAATTTATATATTTTTAACTTATTTAAATATATATAAATATATTTTTTATATTTTTTGAGGTTATATTACATTTAATTAAATATACATGTCTGTTATATAGGTATATGTATGAATAATTC
This sequence comes from Ottelia alismoides, assembly GCA_037367405.1. Taxonomy (NCBI): domain Eukaryota; kingdom Viridiplantae; phylum Streptophyta; class Magnoliopsida; order Alismatales; family Hydrocharitaceae; genus Ottelia; species Ottelia alismoides. The sequence continues at coordinate 84,759 of JAZKJV010001748.1, read as the reverse complement.
ATCAATGTATTTTTGTATGCTTATTTATTTTATTGTATTTTTAATGACTATTCTTTCTTCTAATTATGTACATATACTATACACAATATTTACAAATTTATTAAAATATTAAAATATAAAGAATAAATAAATTGGTTATTTTATTCAGTTATACTATACAATAGGATCCATTTGTAGAGTAGCAACGTCTCTTTTCATCAAGAGATGTCTTCTAATAACTAAATGCAATATTTAAATTTTAATGAAGACATAAAAGACAAATCCGATCGTCTGGAAATATAATCAGCCAACTGATTCATCGATTGGATGAAAGTGGCAGTTGACCGAAGTCCTCTAACGGCTATTAACAGCCAATAACTTTCCCAAAATGAGTCGGTTGGTCGTTCACCGATAGTCGACTGAATCAAATTAGTCGACTAAACTAAAAGATAGTTGATTGGGACGAAATTGAACTCTAATGGTAGAATATGACAATATATTAATTTGGTTGATTGAGTGTTGACATATTAAAGCCATTGTCTTTAAGGCTTAGTTGGCTGATTTTTGTTTTATTTAAGTGACAAAAATCCGAGCATAAATAAAATTTAATATGAGAGTTCTTCTGAAGAATATCTTCTCATGCAATGCTTTGTAATCACCTAACAGTTCTTTTCGGTTCCATTTTACTCCTCTGGACGACCCTCTTCCTCCTTACCATGGTGTGGATTTGGAACATAAATGTATTTTTTTATTTCAAATATATTTTTTCTATTTCAAATGGCAAATTCTTTATTTTAAATATATTAAAAAAATAAAAATCATATCTGGATCTGGTAAAATTGCATGTTGGATGTGATTTTTTTATTTTAAATTACTTACATTATTTTCGCGGTCTGAAAATCACTGAGTAAAAATTAGTATAACCTCGACGTCAGGGTGCTGATCACTGATAGTTTGCAGACCGTCGAAAAACAGGATCCAGAGATGCCTCAAATGCGAAATATAGGACAAAATAATCGTCGATATATAGGACAAAACCGTCAACAATGCCTTTGTCGGCGTAATCATCGACGATTACTTCAAAATTTTGATAGCAGTTAGCGACCTTCGTCAGGTGGACAACAAATGATTGCATAGATGGAAGGTAGAGTGATTCATGAGCTAGAGGAGATAAATGAGGTAAATAGGGAGTGAGAAGAGGGAGAGAAGTTGAATGGGAACGGATCTGAGGAATAAAGGGTGGACATGATGATAACAATATGATCAGAGGATCAAACGTCGAGACAAGCCTCCGATCTTGAGTGTTAATGTCACGATATGACGCTTATCCCTATATTTGAATGTGACATCTCTGGACGTTTACAAATATATTTAACACGTCGAGAAAGGTAACCTAAATATCTACATATATCAGATACAAATAAAAATAATATCAGAATTTAGTTTGTTTTTAGCTGTGTAGAGTGGATGGTCCCTGGTGCTGGGGAGGAGAGAGAAATATTTACCACATATAAATTCTCCTTGATGTCGAGCAGCGCATCGGGATTAATTCGTCGTTGGTACTTTCTGTAGAATTTGACGCGTACCATATTAAAAAGGATCTTGAAAAAATAAAGACGTAATAAAGCTCAAGGCATGGCGGATGGGAAAGGCAATTGACTCTTGAGAGAGAATGTGACCAATAAGTCCACCATTCTGAGGAAGAGGATCCTCTGCTGTAGAGGGGATTGCAGCAGAGGTGCTGTAATCCCCTTTAGTTTTTTTTTGTGATTTAGATTTCAAAATCCAATCTTATAAATTGGAACTTAGATTAATGATCTACATATCCTCCGAATTTCACTTCATTCAGATATTATTTGCTATTTTATCTTAATAGTTGAAGATTTGGATCTTTTTTAAATGGAGTTTAAGTTGCTTAGAGTTTGATTGCATGTTTGACCATTAAGATAAAATAGCAAATAATCTTGGAATGAAGTGAAATTCGGAGGATATATAGAACATTAATTTAGTATTCAATCTATAAGGTTGGATTTTGAAAATTAAATCACAAAAAAAATTTAAAGGGAATTACAACACCTCTGCTACAATCCCCTCTACAGCAGAGGATCTCTTCCCCCATCGTGATCCTATATATTTGTTGGGAACTTCGTTGTTGTTCATCCACATCCCATACCATATATCATCTCAAGCATACATCCCACCCCTCGGCAAGCCATGGCCACCCGCACGCTCGTGCTCGCGATGACAGTGCTTGCCTTAATGTTCCTTTCCAAATCGACCGCGGAGGTTGTCATGACTGAAGGAGCACTCAGAGAGTGCGTCATGGCTTGCGTGGACGGCCCCCTCGCGTGCAGGGATGGTTGCCGCAGCGGAGGGTGCATCGATCCTATATGCGGGGAAATATACAAGAGATGTCTCCTAGCTTGTGCGGGGATTCATCTTTCTGCTCCTGCTCCTCGTCCTTAGAATGACTTCTGAATGCTATGATATGCAGTAATAAGGCATAAATAATGGAACGTGCAAGATGGATTATGTTGTAATTTATTTTCTCGTTGTACTAAATAAAGCAATTTGCCATTGATAATAGGTAGCTTCGTTATCTGATATCTACCCTCGTACGTTCTCGTGCATCACTTCTTCTTGATCAATAAACATTTATACACAACAGAGGTCTGCTGTACAGCCAAGTCAGAGCCGCTCGATAATGATTGAATGGTTCACACACAAAAAGTCACCAAAATCTGGATTTTATGTGAACCGCTCGATCAACTATGTGCTAAAGAAAGATTCGTATGATTCATCGGATAGGGTATGCAAAGTATTTGTAACGTAAAAGAGTAATTTTGCAAAAGATGAGATAGAGATTCAAACTCGCCATGCGAAGGTAGCATCTATTTGCTTGCTTGGCTAATGTTTGAGCTTATCTTTAGTAGCGTGATTAAGAGACACCTTTGGATGAAGATTTTTAATAGGAATTTTCTGTTGAGATTTGTGATTATTCTACTATGTTTCAAACATTGATGGACCAGATTCGCTACCAACTCTGATATGATATCAATTGTTGGGAAACGACAAGGCCGGTACCAATTTTGCTTTGATACCAGTTGATGGGATACAACTCGGTATCATCTCCTCTCAGATATCAGTTCTTGGGGATACAAACCACCATACAAATACGGATGCACAATCGACCACCACCACAGAAGTACGTGAAAAAACGAACAACCAGAAATAACGATGGTTGGTCACCTCTCGCGACCACTAGAGAAGAAAGATCACTATAAATTAGAACGAGTACGACTCTCTCTCTGTTTCTCGCTCTCTCATATCGTTCTTCTCTCTCTATCTCTCCCTCCCTTTCTCTAAGGGCTCGTTTGGTAACCGGGTTACCCTCGAGTTATCCTGAGGTACCCCGGTTTATCCCCCTCTTTTGATGGGATGGATTAATTATTACAAATCATAGTGACATGACATTACATTCTTTATTTCAATCTTCTCCAACCATCATAACCATTCCAAACAGCTACTATTCCAATCAGGTTACCCCAACCCACTCCAACCTAGCAACCAAACGAGCCCTAACGGTTTCATTGTTCTTGTGGTGGTGACCTCCACTATATATATCCACACACACATACACACACACACACATTGTAACACCCTAACCCCAAACATAGTATCACATGGAAAACTCACAAAGTGTGGGTGTGGTATATAAGTGGTGGGGATTACTACTTGACAACTTGGGCTTAAGCATTTTGGGTGGTTGTTAACGGATCCAATTGGGTCCGAACCTAATAAGTTGTCAGGGCCAGTTTTCCTTGATAATGGACCGGGGACCTAAGCCCGGGACGTTACAAATGGTATCAGAGCCAAATTCCCTCTGACAGTGGAAAGGGCTACCCGAGAGGTGGAGCCGCCCCTAGAAAGAGGTTGGAGGAAATGGCTACCCGGAGCATGCAACCGCCACTATCACTGGAAAGAAGTGATGGGCCATGTCGCAACGAGGACGTTGCGAATATAAGTGGGGGAGGTTGTAACACCCTAACCCCAAACATAGTACCACATGGAAAACTCACAAAGTGTGGGTGTGGTATATAAGTGGTGGGGATTACTACTTGACAACTTGGGCTTAAGCATTTTGGGTGGTTGTTAACGGATCCAATTGGGTCCGAACCTAATAAGTTGTCAGGGCCAGTTTTCCTTGATAATGGACCGGGGACCTAAGCCCGGGACGTTACACATATGGTGTCAATGGGGTTGTCCTCTAGAGGCAGCCAACAAGGCTGCCCCGTCCTATTTTTTGTCAATTTTTTTTGGAAAATATCGTCATGTATATTCATCCTTATATCCATCCTATATGTCATTCGAATTTCATCAAAAATAGATACTCCTACGGCCTCGATCCAGACATGGTCGATTTAAAAAATCCCGCGACCGTTAAAAGAATGACTGTCTGGATGGAGGCTGTAGGAGTCTCTGTTTCTGATGAAATTCGAATGACACATACGGGGGATATAGGGATGAATATACATGGCGATATTTTTCCAAAAAAAAAACGAAAAATGGCGTGGGGGCAGCCCCATTTTTTCCTATATATATATCCTCGTGTGTATATATATATATATATATATATATATATATATAGGGCCCTTCCAATGAGGTGCACCTTTCCTGGGTGTATGGAAAGCCCATCACGAGATCCGTTAGATCTCGATCTAGCGGTTCTTCATCCAAAAGGGCATTTTAGTCCATACATTTTCATTTTAAATTTGAATTTAATTTCGAATTTGAAATTTATTTCGTCTTTATATTTTTCCATTTTTAGCGTGTCTGATTTGGTATTTTTTGTTGCTTTTTAGTTGTTGAATTTTCGCCAACATGGTAGCATTTTCCCGAAATGTAGAATAGCATATTTTTTTGTAATATTCCCCTTGATATTGTAAAACTACATCCTACATTGTAAAATAAAATCACAATTAGTAATATTTATATTATAATAATTGTATTTTTGATAACACTATTGTAAAAGATCATTGACGTTTTGTAAAACCTGTATGAAGATTGTAAATCCATCAGATCCTATTATGTGCGTTTTTCACAAATGCCAAGCATCTTTGTAAAATTCGAGTCCCTGTTATAATTTTGCATCCTGCATTGTATAATAAGATCACAGTTAGTAAAAAAATGATATGCAATTGTAAAATACGATATGAGATTGTAAAAAACTCGAGATTGCAAAACAGTCTGAAATTGCAAAATAGGTCATTTATATTGTAAAATACGATCTGGGATTGTAAACAAACACTCAAGATTGCAAAATAAGTCATTATATTGTAAAAACCTGGGCACGCTCTCCATCTCCAGCATCCTCTCTACCCCACCTCCTCCGCCCTTCTCCTCCACGTCCCACCTCCTCCATGCACGTCCTCCGCCGCCCACACACCTCCATTCACGCACTCCTTCAACCGTCTCCTCCATGATCCACCTCCTCCATGCGTATAAATGTAAAAAGACAGTCTAAAATTTGTAAAAAGATGATATGCTATTGTAAAATACGATCTGAGATTGTAAAAAAAACTTGAGATTGCAAAATAGTTCATTATATTGTAAAAACCTGGGCACGCCCTCCATCTCCAGCATCCTCTCTACCCGCACCTTTGTCGCCCTTCTCCTCCACGACGCACCTCCTCCATGCACCTCCTCTGCCCACACACCTCCATTCACATGAAACATGACCGCGAATCTCCCATGGCCGCGAATCTCCAGGGCGGGCGTGACGCGGTGGTCGGAACTGGAAGATGGGTCGCGAGGATCGACACCGGAGGCTCGTGCTGCGAATCGAAGCGAATCTGCCATTGCTGCGAATCGAATCTCCAGGAAAGGCATGTGGTGCTCATCGAATATGGAGACGGGTAGCAGAGAGAGAGGGAGAGAGAGAGAGAGGGAGAGGGAGAGAGAGAGAGAGAGGAGAAATTTGTGGAGATATTTGTTGCATTCTAAATATAGATATGCTAAAATGACCATAATGGGTTTTTCAACATTAAAAATATATAGACAACGCGTTGTTAATGGTAACCATCGGATTATTTGCGGATGGTCGTGATCGCGGGCTTTCTTTGCACCCAGGAAAGGTGCACCTCATCTGAAATATTCTATATATATATATATATATATATATATAGAGAGAGAGAGAGAGAGAGAGAGAGAGAGAGAGAGGGCCTTCCAATGAGGTGCACCTTTCTTGGGTGCTTGGAAAGCCACTCATAATGACCATAAGATGGGGATCTAATGGATGAGATTAAAACCACCAAGGAAAAGCTAGGAGTGGTATTCGAACTAACTAATTAGCTAAGATTAAGGAGGAGAATGAGCGTTTAACATAAAATAAAATATTTTGAAATTTTTTGAAATTTAAACATTTCTACAATTAATTCAAATTACTAATATAAAACATACCTAAAATAATTTATAACCTTATCAAAAACGTACGACCTGTATAACAATACAATAACTGTTAAGCTCGATGTGGTACTTAGAATTACTAAAATTTACAAAAATAAGGGCTACAATACTAAACTATGCAAAGGAATATAAAAAAATGCTGACATACATTCAAAAAATGTTAATGGATTTAGAATTACTAACATTATAATGAGAAATATCTTGATAATACAATATATGTTTGTTGTATAATACAATATAATGGAAACATAAATATTTGTTGTAATGTATTGCAAGTTGGAAATATAGTTCAATCTCGAAAAGAGCATACACATTTGCATCTGTTATTGTCGGTCTGTGTACATTAAATTACTAAGATTTACAAAATATTAAAACACAATACAATACACTGCAAAAGAATACAAAAGAAATCCAGGACTTTGTGAAATTGTTGCCAGTTATAACGAAATTGTAAACAAATATATGATATATAACATTTCCAATTACAATATAACAAACCACAACACAATTTCTGCATCTACAACTTTAACTCTTACTACCATAACCAAATGAAAAATTCCTATAACAAAGCTTCACACTATAAGTAAAACTTACCTTAAACGTACGACTTGTAATCTGACAAGCTCAATGTGTTACTTTAAATTACTAATAATTACAATAATATGCACTACAATACAAAACAATGCAAAGGAATACATAATAAATACTCACATATATGCAATAATTGTCATTTAATTTACCTTTTTTTTAGCAAACTAATGAGATATGTCTCCGCAAATTACTATATGAGAAAACATAACACAATATGTGAATACAAGAACTCTACCTTTTTAAACAAGTTTCAAAGATAAATATTTCTATAAAAAAACTTAACAGTATAAATCGAACTTGAGTAAAATTTTGATTTCACAAGTGATAAGAGCGTTGGGTTTACTTTAATTTACATAGATTTACAAATTATAACATTACAATACATTAGAGTTCATTAAAATACAAACTAATACAAAACGAACCAGTAAATTATATCACGTATATTACAATTTGTAACTTTGAAATACAAAGTTGATCGATAAAATACATTTTATAACGTAAAAAATACAATATCAAAATAAATTTTAATGTTATGAATCTTAAAATAATTATAGGATGAAATTTAGTATATAATAGATCATGAACTTGTTAAATAAATGAATTACTTTATAAATATTCATTATTTATTATAAAAAATACATTATCTAATAGAAAATAAAACGATCCCTTAACAGGGGTTCGATTTAATAAATAATATCTTTTGATAGATAAGAAATTTTGAAAAACATTCAATTAGCATGATGTAAGACAAATTGATCTTACAAAATTTAACTAATAAATCTATTTTTGAATGAATCAATGAATACTATGTACTAACAACGATGCAAAAAAGAAAGCTCTTCTAATTTTTTATAAAGAATAGCATTGAAAATTTGGAAGAAGGATGAAAGAATTCATACCTGGAAACGTGAAGAAGCTAAAGACGTTGTGGAATGGACAATGACGGGAAAAAAAATTTGAAATTTGAGATTATAGGATTATTTGAGAATAATATGTTTCTATTTTTAGCTAATACAATCAACTATTAAATATTGATTATACAACAACATAATTAATTTGACTTAAATAACTTAAAGTAATAAATAGGAAGACTTTATCACCGTGATTTCCGCCTGCGGTTACAAGGAGACAGAAACAGAGTTCCCTCCCTCTACGAAAGACATTGACGACTCAAGAACCCTAGGGGTTTTGTCACCTTCGATCCACGGCGGCAAAGGCACGAAGACGACGAAACTAAGAAGAAGACAACCAGGTCAGACATAGCTCTAAAATGCTATATTGATTAGATTTCTTAGTATTTGTATTCACAAAAAATAATCGTCACCGTAGAAAATGCATGAGAGAACTGTATATATTTTTACCATCTGATTATCTTTTATTGCAAAGGATGGATTTTTAAATCATCAGATTATTCATATCTCGTTACAATGATCTTTGCAAAATTACGACAGTAAAAAAACATGTAAACAATAAAACTTAGTTATACTGCTGTGCGAAAGCAAAAGATAAAATGTAAACAACAACATTCATGTCTGCTGTATAATATTAAAATTAAAGATGCATATTTTAGACGTCTATTTATGGTGTTTTAACATATAAGAAATTATAATGAAAATATTGTAGAGATGAGCTGCAACGAATCAGATTTCAATGAAATAAGGGGACCAAGAAAAATGAAAGAAAACTTAAGCGGTTCTTCTGATGAGGACAATGTGAAGGAAGCGGCTGATTCAAACCGCACAATTTCATTGGTCATGAAAGGTACATGAAATTAACTAAAAACTAAATCATTACGTGTCTTCTAAAAATATAATGTATTTGTTATTTGTGAATTACATTGAAGGGTAAAGGCATGAGTAAAATACCTGACATAGAAGATGCGGCTATTGAAGAGTACATGACTGAAAAATATGGCAGTAAGATACAAATTACATATCCCTTTAGATAATTTTGTAAATTCTTATTATTTAATCTGTTTTATGTGTTTTATACAAAATTACTATAAGAATGTGTTTACTTCTTTAAAGGTAAGGGTTACATACAACACAGATGCTTTGTGGAGCATTTTGTTCAATTCATAGATGCACATAGACCAACAACAAAGCAACAATGACTGATTAATAAGACTGCATTCTCGAAATTAATAAACATTGGAAAGGTTGATATCCAAAGGAGGATTCTGCAATGGATTGTTGAACAATATCAAGGAGGATGACAATTTAAATTTGGGAACCGGGTTCTGTACTTCACCGACGAAGACATAGGAGCAATATTAGGAATTCCAAGCACCGGCTTTGCAGTGACTGTGAAGGGCAGACACCTACAGTGGAAGAGCTATATTTTAGAGGAGATATTTGATTCTGGAATGATTTTCAATAGGAAGAAATTAGTCAGTATTTTGATAGATTTCTACGATAGAGATGATGATGACTCGGTGGCTGTTTACGTTACTTGCTTGATATTGTTCATGTTTTCCACGTTCTTGTTCCCAGATTGTGGATACTCTTTCCCAAGAGATTTACTCCATTACGTTGAATCTTTGGAAGATACTCGATTTTTTAATTGGTCAGACGCTGTAGCAAAAATGATTTTGTTCGACATGGAAGATGTATTGCATAGAATACATCAGAGGAGGCAAGGATCATCAAGAACAACACTTGGATATCTTACGGGTTGTGTAGCATGCCTATACGTAAGTAAACATGTTATTGTATAATAATTTATAAAATCATAACTAATCAGATATTTTTGAAAATTATAATAGGTTTGGATGTTAGAATACTGTTGCAAAGATCTTGTCGTCAACAGAGATCTATGTCCAAGGATACGGAAATGGGCAGGCTCAATAAAAGGTTTATCAAGGAGAATCGCTTCACTCACCAATGAACAGGTATGAAATAGTATATGCACATAAATAATACTATATATGACTTAATATTGTAAATGATAGTAATTTAAAGTTGACATACCTTTTTTTATAAACTACAAATGTATCAAATTGTAGGAGGTTTGCATCCACAAAAAAATGAAATATTTAAAATAGGAGCAGATGAATATGTTTTCCCGTATGAAAGATTCATTCAATACGGGTTCTCATTGAGAATGCCACAGATAAACCTCCAATCCCGAATAAAAGTGCCTGAAGATGGACCTGCAAGGAGAGGGAGATACAAGAGGGCAGAATTTCAAATTGTAAAAAGTCTAAATCAAGAAACTAACATTCGTGCTGGAAAAGGGACTGACAAGCAATGCATGTGTGATGAATTTTTAAAAGAAATAGACAGGTTGCAGAAGCTAATAGAAGAGCTGAATGATATACATCAAGATAAGGATGCCAAAATCACAGCTTATGAAATTCAGTTAAGAAGGTTGGAAATGGATAATGAAGAACTGAGAGGGAAACTGGAAAAAGCAACTGCAGCTGAAGTGGTCAAAGAAATCAATGAGAAATTGATAATGGAAGGAGAGAACAAACTAACTGAGGTTGATGATCAGAAAAATACACTTGTGGTGGAAAGCATTTCTGAAATTGTCACCAAGTTGGATACAGAACAAGAAGGAGAAATTAATTTATCCAAAAAATAGTGTATTCTATGTTTTGATCTTGGAATTGTGGAGCATGAGTCCGCTGTCACAGATAAAAATAAGATCGCACAAAGGAAGAGAAGAAAGGAGAGATCAGAAGTGCATCCTAGCTCGTTGACAAAAAGAGTTAAAGAGAGGAATGCAGCAAAAAGAGATGCAAGGGAAACAAGAGAACATATTACAAGTGAAACAGACCACGAGGTGTGTATTTGAACTTGATTATTATTCATACAATGATTTATAGTTCTTCCAGAGAATATATATGACATATTTACAGTTTTAATGATTAATCTTCTAAAAATGATATATATATATATATGTATATATATATATATAAACATTACAGTATCTCTGTGATCCTGCGAGTGACTTTATCGGATATGCTAACATAACCGAGGATCAAAGGAGATTGATTCAGGATTTCCTAAGAGACCCGACGGACAAGTAAGTTGTGATTTAAGATAAGAACTTATGTTTTATAGACAATTGTAATTAAAATTTAATGTTATTCTACTCAAAACTGCAGGTTCAACGCCACATACTTTACACCTCTTGGAATTTTTTTGCAAGGGAAAAGAGATACATCATTTCTTATATGAAAAAATGATTGAAGATAGCGTAATATTATTTGTATTCATTGGTTCTATATAAAGTGTTAAAAAATAAAGTGATCGAAGATAGCGTAAATACATATTATTTGTATTTATTTGTATTTATATGAAAAAATGATTGAAGATAGCGTAATATGAAAAAATAAAGTGTTAAAAAAATATAGCATCTAGCCTGCAAGAAATTTGCAATATATTTGTTATCATTCTGACTGTCCTGAATCATCACTAAAGTAAAAATTGTCATATTTTAAAAATAATAGAAATATATAGAAAATATATACTGTTTAACACTTCATACCAGTCTGAAGTTGATTGAATCTTGTTTGAAGGGCAATTCCTAGAATCATGCCCAACATTGTACTTCATGCACGCTTTGCACTGCCTGCCTCTATTTCATTTTAATTCTTGTTGAGATATTCGACGACTACATGAACCTTTTGGTCTTCCTCCCCTTCCACTACCTTTAGTTTTTGCAGTAACCGGAACAAGAACATGATTATTATTATCATGAGATTCCAAATGAGGTTGATCCTGTGATACATTTGATAATCTTTTTTTTTTGCATTTAAACTTTGAACTTCTTCGAGCAATTTCACAAGCTTTGCTTTGACGAGAAAAAAATGTCATCATATTCTACGCTACTTTCAGCCACAATCTGAGAGCAAATATTATTTAACTGTCCAGACCTTTCATGTTGTGGATTTTGGTTGTAGATTGGATAATTACCAGAACTCTTAATATTCCTGTTCCATCTGGGCAGGATAAAAGAACTAGAAAGAAATGAATCTCCTCTGAACTTGATAACAACAAGTAAGTGCCGGCATGATATTCCTTGAAATTTCATTTTTTTGCATTCACAAGATAGATAATCAGACTGATGTATTTCGGAAACTATTCTATCTTTTACAGACTTATCAATTGAAGAAACATTGTAACATGACAATCCATCTTTGATTTCATAAACACGAACATTTAACATCATTAACTCCTTCAACTCTTTCTGAAATTTGTAAAAAATCCTTTTCGAATAAACATCAACCATTTGTTCTTCCAAATTCCATTTGGTACTTAACTTAGGCCTTCTAGTCTTTGAATCATGATCCATGTCATTCTCACGTTCTCTTAACCTCTGGATGGTTGTCTGGAATCTGGAAACAAACTCTAAAAGAGTGTTCTGTTTAGTAATAGAATTTTGTAAAAATGAGTTCATACTTTCACTCCTTTGAGTGATATGCATCCCAGCAAAGAATGTGTCATTTGTATATACATCTATCCATTTGTGTCTTATGTCATACTTCTCTGCTAACCATTTATTTTCAAGAAATCCAAACTCAGATATGGCTGCTGACCAACCATCTTCAAATTGATCAATAGACTCACTCCGCCAAACAAGTCTGCTGAATGTTTTAAGAGCCTTGACAATTTCCTTCATTCTACCCAGTTTAAGTTTCAGCTTTGTCATAATGTGCTATGTACAAAACTTGTGAACAGTGTTAGGAAAAGAAAGACGGATTGCAGCACATATTGTTGGATCTTCATCAGTAATTATAGAAATGGGGTGTTTTCTACCAGCTTCAAGAAATTGATTAAATAACCATGTAAAACTTTCTATTGTTTCTCTGTTTATAAATGCATTACCAAAAAAATTGAGCAACCGTGGTGGTTAACTCCACAGAAAGAGGCAAATATTAATTTGTATTCATTGGTTCTATATGTCGTATCAAAAGAAATTGTATCACCAAAAACCTTATAATCTTCAATGGATACACTGTCAGCCTAGAATAAATGGGTGAGCCTATTATCCTCATCAGTTCGATATGAGTAAAAAAATTCAGGCGTCAACTTTTTGCAATTATCAAAGAGATCTAACACAAGTTTTGCGTCCAAACCATCGCGACATCTTCTCTCATCCCTATTAAGGTTGTATATATCACGTACAATGCCACCAACTTTGTTGTTTGTAATGAAGCCATTATCCAAAAATGCCGATTGTTTTGAGGCATGAATATTAACATCGGTCATGGACTTGATAAGCATTTTAGCAGCTTTAGAAAACTTTCTATTGGCACGAAGATACAACCGTTTGCTAGGGGATACTAGGTTATGATTGTGTTCTTCATTGAAAGAAAACACTATCCAATCATGATCATCAAACCTATATTTAACCGACATCATGGCCTTACACCCAGTTCGAACAACACCAACAGCTCTCTCCGATCTTTCAAACATACTTTCATCGCTGCAATCACTTTCAACTGAGTATGCACCTCTTGATGATGAAGAAGCTCTTGATTTTCCTTCTTTCCAACAAACAAAACTCTTAAACACAAGTGTCTTATTTTTAGTTAATCTATCAACTCTATGTCTTGTGCTACTTTTGCGTACATTGAATCCCTCTTTTGTAGCATAAGCTTCATAAAAATTATACGCATGTTCAACGGAACCAAAAACCATGCCAACAGTGGGTATATGCTGATAATTATGACAATTTGCAGTAGGGGAACTTGGATCAACTGCATTATTTTAAATATAATCGAAAACATATTAATGTTATTACCTGAGGATATGTTGTTTGCATCATTAATAAATTTACACAATAATATTATTACCTGCAAAGGATGCATCAGTACGCACTCTGAGTATATAATGTTTGCAGCAGGATCCTAATATAAAAATTGCAGAGACATAAATTTTCAAAAAATAAAATTAATAATAGATAATTATTTGGTGTCTCATTACCTCAATATATGGAAGACGTTCTTATGTAATATCTTTGGAATAAAGAGCTCCAGAAATTTGTCCTAGCAAAATCATAATAAAGTGAAATTCTGTATACTGTCGTAGGAAATAGTATTCAAGAGCAATAAAATGTAAAATAAGTACTCATAAGTTGCAGTGGATATTGAAATTACATATATTATATGAAACTAATATATTGAAAAATATGATGAAATATAGTAAACTATAAAAATGTATTATTTTATTAAAAACATGGTTAGGTAACATATTGGTAAATATAGTACAAAAGAAAATAAAAATGTGATGCCAATAAGGAACGAATGAAATGGATACATAAAAATCATATTATTTATATTAAAATGAAGATTTAGAATAGAAAGAACAACACCTGGATGGAGAGAACCGATATCAGAATTGTCGTGACCTGTATCGATGGTGCTATTATCCTGTTTAAAACATGATAATGTACATCAAAACGAAATAATTACAACAACAAATAAATATAATGTATGAACATGGTAGATTTCTTCAAAATAGTTAGACATAAACTCGGATGCAGAATCATCGTCTGATGAAGATGACGGATCGTCCATGACGAAGAACGACTGAGCATACAAAAAATTAAACGAAAAAAATGAAATAAAATTATTTACACAAAACCACTTACCGTAAAATAAGGGATAATTAAGTACACTAAATGACGCATGACGTATCTAAAAATAGGAAGTAGAATACTTATTGACAAACATGCGATTTTAACATATTTAATTACGTCTTAAATGAATTAGTTTACTAAAAATAGAATACCGGGAGTGGTTTATTGGGTGGTTTCACGTGGTTTCGCATGACTGAAAGTAGACATATCATAGCCGTAGATATAGATCAGACGGCCAAGATTCGTGGCTTTCCTTATAGCAAGGAAAGGTGCACCTCATCTGAAATATTCCCTATATATATATAGGGGTTGGGGAAGCTGCACCGGTGGGTGTAGCTAACTAGCTGCACCCGGCCATTTTTTTCATTGGTTTTTTGTGTTTTTGAAATGAAACCTAGGGGGATTCAAATCACCATATATCACCATGATATCATACCAATTTCAATTACATTCGACATTTCCATCATCTTCATCAAGGCTATAACATTTTAACGGTTTCAGAATTATTGAAATTGACCATATCTAGATGGGCATGCTAGGAGTGTTGGTTTTGCATGAAATTTGAAACACATATTCTTGTCAATAAACTAAGTAAATCTCCATAAGTTTTTTTCAAAAAAAATAAAAAAACCAATAAGAAAAATGGCCGGGTGTAGCTAGTTAGCTGCACCCGCCGGTGCATACTCCCTTTTCCCATATATATATATATATATATATATATATATATATATATATATATATGAGGTAAATGGGGCTGCCCCCAGGGAGTAGCCAACTTGGCTACTCCCACCCCTATTTTTCCCTCATTTTTTTATTTTTTTGGAAAATAAAAATTTGTATATTCATCATTATATCCCTCTCACATTCTATTAAAATTTTCGTCAGTAACAGAGACTCCTACGGCCTCCATCCAAACATGGTCGATTTAAAGAATCCTGCGACCGTTAAAAAAATTATGTATGGATGGAGGGCTTAGGAGTCTCTGCTTCTGACGAAATTTTAATAGAATATGGGAGGGATATAATGATGAATATACACATTTTTATTTTTCAAAAAAATAAAAAAATGAGGGAAAAATAGGGTGGGAGCAGCCCCATTTTACCCTATATATATATAGGGTAAAATGGGGCTGCCCCTCTGGGAGTAGCCAACTTGGCTACTCCCACTCCTATTTTTTTCCTCATTTTTTTATTTCTTTGGAAAATAAAAATTTGTAAATTCATCATTCCTCTAACATTCTTTTAAAATTTCGTCAGAAACAGAGACTCCTACGTCCTCCATCCAAACATGGTCGATTTAAAAAATCCTGCGGCCGTTAAAAAAAATGACGTCTGGATGGAGGGCCTAGGAGTGTCTATTTCTGACGAAATTTTAAGAAAATGTTAGAGGGATATAGTGATGAATATACAAATTTTTATTTTCCAAAAAAATAAAAAAATGAGGGAAAAATAGGGGTGGGAGTAGCCAAGTTGACTACTCCCTGGGGGCAGCCCCATTTTACCCTATATATATATATATATATATATATGAAATATTTCCAATGGGTGCACCTTTCTTGGGTGCATGGAAAGCCCATCATCCTAACCATACACAATCAATCCGATGATTGTCATTAATAGCTCGTTATTAATATATTTTTAATGTTGAAAAATCTATTATGGTAATTTTAACATATTTTAAATTTAGAATGCAACAAATATCTCCACAATTATCTCCTCTCTCCCTGTCTCTCTCGATCTCGATTGCTGCATGCGGTTCCTCTCCTCCATCCCTCTCTCTCGACGACGGCATGAGGGGAGGAGTTGCTGCTCATCGGTGATGGCGTGCAAGACGGTGGATGCAACACACTGCTCTACGGTGGCCGGTGATGGCGTGCAAGACGGCGGATGCAACGCGCTGCTCTACGGTGGTCGGTGATGACGTTTTCCAAGGTTGTTTTCTTGTATGTAATAAAGGTGACATCGTGTGGGAGTGATGGCTATGCGGGAGGAGGTAGATCATGGAGGAGAAGGTTGAAGGAGACCATGAATGGAGGTGTGTGGGCGGAGGAGGACGTGCATGGAGGAGGTGGGTTGTGGAGGAGAAGGGCAGAGGAGGTGCGGGTAGAGTAAGGATGTTGGAGATGGAGGGCGTTCCCAGTTTTTTACAATCAGAGATCCTATTTTACAATCTCGAGAATTTTTTTACAATCTCAAATCGTATTTTACAATCTCATATCATTTTTTTACTAATTTCATATCGTTTTTTTACATTTATTTAAATTCTGTGATATGGAAAAAATTATTTAAATGAGATGAATGTTGCCCACGCTACCTACGGTAATATATGGTTGTATCTACCGAGTTGAACGAGTCATGTTGAACTCGGATTCATCTCGAAAATACGATTCGAATTCGAATTCGGACTCGGATAATGCTCGAGAGGGGGATTTTACAATCTCAGACCAGAATTTACAAATACCAAGACATTTCCTACATATATGAGACTGTTTTTTACAAAGACATTACCGAATTTACAATTACAACAATAATTGTATTACTAACTGTGATCTTATTCTACAATGCACGATGCAAATTTACAATATGGATTCAAATTTTACAAAGATGCTTGGCATTCTGTAGGGCATGAAAGTACCGTATATTTTTGTGAAAAACACACATAATTGTGAGTGTGGATTTACAATCTTCATACAAATTTTACAAAATGCGCATAAAATTTTATAATAGTGTTATCAAAATTACAATTATAATAATATAACTATTACTAATTGTGATTTTATTTTACAATACAGGATACAGTTCTACAATATCAACAGGACTTTTACAAAGAGATATGTTATTTTGCATTGCGCGAAAATGCTACCATGTTGGCGAAACTTCATTAACTAAAAGGAAATAAAAAATATCAAATCAGACGCGCTAAAAATGGAAAAAATAAAAGGATGAAATAAATTTCAAATTTAAAATGAAATTCAAATTCAAAACGAAAATCTATGGACTAGAATACCCTTTTGGATGAAGAACCACTAGATCGAGATCTAACGGATCTCGTCATGGGCTTTCCATGCACCTAGAGAAAGGTGCACCTCATTAGAAGGGCCCCATATATACATAGGGTAAAATGGGGCTGCCCCAAGGGAGTAGCCAACTTGGCTACTCCCACCCTTATTTTTTCCTCATTTTTTTATTTTTTTGGAAAATAAAAATTTGTATATTCATCATTATATCCCTCCCATATTCTATTAAAATTCCGTCAGAAACAGAGACTCCTAAGCCCTCCATCTAGACGTCATTTTTTTAACAATCGCATGATTTTTTAAATCGACCATGTTTGGATGGAGGCCGTAGGAGTCTCTGTTTCTGACGAAATTTTAATAGAATGTGAGAGGGATATAATGATGAATATACAAATTTTTATTTTCCAAAAAAATAAAAAAATGAGGGAAAAATAGGGGTGGGAGTAGCCAAGTTGGCTACTCCCTGGGAGCAGCCCCATATATATATATATATATATAGGGTAAAATTAAAATTTCGTCAGAAACAGAGACTCCTAAACCATCAATTGAGACGCCATGTTTTTAACGGTCGCAAGATTTTTTAAATCGACCATGTTTGGATGGAGGCCGTAGGAGTCTCTGTTTCTTACGAAATTTTAATAGAATGTGAGAGGGATATAATGATGAATATAAAAAATTTTATTTTCCAAAAAAATAAAAAATGAGGGAAAAATAGGGGTGGGAGTAGCCAAGTTGGCTACTCCCTGGGGGCAGCCCCATTTACCTCATATATATATATATATGTGTGTGTGTGTGTGTGTGTGTGTGTGTGTGTGTGTGTGTGTGTGTATATGTATATGTATGTATGTATATGTATATATGTGTGTGTATATATATATATGTGTGTGTGTGTGTGTGTGTGTGTGTGTGTGTGTGTGTGTGGGAAAAAGGACCCTACACCAGCATGTGTAGGTTACACCCGACCTAATATTTCATTATTTTTTGATTTTTTTGAAATAAAACTTTAAGGGATTTAGATCACCTTGTATCACCATGATGTCATTCCAAATTCAACTTAATTCGAGACTTCTACCATCTCTATCAAGACTATCAAATTTTAATGGTCTCGGAATTGTTGAAATCGACCTGGCCTAGATGAACATATTAGGAATGTTTGTTTTTCATGAAACTTGAAACACATATTCCCCTCAACATATTACGCAAATTCCCCCACCTTTTAATTCAAAAAACAAAAAATAGTTGAAAAATGGGGTGGGTGCAGGGAGTTTCCTACACCACAGGGTGCATGCTCCATGCCCCCTGTGTGTGTGTGTGTGTGTAAAATGGGGCTGCCCCCTAGGGCGAGCTAACTTGGCTCCCCCTACCCCATTTCACCTGTTTTTTTATTTTTTTTTGAAAATTTATTCCATGGATTTTCATCAATATATCACTATATTATTTCATTCAAATTTCACATGAAATAGAGATTCGTATGGCTTCCATCTAGGCGGGGTCATTTTTAGCAATATTGTTATCGTTAAAAAATGACTATTTGGATGGAGGTCGTATGAGTCTATATTTTGCACGAAATGTGAATGACATAATATAGGGATATAGTGATGAAATTCTACCGAAGAAATTTTCAAAAAAATAAAAAACTAGATGAAATGGGACGGGGGAGCCAAGTTAGCTCCCCCCAAGAGGCAGCTTCTTTTAACCCTATATAGGGTTAAATGGGGCTCCCCCCTTGGGGGAGCTAACTTGGCTCCCCCGCCCCATTTCGTCTGGTTTTTTTATTTTTTTTTGAAAATTTCTTTCGTGAATATTCATCACTATATCCCCATGTTATGCTATTAAAATTTCGTGCAAAACAGAGACTCCTACTACGCCCTTTATCCAGACAATCATTTTTTTACAGTAACAGAATTGTTAAAAACGACCCTTATGGATGGAGGCCATAGGAGTCTCTGTTTCACGCAAAACTTTAATGACATAATATAGGGAAATATTGATGAAAATCCACATAGAAGAAATTTTCAAAAAAATAAAAAAACCAGGCGAAATGGGGCGGGGGTCGCCAAGTTAGCTCCCCCACGGGGGCAGCGCCATTTTACCCATATATATATAATGAATTTATATATATAATGAATTTCATCATTATATCCCTATATTATGTCATTAAAATTCCGTGTGAAACAAAAACTCCTACGGCCTCCATCCAAATAGTCATTGTTTAATGGTAACAGAATTGCTAAAAACGACCCCATCTGGATGGAGGCCGTATGAATCTCCGTTTCACACGAAATTTTAATGAGATAATATAGGGATATATTGATGAAAATCCACATAAGAAATTTTCAAAAAAAATAAAAAATAGGCGAAATGGGGCGTGGGGAGCTAAGTTAGCTCTCGCCATGGGGGCAACCCCATTTTATCCATATATATATATATATATATATATATATATATATATATATATATATATATATGGGTCATATGTGGCTGCCCCCTAGGGGCAGCCAACATGGCTGCCCCCGCCTTATTTGGGCAAAATTTTTTATTTTTTTTGAAAAATAACACCATTTAGATTCATCCCTATATCCCTCCTATATACCATTCGAATTTCGTCAGAAACAGAGACTCCTACGGCCTCCATCCGGACAGTAATTTTTTAATGGTAACATGATTTTTTAAATCGATACCATCGAGATGGAGGCCGTAGGAGTCTCTGTTTCTGACGAAATTCGAATGGCATATAGGAGGGATATAGGGGTGAATATACATGATTTTATTTTTCAAAAAAAAATAAAAAAAACGCGGAAAAAATGGGACGGGGGCAGCCCCATTTTTTCCTATATATATATATATATATAGAGAGAGAGAGAGAGAGAGAGGTAAATGGGGCTGCCCCCAGGGAGTAGCCAACTTGGCTACTCCCACTTGGCTACTCCCACCCCTATTTTTACCTCATTTTTTATTTTTTTGGAAAATAAAAATTTGTATATTCATCATTATATACCTCTCACATTCTATTAAAATTTCATCAGAAACAGAGACTCCTACAGCCTCCATCCAAACATGGTCGATTTAAAAAATCCTGCGACCGTTAAAAAAATGACGTCTGGATGGAAGGCTTAGGAGTCTCTGTTTCTGACGAAATTTAAATAGAATGTTAGAGGGATATAGTGATGAATATACAAATTTTTATTTTCCAAAGAAATAAAAAAATGAGGGAAAAATAAGGGTGGGAGATGAAATTCGAATGTAATATATGAGGGGTATAGGAATGAATATACATTATGATATTTTTCCAAAAAAATAAAAAAATTTGCCCAAAAATGAGGCGGGGCAGCTCCATCAACCCCTATATATATATATATATATAGGGTTAAATGGGGCTGCCCCCTGGGAGTAGCCAACTTGGCTACTCCCACCCCTATTTCTCCCTCATTTTTTATTTTTTTGGAAAATAAAAATTTGTAAATTCATCATTATATCCCTCTAACATTCTATTAAAATGTTGTCAGAAACAGAGACTCCTACGGCCTCCATCCAGACAGGGTCGATTTAAAAAATCCTACGACCGTTAAAAAAAATGACGTCTGGATGAAGGGCCTAAGAGTCTCTGTTTCTGACGAAATTTTAATATAATGTTAGAGGGATATAGTGATGAATATACAAATTTTTATTTTCCAAAGAAATAAAAAAATGAGGGGAAATAGCCAAGTTGGCTACTCCCAGGGGGCAGCCCCATTTTACCCAATATATATATATATATATATATATAGGGAAAAAGGAGTATGCTCCCTGGGTGTAGCTAACTTACATGCTCCCACCTCTTTTCACCTATATTTTTTTATTTTCCTGAAATGAAACCTATTGGAATTTAGATCACAATATGTCACCATGATGTCATTCAAATTTCGACTTAATTCGATACCTCTATCTCCTCCATCAAGACTGTCAAATTTTAACGGTCTCAGAATTGCTGAAAATGACCCCTTCAGATGGAAGGCATAGGAGTCTCTGTTTCTGAAGAAATTTGAATGACATATTAGAGGGATATAGTGATGAATATACATATTTTTTATTTTCCAAAAAAATTTAAAAATGGGGTAAAATGAGGGTGGGAGTAGCCAATTGGCTACACCCAGGGTGTAGCCTCATTTAACCCATATATATATATATATAGAATATTTCAGATGGGGTGCACATTTCCTTGCTATAAGGAAAGCCACGAATCATGGCCGTCTGATCTATATCTACGGCTATGATCTGTCTATATTCAGTCATGCGAAACCATGTGAAACCACCCCAATATACCACTCCCGGTTTTCTATTTTTAGTAAATTAAATCATTTAAGACGTAATCAAATAAGTTAAATTTTCATGGTTGTCAATAAGTAATCTACTTCCTATATTTAGATAGGTCATGCGTCAATTAATTTACTTAATTATCCCTTATTTTACGGTAAGTGGTTTTGTCTAAATAATTTTATTTCATTTTTTTCGTTTAATCTTTTGTATACTCAGTCGTTCTTCGTCATGGACGATCCGTCATCTTCATCAGACGATGATTCTGCATCCGAGTTTATGTCTAACTATTTTGAAGAAATCTTCCAGGTTCATACATTATATTTGTTTGTTGTTGTAATTATTTCGTTTTGATGTATATTCTCATGTTTTAAACAGGATAATAGCACCAAAGATACAGGTGATGACCGAAAAACCCCGAGCAACTAAGGATGAAGAAATAACACAGGTCGTTGCGACCTCAGTCGCTCAAGAGATCAGTCGGTCAACAAGAAAATTGAGGTTCAGACCACCAAAATAAGGGAAAATCAAATGAACACAAATAACGGTCCTGGCTGTTAGATTAGCCTGGTATAGCGACTAGGATCAGACTCAGGGAGCACGTGATGGCCTTGCGGCCTACGAAGTAGTCAAAAAGAGAATAAAAATAAAAAGAAACTATTTTTGGTGGGTTTTTAGTTTTTATATTTTTTTTGGATTTTTTAATTAATTAAGATAATAAGTAAAGCAAAGAAACAACCAACTTCAAACAATTATTTAATGCATCAAAATCAACAAAAAAATCAAATAAAAATGTTTTATGTGTTTTATGTTTTTTACTGTTTTTAATGAATTTTTGGAACTTTTCTGATTTTTATATGATTTTCTAAAAATAAAACAAGGCAAGAAAATGAAGGTACTGTCTAGCCGAGCTTGAGGGACTTAGATAAAATACCTAAAAGCCCCTAAAAAGCTTGGAGGTAATTTTCCTGTATAGAGAAAGAAACAAGGAAAATTTAGGCACAGAAATTATTATTTTTGGATTTTTAAATTATTTATTAGAATTTTTATGAGGTTTTTAGGGTTTTGTAGTTTTTATGAGTTTTATATAGTGAAAAATAACCAAAATTGGTCAGAAAATCAAGAAAGACAAACTAAACAGTAGGTACTTTTTTTATAATTTTTGGATGAGTTTTAATATTTTTTTGGGAATTTTTAATTCAGACAGTAAAGAAAATGCGTGTTTTTGATTTTTTTTAAAATATCAAATAAAAGCAAAAATGTCCCCAAAAATTCTAAAAAATTTTACAACATGGCAGGAGCCATGTATCCAATTTTCATTGAATTTGGAGTCGATTTGCTATTTTATTAAAAATAAAAATCAAGTCACAGTCCAAAGGGACCTAACTGCAATTATAATAAAACTCTGGGCCCCTTGGATAACATGCCTGAAAAGTATTGGGTAAGGAATGCAAAATACCCCCCGGGCCACGCACGATACACGTGACTCAGGCCTGGAGGGACCTAATTGTCATTCCTATTAATAAACATACAAAGCATAACAGGCCAAAAATGCGGGGCAAATATTGCAAAAGTACCAAATACCACGTGTTGATGCACGTGTCCACAGCAAACAGGGGTATAAATGCAAATATGATAAACAGTAGGGTCCAATGTGTAATTTACCAAACGTAAATAAACTATCTAAAAGGGCCTACAAAGAAATTACCCTTTATTAAATCTCGAGGGCCGGATGTGCGACGCGTGGCAGATCTGACGGGTGAAATGGCGCAACGCACAACGAAGGGAACCCTCGGCGCGATCCGACGGCTGGGACGCTCCCACGTGGACGATCGAACTGCTGGGCTGCGACGTGGGTTTGCGAAGGGGCCTGGCTCGGATCGGACGGAGGAGGTGAAGCCACGTGCTGGATCTGACGGCTGCAACACGGCGTGGCTAAACCTCGGCCATCGGACGGTGGCGATCAAACCTCCAAGGATCTGACGATAGCTGCTGCTCCGCGAATGAACGGACGCGATCTAATCTGGAGCGTCGAGGTCGATCGGACGTCTAGGGAAGATGGTGGAAGAACAGTTGGCCGGAGAGCTTCGTTGGCCCGATACACGTGCTATGGTCCTCCCCTGCTGCTCCTGAAGTGCAGAAGAGTTCCGCCTTGAAGCTCCGCAGCTGATGAGATGCTCCGATGAAGGCGGGGAGCTCTGGAGAGCTCCGGCGGTGATGAAAACCTGGAGCTGCTGTGCTCGAGCCTTGGACCTCCAGATGAGGTCGTTACGACGATCTGACCTGCACAAGCAAAACACGGGGTCGAGGGCAAACTGCCTCGACCCGTCAGAGCAAGCGGGATGTGAAGGATGAGGCGGTATGAGGTCGTCCGGCGAAGCGGTGGCGGAGGAGGACGACAACCCTGCTCCAGGACGAGTCAGGGGGGATGGAAGGTCGGAGAAGGTGGAGAGGAAGCTCGTGAAGGTGGTGGAGGTGTCGGATGGGCTAATGGGTAGACGGAGACGAAGGGCGGAGCTGGCGGAGCTACGGCTACCTGAAACTGAAAAATCCTAATCTAAGCTAATCTAAAGGCTAAGAAGGTTACCTGATGCAGGCTGTCGACTGGGCTGGAGCTCGAGGAGCTCCTGGGTCATTGCCTGCAAGGGGGCGTCGTCTCCCCGAGGCTGGGCGCGCTCGCGGCGGCGCACGGCGGCAGAGCCACCGGATCAGTGGCTTCCAGAGGTGCTCGAGCCTCACTTCTACTCCGGCAGGCGCTTCTGTCACTCAGACTCACCAGAGGAGCTCCTTGGCTGCGAGTGGAAGGTCCAAAGATCCAGGAATAGGTCGCCGGAGATGATACTTTATATGTCCAGGGGTCCGAGAAGGGATGAATCGGGCGAGCTGCTCGCATCTCGGATCCCTCATACCCACCCCGGGCGAGGATCTGGGATGATCAAGGAACAATCGGGGACCGGGGTTAGGGTGATTGGTTGTTGGATCGAGTGGGAGATAATTGGAGAAGTCGGGTCGGTCATCAGATCCGCAAGAGAAGAGGGTCCGCGGGGGAAGTTGACCGGGGTCAACAAACCCCCGTGGACCAATCAGAATCCACCAAGTCAGAATTATTTGGAACTTTGAAATAAAATAGAAAAAGGCCGAATTAATAAAAACTTAAAACATGAAAAATATTTATTTTATTTCTTTCTATTTTTTTGGTGAATTTTAATTAAATTTTCAAAATAAAAATAAGGTATTTACACTATATAGCTATATATAGGTATATATAGAATATGTCTTTTTAATTTTTGATTTTTAATTAGTTATTTTTATACATTTTTACCCCCATTTTATATTTTATTTATTTATAGAATAAAATTAGGAATAAATGGGTATTTTTATTTTATTTTTATTATTTATATACAAGGGTGAAATAAATATATATATGTACATATATATACATGGTATATATACAATGTATTTTTGGGTTTTTTAATTGTTGTGCTTTTTATTTTGTTTTTGTTTTAATGGCTTTTATTTTATTTATTTACAACATAAAAGATAGACTATATACAAATTTTATAAAAATTAATTTTATTTATGTATAATGTGAAATAAATATAAGAGTGAGCTTATGTACATGGTGACTATGTACAAGTGATCTATTTTGTTTTCTTTTTGGATTTTCCTATTTTTTTGTTTTGATTTTTATATTTACAAATATATACAGTATATTAAAACCACTTTTATTCTATTTTTAGAGGAAAATATTTTATTTTATTTATAGGTATATTTACACATA
The DNA here is from genome assembly GCA_037367405.1 of Ottelia alismoides. Classification (NCBI taxonomy): domain Eukaryota; kingdom Viridiplantae; phylum Streptophyta; class Magnoliopsida; order Alismatales; family Hydrocharitaceae; genus Ottelia; species Ottelia alismoides. Next base: position 59,044 of record JAZKJV010001748.1, on the reverse strand, counting down.
TGAGTCCCTATCTCCCTCTACTTTGGTTTTTATGTAGTCAGGCCCATGTGAGCCCTTCCTTGGGATTTAGTTGCTCAATATTTATTCTAAATATTTCCTCTTTTTCTTTTTAATCTTTATTCTTTTATTTTTGCACAAAAACATGCTAATTATTACATTTTACACAATGCATGCTTTTGGTAATTATTTGTATTTACAAGTATCTACATGCATTTGCAAAGGTTTTTGTAGCTAAAATATATGAATAAAGAGTGATGAATGGGTATTCATCAACAGGTCATGACAATTTTGATATCGGTTCTCTCAACACAGGTGTTGTTCTTATTATACTAAATCTTCATTTTAATATAAATAATTTGATTTTTATGTATCCATTTCATTCGTTCTTTAATGTGTTCACAATTTTATCTTATAATGTACTATATTTATCAATATGTTACATAACCATGTTTTTTATAAAATAATACATATCTATATTTTACTATATTTCTTCATATTTTTCAATAAATTCATTTCATATAATATACGTAATTTCATTATCCACTGTAACTTATGAGTACATATTTTACATTTTCTTGCTCTTAAATAATAATTCCTAGGACAATATACAGAATTTCACGTTATTATTTTTTTGCTAGGACAAATTTCTGGAGCACTTTATTCCAAAGATATTTCAGAAGAACGTCTTCCATATATTGAGGTAATGAGAAACCAAATAATTATTTATTAATAATTTTTTGTGAAAATTTATGTCTCTGCAATTTTTATATTAGGATTCTGGTGCAAACAATATATATTCAGAGTGCGTAGAAACTGATGCATCCTTTTCAGGTAAAAATATTATTGTGTGAATTTATTAATGATGCAAACAATATATCTTCATATTGCAAAAATTTATTAATGATATTCTTTTTGAAGCTTGATCGATATATTCAAAAAAAGTTTATTAGATTTTAATATATGTTTTCCATTATATTCAAAATAATGCAGTTGATCCAAGTTCCTCTACCGCAAATTGTCATAATTATCAGCATATACCCACTGTTGGCATGGTTTTTGGTTCCGTTGAACACGCGTATAATTTTTATGAAGCTTATGCTACAAAAGAGGGCTTCAATGTACACAAAAGTAGCACAAGACATAGAGTTCATAGATTAACTAAAAATAAGACACTTGTGTTTAAGAGTTTTGTTTGTTGGAAAGAAGGAAAATCAAGAGCTTCTTCATCATCAAGAGATGCTTACTCAGTTGACAGTGATTGCAGCGATGAAAGTATGTTTGAAAGATCGGAGAGAGCTGTAGGTGTTGTTCGAACTGGTTGTAAGGCCATGATGTCGGTTAAATATAGGTTTGATGATCATGATTGGATAGTGTATTCTTTCATTGAAGAGCACAATCATAACCTTGAATCCCCCATCAAACGGTTATATCTTCGTGCCAATAGAAATTTTCTAAAGCTGCTAAAATGCTTATTGATGAATACTCATTCATCACTCTTTATTCTTATATTTTAGGTACAAAAACCTTTGCAAATGCATGTATATATTTGTAAATACAAATAATTACCAAAAGCAGGCATGGTGTAAAAAGCAATAATTAGCATGTTTTTGTGCAAAAATAAAAGAATAAAGATTAAAAAGAAAAAGGGGAAATATTTAGAATAAATATTGAGCAACCTAACCCAAGGGAGGGCTCAGCATGGGCCTGACCGCATAAAAGCCAAAGTAGAGGGAGATAGGGGCTCATGTGTGTAAATAAACCTATAAATGAAATAAATATATTTTCCTCTAAAATTAGAATAAAAGTTGTTTGTGTATATTGTATATATTTGTAAATATAGAAATAAAAAAAGAGAAAAATTAAAAAGAAAATAAAAACATCACTTGTGCATATCTACCAGGTACATACAACTACTCCTATATTTATTTCACCCTATAAATAAATAAATTAAAATTCCAAAAATTTTGTAAATATTCTATCTTTTATGTTGTAAATAAATAAAATAAAAACAACAAAAACAAAAACAAAATAAAAAGAAAAAAATCAAAAACCAAAAAATAATATTGTAAATATACCTTGTACATAGATGTATATACCTATTTATTTCACCCTTGTTTATAAATAATAAAAATAAAACAAAAATATCTTTTTATTCCTAATTTTATACTATTAATAAATAAAATATAAAATGGGAATAAAAATGTACAAAAATAACAAATTAAAAATCAAAAATAAAAATCCTATATATTATATATATATATCCCTATTATGTAAATACCTTATTTTCATTTTGAAAAATTAATTAAAAATCACCAAAAAATAGAAAAAAATTAAAACAAAAATATTTCATGTTTTACGTTTTTATTAAATCGGACATTTACTATTTTTAATTGATTTTTCAAATCATTTCCAGATGGCTGCTTCTCAATGGTCCACGAGGATGTTGACCGCCCGGTCAACTCCCCCCTGTGGACCACTTCCCACGTATCCGTTTCGCGGACCCATCTTCTCCCATTTATCCCCTCCAGATCCGATCATTATTTTGCCAAACCCAGGGTCCTAATCACTCTCCCATCATCCGGGAACCTCGCCCGACATTGAGCCAAGGGATCTGTGCTCCATCGAGCCGGACCCGAGCCATTCTTCCCGGACCTTCCACCATATAAGAGCCGAGCTCCGCCACCCATTTCCCCATCTTTGGCTCCTCCATTCTTCACCCAAGGACCTCCATCTCATCTGCGAGAGTGACAGCTCGTTCCCCGTGGTGCTGCAGCAAGGAGGGAGTGAGAGACCATCGATCTGGCATCTTCGCGCCGCCGTGCTCCGCCTGAAGGAGGAGCTCGAGCCTCGGGCCTCGACGACCCGCGAGGCAACGACCCAGAGCTCCAGCAGCTCGAGCCCAGTCGATTCCTTCACCCAGGTAGCCCTAGTTTCCTTTCCTGTTCTTTAATTTCTAGTTTCGCCCAAATCTCGCTGTCGCCGTTCACCTCCGATTCCGGCCACGACCACCTTCGTATCGATCATCGGACCGCACCATCACACTCGCCTTCTTCCCGCGCACGTTCTACGCCCCTCCAGTCAACCCAGCTCGCACAGGAGCTGGGGTTTCGAGCTCCACCGTCTACCCCTCGCCGGAGCTCGACCGCCCCGCCTCACCGACCACCGTCACCCCCTCTCACAGGGTCGAGGCACTTTGCCCTCGACCCGCGAGTCTCTTGGTGCCCTTTTGCAGGTACAAGGAGGACTGTCTGAGGTCCTCTAACTTGAGCCCAGGAGCTTCCTGATAACCCAAGACCCCGAGTGACTAAGGCAAAGGCAAAGGAATGGTCGTTGTGACCTCAATCAATCGGATGGGTATATCAAGAAAAATCGAACCGCGAAACGAGTCAAAAATCAAACAAGGCAAAACACGCGGTCCTAGCTATGTGATTAACCTGGTATAGCTCCCAGGGTCGAACACAAGGAGCACGGGTTGGCTCGAAAGCCTACGAAGTAGTCAAAATGAGATAAAATACAGAGAAAATATTTTTGGGGATTTTTAATTATTTTTAGATTTTTTTGGAAATTTTTAATATATGAAGAAAATGAGAAAAGCAAAAACAAGCACACTTGAGCAATTTATTTAACACACCAAAAATGATGCAAAAATTAAGGAAAAATTGTTTTTAAGTTTTTTTGGTTTTTAAGTGTTTTTGGTGAGTTTTTGAGATTTTTCTAATGGGTAAATTATTTTCTAAAAATCAAACAGTGCTGAAAATAAGAGGTACTATCCAGCAAGGCTTAAGACCCAAAGATAAAATATTCTTGGATCTCAAGAAGCCCTGAAGGTAATTTTCCTGTAATCTAGAAAGAATAAGGAAAATTTAGGCACCCTAATTATTGTTTTTGGATTTTTACTTTATTTATTATAATTTTTATGAGTTTTTAGGGGTTTTTCAATTTTTAGGGTTTTTAAGTGATGAAAAATAGCCAAAATGGCCTGGAAAATCACATAACAAGCAAACTACAGTATCTAATTTTTTTAGAATTTTTGGGGGTGATTTTATATTTTTTTGGTATTTTTAAACCTAGACAGTAGCTAAAAAGGCTATTTTTGAATTTTTTTAAAAATACTAAATAAAAGCGAAAATGTCCTCAAAAATCACAGAAATTACTACACCATGGCAGGAGCCATGTGTCGAAATCTCATTGGATTTGGAGGTGATTTACTATTTTATTCAAAAATGCAAAGAGGGTACAGTGCACAAGGACCAATGTGCAAATACCCGAGAATCTGGGGGCTCTGGTGCAAATTACCCAGCAAGTCACGCGCGTGGCGCGTGGCTGGGGCACACAGGGGCTTATCTGTAACAAAAACCTACTCCTTGGACCTTTTGGTAACTGGTACCAGAAAGTCCAAGGTTATGGCTGCAAATATACCACTAAAATTCGCACATGCGTGAATACAAAGCTCACAGGGGTATAACTGCAATTAACAGAAACTATTTCTTCATTTCATAACAGCCCAGATCTACAGGACAAAAGATGTAAAAAGCCCTAAGCTACACGTGACGACGCACGTGGTCACATACAAACAGGGGCATACATGCAATTAACAACAACCACAAGGTCCACAGTGCAAATAACCCTACGTAAATAAAGTTTTAAAACTATTTACAGGACTGGAAATAAAATGACAAACTAGGAGGGGGCCCTAAGATATTTACCCCTTTATTGGTCGACGGCCAGATGCGCGCCACGTGGTGGATGGACGGTCAGGATGGGCGGCGCTCTCCTTCTCTTCTTCTCTTGGGCTCGATCGACGGTCCGAGGGAGGCCACGTGGAGGATCTAACGTCTGGGGCTCAGATGCCTCTCTCCTCTGCTGCCAACGGTCCGGATGGGCTCCTCAGACGGATCGATGGTCGCTGCTCCTCAACAGATGGACGGCTGGGATTAGAACTGGAGCGGAGGCATCATCGGACGGCTCTGGAGGATGATGGAGGAACTCGACGCCGGCGAACTTCGCCGGCCTCGTGCGTGAACTGCGGTCCTCCTCAGCTGCTGCTAATGATCGGAGAAGATCCGCTGGCTCGTCCCGCAGCTGATGGTGGTGGCCGATGGCCCAGCCGAGCCCTGGAAAGGCTCCTGCGAGGCTGGCGGCGCGAAGCTCCGGTCTTGAATGTAAGGGGGGCTCAGACACTTCCCTTTGAACCTGCAAAGCACTCAGAAAGCTTCGCGGGTCGAGGGCAAAGTGCCTCGACCCAAAGAAGCGGGGTGAAGATGATCAGCGCGGTGGGGCGAAGGAGCTCCGGCGAGCGGAAGACGGTGGAGCTCGAATCCCAGCTCCGGGGCGAGCTGGGTTGAGTGGCTAGGCGAAGAACGTGCGTGAGGGATAGGCGAAGGCGATGGGATGCTCCGATGATCGAAAGATGAAGCGAGATAGCAGGAATCACAGGAACACGGCGAACGGTCGATTTGGGGGTAACTCGAAATTAGACTAATTAAGAAGGAACGGAGGTTACCTAGGTGGTGTTGTAGACTATGCTGGAGCTCAGCTGGCTCCTGGTCCTCGCCTCAAGGGTCGTCAACTCCCGAGGCTCGAGCTCCGGGTGGTCGTCGGAGCACGGCGGCGCGAAGCAGCGGGATCAATGGTCGAACACCTCCTCCTCGCTGCGACACCGGCGGGGGCAAGCTGTCACCTTGCTGGTTGCGATGGAGCTCACAGGAAAGAGAATGGGGAACCAAAGATGGCGTGAAAGTGCGGCGGAGCTCGACCTTTATAGTGCTAGGGGTCCGGGAAGGATGGAGTCGGGTACGACGATCGGTGCGCGGATCCCTATGCAAACCTCCGGGCGAGGATCTCGGGTGCATGCAGATGGATTAGGGCCCGGGGTTTGCGGGTTTGGCATTCGGATCAGATGGGGAAAAGATCGAGAAGTCGGGTCCAGAAGAAGATCCGCGGCTCTGGTGGTCCTGGGGGAGGTGTTGACCGGGGGTCAACAATCCCCCGTGGACCAATCAGAGCCCGCCAATTATTAGAATTTTATTTGATTTTTTTGAGGCCTTAAATGGCCGAATTTTCAAAAACTTAAAACATGAAAAATGTTTGTTTTAATTTTTTCTATTTTTTTGTGCTTTTTAATTAATTTTTGGAAATTTACATAAGGTATATACAATATAGGTTTATATAGGTATATATATACAATATAGTATTTTTAATTTTGATTTTTAATTAGTTATTTTTATACATTTTTATTCCCATTTTGTATTTTATTTATTTATAAGGTAAAATGAGGAATAAAAGACTATTTTTATTTTATTTTTATTATTTATATTCATAAGGGAAATAATTATTTATTTACACTTATATACATGGTAGATATACAAGGTATTTTTGTATTTTTAATTTTGTAATTTTTATTTGATTTTGGTTTAATTCTTTTTATTTTATTAATTTACAAAACATAAAAAGAAATATTCACAAAAAGTTTTATAAATAAGTAACTTTATTTTCAGGGTGAAATAGGTAAAGGATGGTGGTCTTATGTACATGGTGAAGGTGTATTTTTGGTTCTTTTCTTGATTTTTAGATTTTTATTTTGTTTTTAATGGCTTATAAATATGTACACAATATATACAAGTGTATTTTTGGATGAGGAAAATATTATTTATTTATTTACATAAATATTTGCATATGAGCCCCTATCTCCCTCTACTTGTGGCTTTTATGCGGTCAGGCCCATGCTGAGCCCTCCCTTGGGTTAGGTTGCTCAATATTTATTCTAAATATTTCCCTCTTTTTCTTTTTCTTCTTTATTCTTTTATTTTTGCACAAAAACATGCTAATTACATATTTTTACAAAATGCATGCTTTTGCTAATTATTGCTATTTACATATATCTACATGTATTTGCAAAGGTTTTTGTAGCTAAAATATAAGAATAAAGAGTGATGAATGGGTATTCATCACCCCCCTATACTATACTTTGCTAGTCCCTTAGCAAACACTTATTTGAAGAAGAAGGGAAAAAGAAAGAAACAGAAAAAGAAAAAGAGGATGTACATGGATTAAGGTTGAGTTATTAAACTTTCCTTCATTAAATTGAAATATGGAGCTTGATCAGATCTTTGGATTATTGATGTGTCGGAACCTTATTTGGACTTAAGCTTAAAACTCAACAGCCTCTAAGTTCCACTAATCTATGGACAAGACTCCTCAATAAACCAGATCAGAACAAGTCTACATACACAAACTCTAATGACCATGAATCTTTCCAAGCAGTGTAAGTGATATGTGGCTCTCCACCTCAGAAGCAACAAAGAAACAACCTCCCTCAACCTGGTAACTCTAATGCCTCGGTCTAGCAACTCTTTCCTCAAGAAGCGGGGTATTCCCTTCTAAGTTCAAGTGCAACCGGCTCAAGAAGAGGGGGAAGAAGTATAGAGTTTTGGAAGCCTAGCCAGTGTAGCTAGGTCTCCCGCTGCAAGCTTCATGAGATGTAACATGAATACCATAAGCTTTGCTTTATTTGACTATGTACACTCCGGTGGGGTTATTAAATTTTCAATCCGACCCACCACTTTTTTGGAGTTCTTTTTGCATTTTTGCATTTTTTTTTCAAAGACTTCTGTACAACATATCTACATGGTGCAGCATATATATACAAGAAATTTCCCCTTGAGCCAGTAGACTATCCCTCTTTTGAAGCTTTATTGCAACCCACAGCTTCTGTCTTTAGCCTTCATCACCACCAGACCAAGTTGAGGCGCACTTCCTTCACTAGAAGAAGAAGAGAGGTTCCGCCTAGAAGTACTACCCTCATATGCTACCCCAAGCCAAAGGAAACTGCCTCCTCACTACCTCATCCGTGGAGAGCCATGTGTAAGTGCAGGTGCAAGTCAAGCCATTGTCTCTAAGAGTCATGCGTGTGTTGTTAAGTGCTCTACTTAAGCTCATCAAGATGACATATGCTCATAGCCTAGTGGACTCAAAGAATTAAGTCCTTATGGACCTGAAAAGCCTTAACCCTAAGTCCTATAAGGTTCCTCTTAAAGTTAAGTAGATTAAGATCTTATTCAAGCTCCATTTCTCAATTTAATTCCAGGCTTAGTTTAAATGTCAACTCTCATCCAGGAAAAACTATATACATATATGTACACAAGATGCTATTTACAAATATTTTACAATCATGCAAAATTTTTGAAAAATGTTTTGAAATCATGGATAATGATGATGCATGAGGTGCAAGTTTTGCAAAAAGATATTTACAAACATTTACACAAGATTTTTGCAAGCTTTTGATTTTCAAAACATTTTGGAAAAATTTTGTACTATATACATAATTTTGATACGGAATATTTACACAAGCTTTACACAAAAGATTTTTGAAATCATTTTTACAAAAATACTTTGTACACTAGCTATGTATGTGCAAGGATAAAAGAGGTTTATGTACATGAAAATTTTTAAATTTTTGTGATTTTTAGCCATTTTATTTATTAACACACTCACACAAAGTACGAGTTATGGCTAAAGTATATATGAAATATATACACACCCCCCCTATACTTAGCTCGAGCGATGTCCTCAGAGTGATCAAGAGCGATGAAAAAGACATAACTCGTGCTTAGTAAAAGGGAAGTGAAAAGGAATGGCTAGGTACAAGAACGAATGAATGAATAGAATGAGAGGAACTCGGTGGTTTCCCCCTATACTTAGGATTAACTAATCCTAAGTATAGCAAGCTGTACATGAAGGGAAAGCCGAGTGAAGAAGATACAGAATCTGCCCCCCCTATACTTAGGGTAAAATATCCCTAAGTATAGGCAGCAAAACAGGGGCAGAACGAATGAAAAGAATACCCGCAGGTCCGACATCCCCCCTATACTTAGGGTAAAGTACACCCTAAGTATAGCATAATCATAAGATGAGGAAAGGGATGTGGGACTAAAGAATAGAATGATATGGACAACTGGATCTATACAGGCGGAGGAACAGTGAAAATCAGGCGTGAGATGCAAAAGATGTGAGTCAAGAGACCACATCTCACGCAAAATGAATAGGGGCACAAATAATAACGTCCCGCGGCTCATGATCTAGAAAAGGCTTGAGCCGCTGACCGTTCACTCGAAAGGTGCTCTCAGAAGACAACTCGGATATATCAATACTACCATTGTCGTGCACCTTTCTGACGAGAAAAGGTCCCTTCCATTTGCTCTGTAGCTTCCCTGGAAATAGTCTAAGCCTCGCATCAAACAACCATACCCTCTGTCCAATCTCAAAATGCTTGTGGCTGATATGAGAATCATGCCACTCCTTCACTTTTTCCTTATAATGTAGGCTGCTTGAGAAAGCTGCATCTCTAAGCTCCTCCAGGGCAGCTAACTCTGCCCTCCTCTGGTCTCCCATACCATTTGGATCCATAAGAATATCAGTGACTGCCCAAAGTGACTTGTGCCTCAGCTCAACAGGTAGATGGCATGGCTTGCCATAAACGAGGCGAAAGGGAGATGTACCCAATGGAGTCTTGAAAGACGTCCGATATGCCCACAAGACCGAGTCCAAAAGCTGTGACCAATTCTTTCGGTCAGGGCGGACGACTTTCTGCAGAATAGTCTTGATCTCCCTGTTCGACACCTCAGCTAGACCATTCGTCTGTGGATGGTAAGGTGTGGCAACACGATGGTCTATACTGAACTCGCTAGCAAGGGCCTTCACCTGGTCGTTGATGAAATGAGACCCCCCATCAGAAATAAGAACTCGTGGAACCCCGAACCGCGTGATGATATACTTCCTCAGAAATCTGCAAACTGTCCTCGCATCAGCGGCTCGGGTGGGGATAGCCTCAACCCAACGACTAACATAATCCACGGCCAACAGAATGTACTCAAATCCCTGACTCTTAGGGAATGGACCCATGAAATCGATGCCCCATGCGTCAAAAACCTCACAGAAGTGAATGGGCTGCATCGGCATCATATCACGCTGTCCACAAGTGCCCATCCTCTGACAGTCAGTACACCTCTTCACGAACTCATCCGAGTCCTTGAAGAGGGTAGGCCACCACAAGCCGGATTGGAGCACTTTCTGTGCCGTTCTCCTCCCAGAATGATGTCCTCCTGCCTCAAGCTTGTGGCAGTAAGTGAGGACGCTATGGTGTTCCTCCTGAGGAATACACCGACGCTAGACGCTATCCCCTCCTTCGTGGTAAAGGATGGGATCCTCCCAGTGGTAGGACTTGGCCTTCGCAAGGAAGGTCTCAAGCCTCTGCCTGGGCCAATCTTGTGGGACTTTCCCAGCAACGAGAAAGTTCACAATATCGGCATACCACGGGAGTGAGGCGATAGCAAGGATCGCCTCATCTGGGAAGGTATCTCGAATAGGATCAATCTGCTCAGAATCCTCAGGCTGCTCTAATCGGGAAAGATGATCCGCCACCACATTCTTGACTCCAGGCTTATCCTTAATCTCAATGTCGAACTCCTGGAGTAGAAGGATCCATCTCGTCAATCTGGCCTTGGCATCCTTCTTTGCCATGAGGTACCGGATGGCGGTATGATCTATAAACAAAGTCACTCTAGATCCAATGATATATGATCTGAACTTATCTAGGGCAAACACTACTGCTAGCATTTCCTTCTCTGTGACCGTATAATTCCGCTGGGCGGAATCCAATGTGCGGCTAGCATAGTGTATGGCGAATGGCACTCCATCCCTCCTCTGTCCCAGCACTGCCCCCACGGCAAAATCGGAGGCGTCCGTCATGATCTCGAATGGGAGAGACCAATCAGGCGGCTGGAGAACAGGAGCCTCTATAACATGTTGCTGGAGAGTCGCAAAAGACGAGAGACACTTGTCATCTACAAGGAACTCGGTGTCTTTCGTCAAGAGGTCAGTCAACGGTCGGGCAATCTTGCTGAAATCCTGAATAAATCTCCTATAAAATCCAACGTGCCCCAGGAATGACCGTAACTGCCTCAGATTGGACGGCGGTGTGAGTTTTCTAATGACATCCACCTTGGCCGGATCAACCTCCATGCCCCTGTTGGAGATGATGTGGCCAAGCACCGTCCCTTGAGTCACCATAAAGTGACTCTTCTCCCAAGATAGCACCAAATGGAACTCAATACATCGCTGGAGTACCCGGTCTTGGCAGTCAAGACAGGAGTCGAATCCGTCGCCGTAGACCGAGAAATCGTCCATGAAGACCTCTAAGCAATCCCCTACCATGTCCGAAAATATCGACAGCATGCACCTCTGAAAAGTCGCAGGGGCGTTGCATAGCCCAAATGGCATGCGTCGGAAAGCGTATGTGCCAAAGGGACAGGTAAAGGTGGTCTTCTCCTGATCCTCAAGAGCGATGGCCACCTGGTTGTAGCCCGAGTACCCATCCAGGAAACAATAATGGCTCTTCCCTGCCAGTCTCTCAATGATCTGGTCAATAAAAGGCAGGGGGAAATGGTCCTTCTTGGTGGCCTGGTTGAGTCTCCTGTAGTCAACACAGACCCTCCAAGAAGTGGGTACTCGTGTAGCGATCTCCTCTCCCGACTCACTGATCACAGTCGTGATGCCCGTCTTCTTGGGCACCACATGCAAGGGGCTGACCCACTTGGAGTCGGAAATGGGATAAATAAAATCTGCACTCCACCATTTTGATATTTCTTTCATTACGACCTCTCTCAGGTTGGGGTTCAGTCGCCGCTGGAACTCACGCGACGGCTTCGCCCCCTCCTCAAGATAGATATGGTGGGAGCACACTGCTGGACTAATCCCATGGAGATCCGCTACGCTCCATCCGATCGCCTTGCGGTTCTTTTCAAGAACCCCCATCAGACGGGATTCTTGCTCTCCAGTCAACTCGGCTGAGATGATGACTGGGTACATCTCTGGATCGCCCGCAAGGAATCGATACTTCAGCGAAGTAGGGAGCGGCTTTCGCTCTGGAATGCTGGGTGCTGGCAAATCTGGCTGTGGAAGAAACCGAGTGAAAGCTGCAAGGTCGGCCATATCTGCCTGGGAAAGTGAAAGCGTACTCTCGCAAACTGGATCGGGAGAAGGCGGCTCAACTGCACTGTCTCTGCTCTGCTCTGCCTCTACCTCCTCCTCAACTGTAGGCTCAAATGGACTCATGTCTGGCATCTGATCATAGCAATCGGCCCAATCAGACTCTGAATCCGAGGGATCTGTATCAGAAGCGGTGGCATCAGTACCACCGGGAAACAAGGTGGTCTCAGCACCACCATCACTACTCATCGTGCTGCGATCGAGGACCGGCTCTGCTGCCTCTATGGTATCCTGAACCAGGTCTGTGCTCTCCAGGTCTGCCCAAGCTGCCTCATCGTCTGAAATCACAAAATCGCAGTCCTGGTGGATGTCTGGCTCTGCGTCTGTCAGCTGCTCTGAATCGGTACTCGCATCTGAGCGGGCTCTGAGTCTGGCTCTGTAGTCCTCAACCGTCTCTATTTGTATACTCTCACCCTCGACGCGAAAGTACACCTTCCCGCTATCATGATCAGTCACCGCCTTGGCTGTGGCCAAGAACGGACGACCAAGGATGATGGGGGTATCGGTCACTGACTCAGGGATCTCCATGTCCAACACTACGAAGTCCACGGGGAATTTCAGGCCCTGAATCGTGACGACAACGTCTCGTAATAACCCCTTCGGCCTCTTGACAGATCGATCAGCGAACTGAAGGACTGTCCTGCTCTGTCGAAGAGTGCCCAACTCGAAGCGGTCGAGAAGGGCTGCCGGAAGAAAGTTAATCGACGATCCGCTATCTAGAAGAGGTACGGTCGAACCGCTGCTCACTAATCTGGCATCTGACATACGGGGCCCCTGCATCTGGCCTCTTGGCTGGCAGTCGGTTCTGGATTGCGAAGCACGTGGCTTTCGTCAGCACATGTATCTCTGAAGTATGGTTCCTCCTCCTCCTCCTAACTGTAGTCCTCTCTCTCAAAGATCTCTGGAGAAGGGGGATGTGCTGCAAAGCCTCCTGGAGGGTCAGCTGAATGTGAAATCGATCTATCATGCTCTGGCTGAACTCCTCAAGCTCTCTCTTTTTGGGATTTTCTGATTTCTTCCCCTTCCCCATCTGAAGGGCTCTAGGGAAGGGGATCACTGGGTCCTTCTCAGATGAAGGACTAGGAAAAGATCTACGCGGTTAAGGACCGGATCCACACATACATCATGCACCACAGTGGGACCAAAAGAATGTAAATATTTTCCTTTATTCATCACAGAATCCTGAGATACATGACCATGAGGAAAAACAACAACTCTCTCTCTACAGACACTGGTGGCCTCAGTACCACCACGGGTGGGCTGCTCTGCTGCTGCTGGTGAATGTAGACGTCGGGCGGCATCAGTACCGCTCGCTGGCTCGGCTGCTGCTGGGGTGGCATCAGTACCACCTCCTCGCTCTGGTGAAGTGGCGGCCTCATTACCGCCTATGGGATCAGCATCATCGGTGGCCTCAGTACCACCGTCATCGACAGGAGCGGCCTCAGTACCGCTCTCCTCCTACTCCTGGGGCACCTCTGGATGGTGCTCAGCTGAGGCGCCGCCGCCGGCTGGGGTCCTACCGCTCCTAAGCGTGGCAAAATCAACATCAAACAGATCTGAAGAAGTATCATCAAATGGATCGCTAGGAGTGGCTAACTCAATATGTACTACCTGCTCAAACTTCCGCTTCAGGTTGTTCAGATTGGGCTCTATCTGTGCAGGTATGGCGGCCTTCCCTCTCACCAAGTCCCGCATCTCCTGGCGGAACTCATCCATCTCCCGTCTGAAGGTCGCCTGCTGGTCCGTGAGGAGGCGGGCGATATCATCCAAGGCAGGGCTCTCGTGGGAGCCCGACGGGTAGCCTCTCTGTGGGTGAGGCTGCTGGTACTGCTGTGGGTGAGAGGGGTAGGACGGAGGCTGCTGCTGGTGCTGGTATCCCTGGTGAGCCTGCTGCTCACGTCTCCAAGACTGTCCCTGCTGCTGATGGGGACAAGGACCGTAGGATGGCTGCTGCTGATACACTGGGGGCTGCTGCTGCGGCTGGTGCTGGTCTCTCTGATGGGAGTACTGCCCTCCCTGACCTGACAGCTGCTGCTGGGGGTGGGCACCACCACTCCCCCACCTGAATCTGGGATGGTCTCGTCGGATCCCAGGCTGGGGACGGTCGTACCAGATCCCGTTGACATCCATCAACGGCTCTGCATCCAAGGGGGCTGGGGGTAGTACTGCCAACGGCTGGTCCGGCTGGTAGAGCACCATCTGCATCTCTGAAGATGGTGGAGACTGGTAGGTGGGCTGCGGCTGCTGGTACGGCTCCGCCTGTACAAAGTGAACCTGTCTAGGCTGCTCTGAGGAGCTGGAGCGCTGGGACGAGCTGCTGCTGCCGCCGGTATCGCCTCGCGACAGAAGACGGGGCTGTGAAGCCGTCTGTGTCTCCTGGAGACACATGAGCTGTGTCTTCATGTCGCTCAAGACCTGTGCCATCTGCTCCATCTGCGTGATACTCTGGCACTGCTTCTTCTCTATTAGCTCCATGCGGTCCAACTTCTCGCTGATGATACCCATGTCCGCAGCGGACGACTCTGCCTGTGCTGCTGCGACTGCGGACGAACTGGATGGACCTGCATCTACCCGTGCTATCCTCTGGTACTGCACGGGTCCTGGCTGATGTGGCTGGGTCTTCTGTGTATAGAGCCTGGTCTGAGACATCACCATGTAGTTCTCTGACATCTCCTCGTAAATGGCCCAGACCTGCTCGTGGTCCTTGGCGAAGTAGGACCCGCCACAAGAAGCGTTCACCAGACCCTGAAGCTCTGGCGTCAACCCGCTGAAAAAGCTCTGAACTAGGTTCGGCTTCGATATGTCGTGGTGCGGGCATCTGTCTAAGAGCTCTCTGAACCTCTCCCAAGCCTCGTGGAACTGCTCGTTGGGGAACATGGAGAAGTTGCTGATCAGGGCCCTCGCTGCATTCGTCCGCCCGAGTGGATAGTACTTCTTCAAGTACTCGGTGCGGAGCTGCTCCCAGGTGTGGACGAACTTCCCTAGATGCTTCAGCCAGGTGGCTGCTCTATCTGCCAGTGAAAACGGGAAGGCTATCATCCGTATGGTGTCCTGGTCCACGTGGCGATCGTGGACAGTGCTGCAGATCATCAGAAACTCCTGGAGGTGGAGGTGGGGCTCCTCGGTGGCTAGCCCGTGGAAACGGGGTAGTATCTGCAAGGTGTTCGGGGGGAACTTGAAGTCCCCCACGATAGCTGGCACTACCACCCAGTGATGCATCAGAGTGGATCCGGGGTTGTGTAACGCCCGCATCGGCTGTGGTACTCCTCTCGCAGCAGCGGCTGCTGCTGCGGCGGCGGCTGCTGCCTCTGCGTCCTCTGCATCAGGTATATCCTCGGGCTCGCTCTGCTCTGATCCTCGCTCTGCTCGGAGCCTCTCCAACTCGCGCCTCATCTCAATCATAAACGCCCCCTGATCGCGTAGCTGCTGCTGAACCGTCTCTAGCGATGCGATCAGGGTGGAGTTGATCGCTCCCTGGTCAAGTATAACATGCTGGTCTCCCTGTGGACCTCTGGAGTGATCATCTGATCTGGCTGCCATAGCGACGTCTGCAAAACCAAACGAGCCCAACTCAGGTGCTGTCAAATGTATCAATCTCTCCTCGGGCTCGTGTCTCTCAAGAAGGTCAGAAAGGGGTTCGAGGGGGAACAGGGCGGAATCGTACTCGGGCTCGGAGAGCTGGTCTGGGCTCTCACTAGCCAACCTAGATGATCGGGTAGACGTGCCCGAAAGCGGTGCAGCCAGAGGCTGCCTAAGAGACCGTCTACCCATCATCTTGATCTGGGCGAGTAGGGCGGATGAGATCTGGAATCAACTATGATCACAAAACAAACCCCCGGTTCACCAACGCAACGCGAGCTGAAGACCGTGAAAGTTCGGTCAAATTATCTTGTCTATTTTTATTTTGGTGAACACACAAAGTATCAGAGCGCTTACGTGACCTGTTAGGATATCCGATACTAGCCCCAACCGACTAGCCCGCACTAAGAAGTCGGTAATCAGTCGGGTCTAGCACCGGGAGGCTCTACCTAGGGTGCGGGTCACTCTCTCGCGCATCCAAACCAGACAATGAGGGGGTTGCTCTCCCCAAGACAAAGTTTTTAGGGTGAGCGGTTTTTAATGATCAAGTATGATTAGCAGTCCCGATTTTATTGTTTTTCTTTTTTAATATTTTTCAAAGCAAGCAAAAGGCCTAACGAATTTTTCGGTTCTCCTGATTATTTAAGCCGAAAACAGGGGGGAGAAGACGAAAAAGCCGATGCGCGAGAAAATCAATGATGCATGCAAAGTAAGGAAGGCGTACCTGACTCCAGCACTCTACATGCAATTATGATCCGCGCAGAATTTAAAGACAAGAAATAAACTACCTAAATGATGCAACGGGAAAAACCGAGGCCCTAAATAGCAGTGCTAGCGTAGAACCGTCTAACCAATCACCGACCTCCAAGCCAAAGAGTCCGGTCTTGGCTTACCCCTCCTCTTCTCGACAGGTCGAGTTCAGGAGTTAGCGCTTGTGGGGCAGGCTCGCGGCACGTAGGCTGCGAAGGCAAATGAGTCGGTTATTTTTATTAATTATTTTTAGTAGGTCCAATTACGGTCTATAGGAACAGATAATCAATTAGGTGTTGGGATCCTACTATTACGGCACAGTCACCAGAAAATCCTACTGCTAGGGGCTCGATCAAAAAGCCGCGTAAACACCGGAAAGGCAGTAAAAAGGTAGAAAATGAAAGCCGCGAAAAACCGCGAAAAACCGCTAAGTTCTAAAGGGTTCCCCGAGCACACCGGTGCTCGGCGAAACAGACCCGAGAGTGTCCAAGTCCACAAGTCTGAGTGTACCTGTATTATTACAATAATAAATGAATAAACCTAAGCTATCCTCACCCACTCAACTCTCTCTCTCTCTCGCTCTCTCCTGCGGCTTCGTGAAGAAGGAAGCCGCCACCGCCTCGCTCGGGTGCACCGGCGTTCCTAGGAATGCCGCCCTCGCTCCTCGGGCCCTCGCAAGAAAAAGAAAGAAGTGTGGTCAGTCCAAAATTATTCAAAAATATCAGAAAAATATATATATATATATACAAAAATCTATACAAAAAGCCGCGAATCAAAAAGCCGCGGAAAAATCGAGTTGTTCATTCTCGTTCTGTTTCATTACTCCTGTTGTTGCCTATACTTAGGGATCCTTCACCCTAAGTATAGGGGGAGTGATGTCATCCTTCTATCTTGTATATATTTGTCTGAGTTTCTTCTATTCCCTCTCTTGTCCCTCAACTGTTGATATTCTTTTCTATACTTAGGGATCTTTTACCCTAAGTATAGGGGGGACAAGTGGATTCATTGATTTCGTGTATATTCTCTTCCTCGGTCTTCCCCGTTGGTACAGTCTTCTATACTTAGGATCACTAGATCCTAAGTATAGGGGGGATCACCGACTTCCATTCATTTCATTCTTTATTCTTAGAGTCATTGTAGTATAGTGGTAAGTATTCCCGCCTGTCACGCGGGTGACCCGGGTTCGTTCCCCGGCAACGGCGCCATTCTGATAACCCAAGACCCCGAGTGACTAAGGCAAAGGCAAAGGAATGGTCGTTGTGACCTCAATCAATCGGATGGGTATATCAAGAAAAATCGAACCGCGAAACGAGTCAAAAATCAAACAAGGCAAAACACGCGGTCCTAGCTATGTGATTAACCTGGTATAGCTCCCAGGGTCGAACACAAGGAGCACGGGTTGGCTCGAAAGCCTACGAAGTAGTCAAAATGAGATAAAATACAGAGAAAATATTTTTGGGGATTTTTAATTATTTTTAGATTTTTTTGGAAATTTTTAATATATGAAGAAAATGAGAAAAGCAAAAACAAGCACACTTGAGCAATTTATTTAACACACAAAAAATGATGCAAAAATTAAGGAAAAATTGTTTTTAAGTTTTTTTGGTTTTTAAGTGTTTTTGGTGAGTTTTTGAGATTTTTCTAATGGGTAAATTATTTTCTAAAAATCAAACAGTGCTGAAAATAAGAGGTACTGTCCAGCAAAGCTTAAGACCCAAAGATAAAATATTCTTGGATCTCAAGAAGCCCTGAAGGTAATTTTCCTGTAATCTAGAAAGAATAAGGAAAATTTAGGCACCCTAATTATTGTTTTTGGATTTTTACTTTATTTATTATAATTTTTATGAGTTTTTAGGGGTTTTTCAATTTTTAGGGTTTTTAAGTGATGAAAAATAGCCAAAATGGCCTGGAAAATCACACAACAAGCAAACTACAGTATCTAATTTTTTTAGAATTTTTGGGGGTGATTTTATATTTTTTTGGTATTTTTAAACCTAGACAGTAGCTAAAAAGGCTATTTTTGAATTTTTTAAAAATACTAAATAAAAGCGAAAATGTCCTCAAAAATCACAGAAATTACTACACCATGGCAGGAGCCATGTGTCGAAATCTCATTGGATTTGGAGGTGATTTACTATTTTATTCAAAAATGCAAAGAGGGTACAGTGCACAAGGACCAATGTGCAAATACCCGAGAATCTGGGGGCTCTGGTGCAAATTACCCAGCAAGTCACGCGCGTGGCGCGTGGCTGGGGCACACAGGGGCTTATCTGTAACAAAAACCTACTCCTTGGACCTTTTGGTAACTGGTACCAGAAAGTCCAAGGTTATGGCTGCAAATATACCACTAAAATTCGCACATGCGTGAATACAAAGCTCACAGGGGTATAACTGCAATTAACAGAAACTATTTCTTCATTTCATAACAGCCCAGATCTACAGGACAAAAGATGTAAAAAGCCCTAAGCTACACGTGACGACGTACGTGGTCACATACAAACAGGGGCATACATGCAATTAACAACAACCACAAGGTCCACAGTGCAAATAACCCTACGTAAATAAAGTTTTAAAACTATTTACAGGACTGGAAATAAAATGACAAACTAGGAGGGGGCCCTAAGATATTTACCCCTTTATTGGTCGACGGCCAGATGCGCGCCACGTGGTGGATGGACGGTCAGGATGGGCGGCGCTCTCCTTCTCTTCTTCTCTTGGGCTCGATCGACGGTCCGAGGGAGGCCACGTGGAGGATCTAACGTCTGGGGCTCAGGTGCCTCTCTCCTCTGCTGCCAACGGTCCGGATGGGCTCCTCAGATGGATCGACGGTCGCTGCTCCTCAACAGATGGACGGCTGGGATTAGAACTGGAGCGGAGGCATCATCGGACGGCTCTGGAGGATGATGGAGGAACTCGACGCCGGCGAACTTCGCCGGCCTCGTGCGTGAACTGCGGTCCTCCTCAGCTGCTGCTAATGATCGGAGAAGATCCGCTGGCTCGTCCCGCAGCTGATGGTGGTGGCCGATGGCCCAGCCGAGCCCTGGAAAGGCTCCGGCGAGGCTGGCGGCGCGAAGCTCCGGTCTTGAATGTAAGGGGGGCTCAGACACTTCCCTTTGAACCTGCAAAGCACTCAGAAAGCTTCGCGGGTCGAGGGCAAAGTGCCTCGACCCAAAGAAGCGGGGTGAAGATGATCGGCGCGGTGGGGCGAAGGAGCTCCGGCGAGCGGAAGACGGTGGAGCTCGAATCCCAGCTCCGGGGCGAGCTGGGTTGAGTGGCTAGGCGAAGAACGTGCGTGAGGGATAGGCGAAAGCGATGGGATGCTCCGATGATCGAAAGATGAAGCGAGATAGCAGGAATCACAGGAACACGGCGAACGGTCGATTTGGGGGTAACTCGAAATTAGACTAATTAAGAAGGAACGGAGGTTACCTAGGTGGTGTTGTAGACTATGCTGGAGCTCAGCTGGCTCCTGGTCCTCGCCTCAAGGGTCGTCAACTCCCGAGGCTCGAGCTCCGGGTGGTCGTCGGAGCACGGCGGCGCGAAGCAGCCGGATCAATGGTCGAACACCTCCTCCTCGCTGCGACACCGGCGGGGGCAAGCTGTCACCTTGCTGGTTGCGATGGAGCTCACAGGAAAGAGAATGGGGAGCCAAAGATGGCGTGAAAGTGCGGCGGAGCTCGACCTTTATAGTGCTAGGGGTCCGGGAAGGATGGAGTCGGGTACGACGATCGGCGCGCGGATCCCTATGCAAACCTCCGGGCGAGGATCTCGGGTGCATGCAGATGGATTAGGGCCCGGGGTTTGCGAGTTTGGCATTCGGATCAGATGGGGAAAAGATCGAGAAGTCGGGTCCAGAAGAAGATCCGCGGCTCTGGTGGTCCTGGGGGAGGTGTTGACCGGGGGTCAACAATCCCCCGTGGACCAATCAGAGCCCGCCAATTATTAGAATTTTATTTGATTTTTTTAGGCCTTAAATGGCCGAATTTTCAAAAACTTAAAACATGAAAAATGTTTGTTTTAATTTTTTCTATTTTTTTGTGATTTTTAATTAATTTTTTGAAATTTACATAAGGTATATACAATATAGGTTTATATAGGTATATATATACAATATAGTATTTTTAATTTTGATTTTTAATTAGTTATTTTTATACATTTTTATTCCCATTTTGTATTTTATTTATTTATAAGGTAAAATGAGGAATAAAAGACTATTTTTATTTTATTTTTATTATTTATATTCATAAGGGAAATAATTATTTATTTACACTTATATACATGGTAGATATACAAGGTATTTTTGTATTTTTAATTTTGTAATTTTTATTTGATTTTTGGTTTAATTCTTTTTATTTTATTTATTTACAAAACATAAAAAGAAATATTCACAAAAAGTTTTAGAAATAAGTAACTTTATTTTCAGGGTGAAATAGGTAAAGGATGGTGGTCTTATGTACATGGTGAAGGTGTATTTTTGGTTCTTTTCTTGATTTTTAGATTTTTATTTTGTTTTTAATGGCTTATAAATATGTACACAATATATACAAGTGTATTTTTGGATGAGGAAAATATTATTTATTTATTTACATAAATATTTGCATATGAGCCCCTATCTCCCTCTACTTGTGGCTTTTATGCGGTCAGGCCCATGCTGAGCCCTCCCTTGGGTTAGGTTGCTCAATATTTATTCTAAATATTTCCCTCTTTTTCTTTTTCTTCTTTATTCTTTTATTTTTGCACAAAAACATGCTAATTACATATTTTTACAAAATGCATGCTTTTGCTAATTATTGCTATTTACATATATCTACATGTATTTGCAAAGGTTTTTGTAGCTAAAATATAAGAATAAAGAGTGATGAATGGGTATTCATCACCCCCCTATACTATACTTTGCTAGTCCCTTAGCAAACACTTATTTGAAGAAGAAGGGAAAAAGAAAGAAACAGAAAAAGAAAAAGAGGATGTACATGGATTAAGGTTGAGTTATTAAACTTTCCTTCATTAAATTGAAATATGGAAACTTTTTAGTTTACAGGAAAAGTACCTTCAATCACTCGGGTACATGCCCAAATTTTCCTTAAACTTTTTAGTTTACAGGAAAAGTACCTTCAGGAGCTAGAAGGGAGTTTTGCATTTTAAATTGCCCTTTTACTCCTGCCTGGATAGTACATTCATTTCTCTGCATTGTTCGATTTTTAGAAAATTAAATAAAAATCATAAAAATAGTAAAAATTACCCAAAAACAGTAAAAAACATAAGTTACATAAAAACATTTTTATTTGAATTTTTGAGTGATTTTTGTTGCATTAAATAATTGCTTGATTGGCTTATTTCCTTGTTTTCTTCATTTTCTTAATTAACCAAAAATCCAAAAAAATATATAAAAATTAAAAATCCACCAAAAACATTTTGATTTTCTTTTATTCTTTTTTTAGAGTACTTCGTAGGCTGCAAGGCCATTACGTGCTCCTTGTGTTCGACCCTGGTCGCTATACCAGGTTAAAATAATAGCAAGACCACTATTTGAGTTTGAGTTGATTTTTATCCGATTTGGTGGTCTATTTTTCTCGATTGATCACCCGAGTGATTGAGGTCGCAACGACCGCTTGAGATACACCTGATTTACCTCGCTCGCTCGGTTTTGTGGTCGTCAGAATGGCGCCGTTGCCGGGGAGCACGGCTTAGTAGTCAGTTTTCGATTTTTCCCGCGGCTTTCTTTTCGTGGCTTTCTGTATAGATTTCTGCATATATATATTTTCCGGCATTGTTTATATAATAATTTAGTCTGATCACTCTTGTTTACTTTCTTGTGAGGGCCCGAGGATCGAGGAGGCGACTCTCGAGGAGTCGGCGCAACCGCGGGATTCGGAGGCGGCTCCCTTCTGCACGGAGCCGCAGGAGAGAGCGAGAGAGTAGCTGAATGAGAGAGGAGTAGTTTAGATTTATTTCAGCACATTTTATTTGAATTGTAATAATACAGGGACAGCAGGACTTGGACTTCCTTCTTCGGGTTTGTTTCGCCAAGCACCGGTGTGCTCGTGGGACCCTTTAGCTAGCTTAGATTTTTCGCGGCTTTTTCGCGGCTTCTTGATTTTTCGCTGCTTTTTACTGTTTTATGCGGTTTTTCTCGAGCCCCTAACCTTAAGACTTTCTGCTTGACTGTGCCGTACTGAGTAGGATCCACACACTTAATTATCTTCCTGCACCTATAGTTCGTTAACTGGACCTACTAATAAAAGATTAATAAAAATAGTTGATTATTTTCCTTCGAGCCTACGCGACGCGAGCCTTCCCCGTTAAGCGCTACTCCTGAACTCGACCTGTCGAGAAGAGGAGGGGTGGGTCTAGACCGGACTCTCTGGATCGAAGGCTGGTGATCAGCTAGACGGTTCTTTCGAGTAGAAGTTGCTTGCTTAGGACTCGGTTTTTCCCGCTTCACCATATAGGTAGTTTACTTTTCTGTCTTTACATTATGCGCGGATCATATTGCATGTAGAGTGCTGGAGCCAGGTACGCATTTCTGACTTTGCATGCATCATTGATTTTGTCGCGCATCGGCTTTTTCGTCTTCTCCCCCCTGTTTTGGACTTAATAATCAGGAGAACCGAAAAATTCGTTAGGCCTTTTGTTTTCATTGAAAAAGATCTAAAAAGAAAAAAAAACAATAAAATTGGGACTGCTAAAACTATTGACCCTAAAAGACACTTGACTTAAAAATTTGTCTTGGGGAGAGCAACCCCCTCATTGGTTGGTTTGCTTGAGCGAGAGAGTGACCCGAACACTAGGTAGAGCCCCCCGGTGCTATTCCCGACTGATTACCGACTCTTTCGTGCGGGACAGTCGGTTGGGAGAGTATCGGATATCCCAGCAGGTCACGTAATCGCTCTGATATTTTTGTTTGTTCACCAAAATAAAATTGACAAGATAATTTGACCGAGCCTTTACGGTCTTCAGCTCGCGTTGCGTTGGTGAACTGAGAGGTTTGTTTTATGATCATAGTTTCTCCAGATTCCATCCGCCTTACTCGCTACATCACAATGATGGGTAGACGATCTCTTAGGCAGCCTTTGGCTGCACCGCTTTCAGTCACGTCTACCCATTCATCTAGGTTGTCCCGCGAGAGCCGAGACCAGCTCTCCGAGCCCGAGTATGATTCCACCCTGTTCCCCCTCGACCCCCTTTCTTTCAGTTCCGAGAGATCAGTGCCAGAGGAGAGATTAGCAGATTTATTGGCACCTGAGTTTGGATCGTTTGGTTTTGCAGACGCTATGGCCGGCAGTTCAGAGGATCGCTCCAGAGGTCCACAGCCTGAGCACTTTGTGTTGGACCAGGGTGCGATCAAATCCACCCTGATCGCCTCCCTCGAGTCAGTGCAACAACAGTTGAGGGATCAGGGGGCATTCATGATAGAGATGAGGCGAGAGCTTTAGCAAATGAGAGCCGACCGCGAGAACCGCGGAGGAGGACCCGACGATGCGGCAGCTACCGCAGCAGCAGCAGGAGGACCACCGAGACCGATGCGGGAGAACCACAATCCCGGATCGACTTTGACGCACCATTGGGTGGTGCTACCAGCTATCGTGGGGGACTTCAAGTTCCCCCCTGATGAACCGCCCCGCACCCATAGTTAATTCGAGCAAATTAATTGTCCAAATTAATTAGAAGTCGTTCGTTGCAGTCGGATACGAGAGGCTAATCAAAAACCACTATTAATTAATGTCAAGTTAATTTCAAGCGGCAAAAGTTTTTTTTTACTCGGTGGAATTCCAAGGTCGAACTCAGGGAGGCATCTGTCTCCTTAGGTAAATTTTAGCAAAGATCAAGTGTTGGATTTTCAGGGAATTATTTTTTTGTTCTTTTTCAATTTCTATGCAAGACACATTCAACCAGCAAGCCAATTTGATGTTAATTCAATTAAGGTATCAAATGGAATCCAAAAATTATGAAAATTGGCCAATGATTAATGATAATGAAACTAAGCTACCCTATTTTTTGGAAATTTTTAGACACTAAATGAATTTACGGTGAATTAAACATACAGACAGGGTGATTTTCACTAATTATTTGTTTAATAAATAGCAAATCACAAATTTTTCAGGAGATCAAATTATCCTAGATAGCTCTAATGATAAGGAATCCAGGAAAATTGACAAATCTTAATTTCAATGTGAAATGAATTTATTAAATTAAAATGAGAAAATCACTCAACAATTATTTAGGCCTCGATATGTGTGCAAATAACATGAAATTTTTATGGCATGTTAAGTTCATTGTCCTAGAGCTACTGTGGATTTTTGAGGATTTTTGGAATCATAGAAAATTAACTAGAAATTAAAAGGTGTCACTGGGCAAAATATTCCACAAATCAACCAATTAATTCATTTAAAAATCTACTATAATTACAAAAATATGACACGTGGCACAATAGATAGAGGACAAGTTTCTCAACAAAATGCAACTTTTGGAATTTAAAAATGATGTAAAATGCAACCTAGGGATGTATGCAAACACAGGGGTGTAAATGCAATACAGGAAAATAAAATTACATAATGCAAATATGCTGACAGGGACTTAAGTGCAATTACCTATAATGCTGGGGACTGGAGTGCAATTTCTCAACAAGGCTCGTGCTCACGTGGTCTGCTTCACAGGGACCTCTTTGCAAATATGAAAAGTCCCGAGGGCTGATGACATGCCAAGCGACTAAGGTAAAGGTACTAAATGGTCGCCGCGACCTCAATCACTCGGCTGTGTCAATCAAGAAAAATAGACCACCAAACAAAATCAACTCGAAAGCACGATAGCGGTCTTTCTATTAATTTAACCTGGTATAGCGACCAGGGTCGAACTCAAGGAGCACGTAATGGCCTTGCGGCCTACGAAGTAGTCAAGAATAAAATGAAAGAGAAGAAAAGGGTATTTTTGGTGGTTTTTTAGGATTTTTATATTTTTTGGATTTTTAATTAATTAAGAAACTAAGGAAAACAAGGAAAGCAAGCAATTCAATGATTTATTTAATGCATCAAAACTCAAGCAAAAATTCCAGAAAAAATATTTTTGTGTGTTTTATAATTTTTACTGTTTTTATTGAATTTTTGAGATTTTTTTGATGTTTATTTAATTTTTTAAAAATAAAACAGTGGAAGGAAAAGAAGGTACTGTCCAGCCAAGCTTAAGGGACTTAGATAAAATATCTAAAAGTCCCCAATGAGCTGGAGGTATTTTTCCTGTATAGAGAAGAAAACAAGGAAAATTTGAGTGCATAAATTATTATTTTTGTATTTTTAAATTATTTATTAGAATTTTTATGAGTTTTAGAGTGTTTTTCAATTTTTAGGTTTTTTAGATAATGAAAAATAGCCAAAATTAGCTAGAAAATCAAGCAAACCGAAACAAATAGCAGATAAGTTTTTTGTAATTTTTAGATGAGTTTTAATATTTTTTTGTGATTTTCAAAGTTCAACAGTAAAGAAAATACGTGTTTTTGAATTTTTAAAAATATCAAATCAACATAAAAATGTCTCCAAAAATCCCAAAAAATTTTACACAATGGCAGGAGACATGTGTCCAATTTTCATTTGATTTGGAGTAAGTTTGCTATTTTATTCAAAAATAAAGAGGACGCACTGTGCACAGGGACCTAAGTGCAAATACCAAGAGTTCTGGGGGGTCCGGTGCAAAATACCCAAGTAAACACATGCAACGCGCATGCCTGCGGCACTCAGGGACCTAAATGTGATAAAAACTAAGTCCTAGGACTTTTTGGTAACAGGTACCAAAAGTCCGAGGGCTAGTCTTGCAAATAACCCAAAAAATAACGCACATGCACAATTATTCTACGCACAGGGGTATAAATGCGAATACTCAAAAGTTTTCATTCAATCCATAACATCTCAGAACTACAAGGCATTAAATGCAAAAAGCCCAGAAAACCACGTGTCGAAGCACGTGCTACACCATACACAGGGGCACAACTGCAAAGAAAGTAAAGTGCAGGGTCCTCTATGCAATTGTACCAAAAACTAAACAACTACACTAAATATTTACAAGACTAAACACTAAATAAGATAAAAAGGAGGGCCTAAGGGTAAATTACCCTTTTA
The DNA here is from genome assembly GCA_037367405.1 of Ottelia alismoides. Lineage (NCBI taxonomy): Eukaryota > Viridiplantae > Streptophyta > Magnoliopsida > Alismatales > Hydrocharitaceae > Ottelia > Ottelia alismoides. The sequence goes on along the minus strand of JAZKJV010001748.1, from coordinate 32,564 downwards.
TTAATGGAGCCGCTGGATGAGCGCCACGTGGTGCATCTGACGGTGAAGGACGGCTGGCGCTCCAAAACTGGACTCCTTGCGGTGATCGAACAGCGGAGGCGTAGCCACGTGGAGGATCGAACGGTGGAGAACATCGGTGGCTAAACCTCGCTGGATAGACGGCTGGGATCAGTCCTCCAAAGATCGGGCGGTGGATGTGGCCCCTGGAATGGATGGCTCAGATGAAGACTGGAGCGGGAGGCTGATCGGACGACTGCTGGAGATGCTGGAAGAACAGGTGGCCGGCGGCGTAGGTCTCCGCGTCAGGTGGGACTCTCCGATGACCTAACCGAGCTCCAGAGAGCTCCGGCGAGGTCGGCGGAGGTGAAGCTTCTGGACCCAATGGTCCAAGCCCTCAGATGGGCTTGGATGAACCTGCAAAATAGACCAGATAGCTCGCGGGTCGAGGGCAAACTGCCTCGAGCCGGTTAGGCGGGGTGAAGGTGGTCGGTGGTGCGATATGGGCGAGCTCCGGCGAGGGGGGTAGACGGAGGAGCTCGAACCCCAGCTCCTGTGCGAGCTGGGTTGGATGGAGGGGTGCAGAACGTGTGCGAGAAGAAGGCGAAGGCTATGGCACATCCCTATGGTCGAACGGTGGTCGGACGTGATCGGAATCGACGGTGAATGGCGGAGCAGTGAATTGGGGCTAATCTAAAATTAGCGAAAGAGAAAGCGAAATGGGTATACCTAGATGGACGAATCGACTGGGGGCGAGCTTGCGCAGCTCCTGGTCCTTGCCTCAAGGAGCGCCGACCTCCGAGGCTCGAGCTCCGGCTCTGGGCGGAGCACGGCGGGGATACTCGCCGGATCAGTGGCACACGGTTCCTCTCCTCGCTTCGACAGCACCTGGAGTGAGCCGTCACTCTCACGCACGCACTGGAGCTCACTGGGGGTGGAACGAATGGCCAAAGATAGAGAAATCGTGCGGCGGAGCTGGGTATTTAAGTGGCTAGGGGTCCGGCTAAATGGGAGTCGGGTGCGAACGTCGAGGCACGGACCCCTAAGATCCACCCCGGGCGGTGGTCTCGGATCTGCAACGAAGGATTAGGACCCGGGGTTTAGGGAGATGGCGAGCGGATCGAGCGCGGAAAAAGAGGAGAAGTCGGGTCGGGCGCGAGGTCCGCTGGAGAAGAAGGTCCGCGGAGGGAGTTGACCGGAGGTCAACATCTCCGTGGACCAATGAGAAACTGCCACGTATAAAAGATTTAAAAAATCAATTATAAATAGTAAATGGCAGAATTATTAAAAAGTCAAAACATAAAATATTTTTTTTAATATTTTCTATTTTTTAGTGATTTTTAATTAATTTTTCAAAATAAAAATAGTGTATTTACATAGTAGGTCTATATATAGGTATATATACAATATATAGATTTTTAATTTTGATTTTAAATTTGTTATTTTTATACAATTTTATTCCCATTTTATATTTTATTTATTTATATCATAAAATTAGGAATAAAAGGATATTTTTATTTTATTTTTATTATTTATATACATAGGTGAAATTTATATACATGGTATATTTACAATAGTATTTTTTTATTTTTTATTTTGTTCTTTTTATTTTGTTTTTGTTTTAATTTATTTTATTTATTTACATTATACAATATAAAATATTTACAAAATTTTTGAAAATTAATTTTATTTATTTATAAGGCTAAATAAATAAAATATGGTTGTTTTATATACATGATGACTATATACAAGAGTTATGTTTTTTTGTTTTCTTTTTAATTTTTCTATTTTTATCTTGTTTTTTATCTTTATAAATATATACAAATATTTACAAGCCAATTTGAGTCTATTTTTGTGAGGAAAATACTTTTTATTTTATTTACATAAATATTTACACACATGAGCCCTTATCTCCCTCTACTTTGGTTTTTATGCGGTCAGGCCCACGCTGAGCCCTCCCTTGGGTTAGGTTGCTCAATATTTATTCTAAATATTTCCCTCTTTTTCTTTTTACTCTTTATTCTTTTATTTTTGCACAAAAACATGCTAATTATTAAACTTTATACAATGCATGCTTTTGATAATTATTTGTATTTACATGAATATACATGCATTTGCGAAGGTTTTTGTAGCTAAAATATAAGAATAAAGAGTGATGAATGGGTATTCATCACCCCCCTATACTTAACTTTTGCTAGTCCCTTAGCAAACACTTATTTGAAAAAGAAGTGAAAAAGAAAGAAAGAAAAAGAAAAAGAGGGGAATATACATGGATCAAGGTTGAATATTAAACTTTCCTTCATTAAATTGAATTATGGAGCTCGATCAGATCTTTGGATTATTAATGTGTCGGAACCTTATTTAGACTTAAGCTTAAAACTCAACAGCCTCTAAGTTCCACCAATCTATGGACAAGACTCCTCAATAAACCAGATCAGAACAAGTCTACATACACAAACTCTAATGACCATGAATCTTTCCATGCAGTGTAAGTGATATGTAGCTCCCCACCTCAGAAGTAACAAAGAAACAACCTCCCTCAACCTGGTAACTCTAATGCCTTGGTCTAGCAACTCTTTCCTCGAGAAGCGGGGTATTCCCTTCTAAGTTCAAGTGCAACCGGCTCAAGAAGAGGGGGAAGAAGTATAGACTTTTGGAAGCTCAGCCAGTGTAGCTAAGTCTCCTGCTGCAAGCTTCATGAGATGTAACATGGATACCATAAGCTTTTGCTTTATTTGACTATATACACTCCGGTGGGGTTATTAAATTTTCAATCCGACCCACCACTTTTTTGGAGTTCTTTTTGCATTTTGCATTTTTTTTCAAGTGCCTCTATACATCATATCTACATGGTGCAGCATATATACAAGAAATTTTCCTCTTGAGCCAGTAGACTATCCCTCTTTTGAAGATTTATTGCAACCCACGGCTTCTGTCTTTAGCCTTCATCACCACTAGACCAAGTTGAGACGCACTTCCTTCACTAGAAGAAGAAGAGAGGTTCCGCCTAGAAGTACTACCCTCATATGCTACCCCAAGCCAAAGGAAACTGCCTCCTCACCACCTCATCCGTGGAGAGCCATGTGTAAAGTGTTGGTGCAAGTCAAGCCATTGTCTCTAAGAGTCATGCGTGTGTTGTTAAGTGCTCTACTTAGGCTCTTGAAGATGACATATGCTCATAGCCTAGTGGACTCAAAGAATTAAGTCCTTATGGACCTGAGAAGCCTTAACCCTAAGCCCTATAAGGTTCCTCTTAGAATTAGGTGGATTAAGATCTTAATCAAGCTCCATTTCCCAATTTAATTACAGGCTTAGTTTAAATGTCAACTATCATCCAGGAAAAACTATATACATATATACACAAAGATGCTATTTACAAATATTTACAATCGTGCAAAATTTTTGAAAAATATTTTGAAATCATGAATGGATGGATGCATGAAGTGCAAGTTTTGCAAAAGTATTTACAAACATTTACACAAGATTTTTACAAACTTTTGATTTTCAAAACATTTTGGAAAAATTTTGTACTATATACATAATTTTGATTAGAAAATATTTACACAAACTTTACACAAAAACTTTTTGAAAACATTTTTACAAAAATAATTTTGTACACTAGCTATGTATGTGCAATAAAAGAATGATGATTTACAGGAAAATTTTTTTAATTTTTGTGATTTTTAAGGTTTTTAGCCATTTTATTTATTAACACACTCACACAAAGTACGAATTATGGCTAAAGTATATATGAAATATATACACACCCCCTATACTTAGCTCGAACGATGTCCTCAGAGTGATCAAGAGCGATGAAGAAGACATAACTCGTGCTTAGTAAAAGGGAAGTGAAAAGGAATGGCTAGGTACAGAAATGAATAAATGAATAGAATGAGAAAAACTCGGTGGTTTCCCCCTATACTTAGGATTAACTAATCCTAAGTATAGCAAGATGTACATGAAGGGAAATCCGAGTGAAGAATGTACAGAGTCTGCCCCCCCCCATACTTAGGGGAAAATATCCCTAAATATAGGCAGCAAAACAGGGGCAAAAAGAATGAAAAGAATACCCGCAGGTCCTACATCCCCCTATACTTAGGGTAAAGTACACCCTAAGTATTGCATAATCATAAGATGAGAAAAGGGATGTGGGACTAAAGAATAGTGTGATATAGACAACTGGATCTATACAAGTCGGAAGAACAATGATAATCAGGTGTGAGATGCAATAGATGTGAATCAAGAGACCACATCTCACGCAAAGTGAATAGGGGCAACATCAACGACCCGCGGCTCATGATCTAGAAATGGCTTGAGCCACTGGCCGTTCACTCGAAAGGTACTCTAAGAAGACAACTCGGATATATCAATGCTACCGTTGTCGTGTACCTTTCTCACAAGATAAGGTCCCTTCCATTTGCTCTGTAGCTTCCCTGGAAATAGACGAAGCCTCGCATCAAACAACCATATTCTCTGATCAGGCTCAAAATGCTTGTGGCTGATATGAGAATCATGCCACTCTTTCACTCTCTCCTTATACTGTAGGCTGTTTGAGAAGGCTGTATCTCTAAGCTCCTCCAAGGCTACTAACTCTGCCCTCCTCTGGTCTCCTACACAATCTGGATCTAAAAGAATATCCGTGACTTCCCAAAGTGACTTATGCCTCAACTCAACAGGTAAATGGCACGGCTTGCCATAAACTAGGCGAAATGGAGATGTGCCCAATGGTGTCTTGAAAGACGTCCTATATTCCCACAAGACCGAGTCCAAAAGCTGTGACCAATCCCTTCGGTCAGGGCGGACGACTTTCTGCAAAATAGTCTTGATCTCCCTGTTCGAGACCTCGGCTAGACCATTCGTCTGTGGATGGAATGGAGTGGCAACTCGATGGTCTATGCCGAACTCAATAGCAAGTGCCTTCACCTGGTCGTTGATGAAATGAGACCCCCCATCTGAAATCAATACTCGAGGTACCCCGAACCGCGTGATGATGTGCTTCCTCAAAAATCTGCAAACTGTCCTGGCATCAGCGGCTCGGGCGGGGATAGCCTCAACCCAACGACTAACATAGTCAACGGCCAACAAAATGTACTCAAATCCCTGACTCTTAGGGAATAGACCCATGAAATCGATGCCCCATGCGTCAAAAACCTCACAGAAGTGAATGGGCTGCATCGGCATCATATCACGCTGTCCACAAGTGCCCATCCTCTGACAGTCAGTACACCTCTTCACGAACTCATCAGAGTCCTTGAAGAGGGTAGGCCACCACAAGCCGGATTGGAGCACTTTCTGTGTCGTTCTCCTCTCAGAGTGATGTCCTCCTGCCTCGAGCTTGTGGAAGTAAGTGAGGATGCTATGGTGCTCATCCTGAGGGATGCACCTACGCCAGACACTATCCCCTCCTTCGTGGTAAAGGATGGGATCCTCCCAATGGTAAGATGGTAAGACTTGGACTTCGCGAGGAAGGTCTCAAGCCTCTGTCTGGGCCAACCTTGTGGGACTTTCTTAGCAACAAGAAAGTTCACAATATCGGCATACCACGGGAGTGAGGCGATAGCAAGGATCGCCTCATCTGGGAAGGTCTCACAAATGGGATCAATCTGCTCAGACTCCTCAGGCTGCTCTAAACGGGAGAGATGACCAGCCACCACATTCTTGACTCCAGGCTTATCCTTGATCTCAATGTCGAACTCCTGGAGTAGAAGGATCCATCTAGTCAGTCTGGCCTTGGCAACCGTCTTTGCCATGAGGTATCGGATGGCGGTATGATCTGTGTACAAAGTCACTCTAGATCCAATGATGTACGATCTGAACTTATCTAGGGCGAACACTACTGCTAGCATCTCCTTCTCTGTGACTGTATAATTCCGCTGGGCGGAATCCAAGGTGCGGCTAGCATAGTGGATAGCAAATGGGACTCCATCCCTCCTCTGTCCCAGCACAGCCCCCACGGCAAAATCGAAGGCATCTATCATGATCTCGAATGGGAGAGACCAATCTGGTGGCTGGAGGACCGGAGCCTCAACATACACTGCTTGAGAGTATCAAAGGACGAAAGACACTTGTTATTGACAAGGAACTCGGTGTCTTTCATCAGCAGGTCAGTCAACGGTCGGGCAACTCTACTGAAATCACGGATGAACCGCCGATAGAAACCGATGTGCCCCAGGAAAGACCGTAACTGCCGCAAATTTGACAGTGGTGTGAGTTTTCTAATGACATCAACCTTGGTCGGATCAACCTCCATGCCCCTGTTGGAGATGATGTGGCCAAGCACCGTCCCTTGAGTCACCATAAAGTGACTCTTCTCCCAAGAAAGAACCAAGCGGACCTCAATACATTGCTGAAGTACTCGGTCTAGGCAGTCAAGACAGGAGTCGAATCCATCGCCGTAAACCGAGAAATCATCCATGAAGACCTCTAAGCACTCCCCTACCATGTCCGAAAAGATCGACAACATGCATCTCTGAAAAGTCGCAGGGGCATTGCATAGCCCAAATGGCATGCGTCGGAAGGCGTATGTGCCAAAGGGACAGGTAAAGGTGGTCTTCTCCTGATCCTCAGGAGCGATGACCACCTGGTTGTAGCCCGAGTACCCATCCAGAAAACAATAATGGCTCTTCCCTGCTAGTCTTTCAATAATCTGATCAATAAAGGGCAGGGGGAAATGATCCTTCTTGGTGGCCTGGTTGAGTCTCCTGTAGTCAACACAGACCCGCCAAGAAGTGGGTACTCGTGTAGCAATCTCCTCTCCATACTCGCTAATCACTGTAGTGATGTCCGTCTTCTTGGGCACCACATGCAAAGGGCTGACCCACTTGGAGTCGGAGATGAGATAGATAAAATCGGCGCTCCATCATTTCGAAATTTCTTTCATGACAACCTCTCTCAGATTTGGGTTCAGCCGCCGCTGGAACTCACGCGACGGCTTCGCCTCATCCTCGAGATAGATATGGTGGGAGCACAGGGCCGGACTAATCCCATGGAGATCTATTACGCTCCATCCTATTGCCTTGCGGTTCTTTTCAAGAACTCCCATCAGACGGGATTCCTGCTCTCCAGTCAAAATCGGCTGAGATAATGACTGGGTACATTTCATGCTCACCTGCAAGGAATCTATACTTCAGCGATGAAGGAAGTGGCTTCAGCTTTGGACAACTGGGTGCTGGCAAATCTGGCTTCGAAAGAAGATGCGTGTATGCTGCCAGGTCTGCCTGGGAGAAAGACAACAAACTCTCGCAAACCGGATCTGGAGAAGGCTACTCAACTGAACTCTCTCTGATCTGCTCGGCATCTACCTCCTCCTCAACTGTAGGCTCAGTGGAAATCAGGTCTGGCATATAATCATCACAATCTGCCCACTCAGACTCTGACTCCGAGGGATCTGCATCAAACAAGGTGGCATCAGTACCACCGTCATGCAAGGTGGCCTCAGTACCACCGTAACTGAACTCTGTATCGCGGTCGAGAACCGGCTCTGCTGCCTCTGTAGTATCCCGAACCAGGAATGTGCTCTCCAAGCTCTCCTCTGCTGTCATCTCTGCATCAGCGGTGTCTGAAAATGAGAGGATGGCCTGTGCTGCTGGGTCTGCCCAAACTGCCTCATCGTCTGTGATCACAAAGTCATAGTCTGGTGGATGTCCTGCCCTGCATCTGTCATCTGCTCTGTATCCGAAGTGGTCTCTGAGCATGATCTCTCTCTGGCTCTGCTGTCCTCGACCGTCTCTATTTGTACACTTTCGCCCTCGACGCGAAAGTACACCTTCCCGCTATCATGGTCGGTCACTGCCTTGGCTGTGGCCAAGAACGGGCGATCTAAAATGATGGGGGTATCGGTCATTGAATCAGGGATCTCCATGTCCAACACTACAAAGTCCACGGGGAATTGCAAACCCTGAATAGTGATGACAACGTCTCGCAACAACCCCTTCGGCCTCTTGACAGATCTATCAGCAAACTGAAGGACTGTCCTACTCTGTCTAAGAGTGCCCAACTCGAAGCGGTCGAGAAGGGCTGCCGGAAGGAGGTTGATAGACGATCCGCTATCCAATAGAGTATGGTCAAACCTCTGCTCACTGATATGACATCTGACATAAGGGGCTCCTGAATCTGGCCTCTTGGCCGGCAGACGGTTCTGGATCGCGAAACACATGGCTTTCATCAACACATGAATCTCTGAATGGTGGTTCCTCCTCCTCCTTCTGACTGTAGTCCTGTCTCTCAACGATCGCTGAAGAAGGGGGATGTGCTGTAAAGCCTCCTGAAGGGTCAGCTGTATATGAAATCTGTCAATCATGCTCTGGCTGAACTCCTCCTGCTCTCTCTTTTTTGGATCTTTTTCTTTTTTCTTCCCCTTCCCCCATCTGAAGGGCTCTAGGGAAGGGGATCACTGGGTCCTTCTCATATGAAGGACTAGAAAAGGGTTTAAGCGGTTCGACGACCGGATCCACACATACATCATGCACCACCGTGGGACCAGAAGAAAGTAAACCCTTTCCTTTATTCACAGAACTGTTCAGAGATACATCAGGTGAAGGAAAAACAACAGATCTCTCTACATGAACTCTGGTGGCCTCAGTACCACCATCGGCTGGCTCTGCTGGACGTCTCGCGGCCTCAGTACCGCGTACTGGCTCGGCAACTCGGGTGGCGTCAGTACCACCTCCTCGAACTGGTGAAGTGGCAGCCTCAGCACCGCCTGGGGGATCAACATCCTCGATGGCATCAGTACCACCATCATCATCATGTGCGGCCTCAGTACCGCTCTCCTCCTCATCTGACGCTCTAGGTGTATCCTCATGATGTCGCTCAGACGAGGCGCCGCCTGCTGGCATCCTACCGCTCCTAAGTGTGACAAAATCAGTATCAAACAGATATCCAGTCATATCACCAAATGCATCACTAGGAGTGGTATACTCAGTACAAACTACCTGCTTAGATTTCCGCTTCAGGTTGTTGGGATTCGGCTCTATCTGGGCAGGGATGGCGGCCTTCCCTCTCACAATGTCCCGCATCTCCTGGCGGAACTCGTCCATCTCCCGTCTGAAAGTAGCCTGCTGGTCCGTGAGGAGGCGGGCTATGTCGTCCAAGGCGAGGCTCTCGTATGGTGGACCATGAGAGCCCGACGGGTAGCCTCTCTGGTAATGAGGCTACTGGAACTGGTGCTGCTGTTGAGAGGGGTAGGTAGAAGGGTGCTGCTGCTGGTGTGGCTGGTGAGGCTGCTCTCGCCTCCAAGACTGTCCCTGTTGATAGGGACGAGGAACGAAGGATGACTGCTGCTGTGACTGGTAAACTGGGGGCTGCTGCTGCTGGTGATCCCTTTGCTGGCTGTACTGGCCTCCCTGGCCAGATGGCTGCTGTTGGGGCTGGGTACCTCCACTCCCCCACCTGAATCCGGGATGGTCTCGTTGGATCCCAGGCTGAGGACGGTCATACCAAATCCCGTTGACATCCATCAACGGCTCTGCATCGTACTGGGCTGGCGGGAGTACTGCCAGAGGCTGATCCGGCTGGTATACCACCATCTGCATGTCTGGAGATGGTGGTGACTGGTAGGAGGGCTGCTGCTGCTGGTACGGCTCCGCCTGTACAAGGTGAACCTGTCTAGGCTGCTGGTGTGAGCTGGAGCGCTGGAACGAGATGCTGCTACTGCTGGTATCGCCTCGCGACTGAAGACGGGGCTGTGAAGCCCTCTGTGCCTCCTGGAGACACATGAGCTGGGTCTTCATGTCGCTCAGAGTCTGTGCCATCTTCTCCATCTGAATGATGCCTTGGCGCTGCTTCTTCTCGATCAGCTCCATCCGATCAACTTCTCACTGATGATACCCATATCCGCAGCGGATGACTCTGCCAGTGCTGCTGCTACTGCGGATGAACTGGAAGGACCGGCGTCGACCCGTGCTATCCTCTGGTACTGCACGGGTCCTGGCTGCTGAAGTCTGCCCTGAGTGTACAACCTGGTCTGGGACATCACCATGTAGTTCTCAGCCATCTCCTCGTAGATGGCCCAGACCTGGTCGTGATCCTTGGCGAAGTAAGACCCGCCACAAGAAGCGTTCACCAAGCCCTGAAGCTCTGGTGTCAGCCCGCTGAAGAAGCTCTAAACAAGGTTCGGCTTCGAGATGTCGTGGTGCGGGCATCGATCAGTCAGCTCACGGAACCTCTCCCATGCCTCATGGAATTGCTCGTTGGGGAGCATGGAGAAGTTGCTGATGAGGGCTCTTGCTGCATTGGTCCGCCCGAGTGGATAGTACTTATTCAAGTACTCGGTGCGGAGCTGCTCCCAGGTGTAAACGAACTTCCCCAAGTGCTTCAGCCAGGTGGCTGCTCTGTCTGCCAAGGAAAAGGGGAAGGCAATCATCCTGATAGTATCCTGGTCCACCTGACGATCGTGGACAGTGCTGCATATCATCTCAAACTCCTGCAGGTGGAGATGAGGCTCCTCTGTCGCCAAACCGTGAAACCGAGGTAAGAGCTGCAAGGTGTTCGGGGGGAACTTGAAGTCCCCCACGATCGCCGGAAGTACCACCCAGCGGTGTGTCAAGGTCGTCCCGGGATTGTGGTTCTCCCGCATCGATCTAAGTGGTGGTGGTGCTCCTCCTGCTCCTGCTGCTGCTGCTGCGGCGGCAGCTGCCGCATCGTCAGGTCCTCCTCCTCCGCAGTTCTCGCGGTTGGCTCTCATCTGCTCGAGCTCTCTCCTCATGTCCATCATGAATGCTCCCTGATCCCTCAGCTGCTGCTGCACTGACTCGAGGGAGGCGATCAGGGTGGAGTTGATCGAACCCTGGTCCAGAACGAAATGTTGCTCTCCCTGTGGACCTCTGGTGCGATCATCAGAACTGCCGGCCATCGTCTCTGAAAAACCAAAACAACCGAACTCAGGTGCCGATAAATCATCTGTCTGTCTCTCCTCTGGCACTGGTGTCTCTGAATCAGAAGAAGGGTGGTCGAGGGGGAACAGGGTGGAATCATACTCGGGTTCGGAGAGCGGGTCTGAGCTCCCACGACCCGACCTAGATGAATAGTCAGGAGTGCTAAAAAGCGGTGCAGCCAGAGGCTGCCTAAGAGACCTCCTGCCCATCATCGTGATCTGGCGAGTAAGGCGGATGAAATCTGGAAAAACTATGATCAGCAACCAAACCCTCTGTTCACCAACGCTACACGAGCTGAAGACCGTAAAGGCTCGGTCAAATTATCTTGTCAAATTTTATTAGGTGAACAAACAATCTATCAGAGCGCTTACGTGACCTGTTGGGATTCCCGATGCTACCCCAACTGAATGGCCCGCACGGAAGAGTCGGTAGTCAGTCAGGAATAGCACCAGAGGGCTCTACCTAGTGAACGGGTCACTCTCTCGCTCAACCAAACCAAACAATGAGGGGGTTGCTCTCCCCAAGACAAATTTTTAGGTGAGGTGTCTTTTAGGGTTGATAGTTTTAGCAGTCCCAATTTTATGGTTTCTTTTTTTAGATTTTTTTAATACAAGCAAAAGGTCTAACGAATTTTTCGGTTCTCCTGGTTATTAAGTACAAAATAGGGGGAGAAGACGAAAAAACCGATGCGCGATAAATCAATGATGCATGCAGAGATAGAAATGGGTACCTGACTCCAGCAGTCTACATGCAAGATGATCCGCGCATAAATGTAAGGACTGAAAAGAAACTACCTATATGGTGCAGCGGTGAAAACCGAGTCCTAAACAGGCAATTTCTACTCGATAGAACCGTCTAGCTTAGCCACTTTCCCTCGATCCAAAGAGTCCGGTCTAGACCCACTCCTCCTCTTCTCGACAGGTCGAGTTCAGGAGTAGCACTTGACGGGGCAGGCTCGCAGCGCGTAGGCTCTCAGGAAAGCGACTAAGCTATTTTTATTAATGATTTATTAGTAGGTCCAATTATCGTGCTATAGGAACAAGCAAGCAATTAAGTGTGGGGATCCTACTAATTACGGCACAGTCAAGCAGAAAATCCTAAATCTAGAGGCTTGAGAAAAACCGCTGAAAACCGTAAAAGGTAGCTAAAAAGCTAAAACCGCGAAAAAGCCGCGAAAAATCTAAATGGGTCCCCCGAGCACACCGGTGCTCAGCGAAACAGACCCGAGAGTCCAAGTGTCTCTAAGTACCTGTATTATTACAACAGTTCAAATTATACGGGAAATAAAACTAATCTAAGCTCCTCTCTCACTCAGCTCCTCTCTCGCTCTCTCTTGCGGCTCCGTGTAGAAAGGAGCCGCCTCCGAATCCCGCGGTTGCGCCGGCTCCTCGAAAGTCGCCTCTGCGGTCCTCGGGCCCTCGCAAGAAAGAAGACAAGTGTCATACCAGATTATTGTAAAAAATAATGTCAGAAAAATATATCTACAGGAATCTATACAAAAAGCCGCGAAAAGAAAAACCGCGGAAAAACTCAAAAACTGACTACTAAGCCGTGCTCCCCGGCAACGGCGCCATTCTGATGACACGCCAAGCAACTAAGGTAAAGGTACTAAATGGTCGTCGCGACCTCAATCACTCGGCTGTGTCAATCAAGAAAAATAGACCACCAAACAAAATCAACTCGAAAGCACGATAGCGGTCTTGCTATTAATTTAACCTGGTATAGCGACCAGGGTCGAACTCAAGGAGCACGTAATGGCCTTGCGGCCTACGAAGTAGTCAAGAATAAAATGAAAGAGAAGAAAAGGGTATTTTTGGTGGTTTTTTTAGGATTTTTATATTTTTTTGGATTTTTAATTAATTAAGAAACTAAGGAAAATAAGGAAAGCAAGCAATTCATAGATTTATTTAATGCATCAAAACTCAAGAAAAAATTCCAGAAAAAATATTTTTGTGTATTTTATAGTTTTTACTATTTTTAGTGAATTTTTGAGATTTTTCTGATTTTTATTTAATTTTCTAAAAATCAAACAGTGGAAGGAAAAGAAGGTACTGTCCAGCCAAGCTTAAGGGACTTAGATAAAATATCTAAAAGTCCCCAATGAGCCTGGAAATATTTTTCCTGTATAGAGAAGAAAAAAAATAAAAATTTGAGCACCTAAATTATTATTTTTGGATTTTTAAATTATTTATTAAAATTTTTATGACTTTTAGAGTGTTTTTCAATTTTTAGATTTTTTAGATAATGAAAAATAGCCAAAATTGGCTAGAAAATCACGCAAACCAAAACAAACAGCAAGTAATTTTTTTTGTAATTTTTAGATGAGTTTTAATATTTTTTTTGTGATTGTCAAAGTTCAACAGTAAAGAAAATACGTGTTTTTGAATTTTTAAAAATATCAAATCAACATAAAAATGTCTCCAAAAAACCCAGAAAATTTTACACAATGGCAGGAGCCATGTATCCAATTTTCATTGGATTTGGAGTAAGTTTGCTATTTTATTCAAAAATAAAGAGGAGGCACTGTGCACAGGGACCTAAGTGCAAATACCAAGAGTTCTGGGGGGTCCGGTGCAAAATACCCAAGTAAACACGTGCAACGCGCATGCCTGGGGCACTCAGGGACCTAAATGTGATAAAAACTAAGTCCTAGGACTTTTTGGTAACGGGTACCAAAAGTCTGAGGGCTAGTCTTGCAAATAACCCAAAAAATAACGCACATGCACAATTATTCTACGCACAGGGGTATAAATGCGAATACTCAAAAGTTATCATTCAATCCATAACATCTCAGAACTACAAGGCATTAAATGCAAAAAGCCCAGAAAACCACGTGTCGAAGCACATGCTACACCATACACAGGGGCATAACTGCAAACAAAGTAAAGTGCAGGGTCCTCTATGAAATTGTACCAAAAACTAAACAACTACACTAAATATTTACAAGACTAAACACTAAATAAGATAAAAAGGAGTGCCTAAGGGTAAATTACCCTTTTATTAATGGACCCGCTGGATGAGCGCCACGTGGTGCATCTGACGGTGAAGGACGACTGGCGCTCCAAAACTGGACTCCTCGCGGTGATCGAACGGCGGAGGCGTAGCCACGTGGAGGATTGAACGGTGGAGAACGTCGGTGGCTAAACCTCGCTGGATTGACGGCTGGGATTAGTCCTCCAAAGATCGGGCGATGGATGTGGCCCCTGGAATGGATGGCTCAGATGAAGACTGGAGCGGGAGGCTGATCGGACGGCTGCTGGAGATGCTGGAAGAACAGGTGGCCGACGAACTTCGCCGGCCCAGTACGCTCGCTCCGAGCCTCCTCGCGGGACGCTGATGATCTGAGAAGGGTCGGCGTAGGTCTCCGCGTCAGGTAGGACTCTCCGATGACCCAACCGAGCTCCAGAGAGCTCCGGCGAGGTCGGCGGAGGGGAAGCTTCTGGACCCAATGGTCCAAGCCCTCAGATGGGCATGGATGAACCTGCAAAATAGACCAGACAGCTCGCGGGTCGAGGGCAAACTGCCTCGACCCGGTTAGGCGGGGTGAAGGTGGTCGGTGGTGCGATATGGGCGAGCTCCGGCGAGGGGGGTAGACGGAGGAGCTCGAACCCCAGCTCCTGTGCGAGCTGGGTTGGATGGAGGGGTGCAGAATGTGTGCGAGAAGAAGGCGAAGGCTATGGCACAACCCGATGGTCGAACGGTGGTCGGATGTGATCAGAATCGACGGTGAACGATGGAGCAGTGAATTGGGGCTAATCTAAAATTAGCGAAAGAGAATGCGAAATGGGTATACCTAGATGGACGAATCGACTGGGGGCGAGCTTGCGTAGCTCCTGGTCCTTGCCTCGAGGAGCGTCGACCTCCGAGGCTCGAGCTCCGGCTCTGGGCGGAGCACGGCGGGGATACTCGCCGGATCAGTGGAACACGGTTCCTCTCCTCGCTTCGACAGCACCTGGAGTGAGCTGTCACTCTCACGCACGCACTGGAGCTCACTGGGGGTGGAACGAATGGCCAAAGATAGAGAAATCGTGTGGTGGAGCTGGGTATTTAAGTGGCTAGGGGTCCGGCTAAATGGGAGTCGGGTGCGAACGTCGAGGCACGGACCCCTAAGATCCACCCCGGGCGGTGGTCTCGGATCTGCAACGAAGGATTAGGACCCGGGGTTTAGGGAGATGGCGAGCGAATCGAGCGCGGAAAAAGAGGAGAAGTCGGGTCAGGCGCGAGGTCCGCTGGAGAAGAAGGTCCGCGGAGGGAGTTGACCGGAGGTCAACATCTCCGTGGACCAATGAGAAACTACCACGTATAAAAGATTTGAAAAATCAATTATAAATAGTAAATGGCAGAATTATTAAAAAGTCAAAACATAATATATTTTTGTTTTAATATTTTCTATTTTTTAGTGATTTTTAATTAATTTTTCAAAATAAAAATAGTGTATTTACATAGTAGGTCTATATATAGGTATATATACAATATATAGATTTTTAATTTTGATTTTAAATTTGTTATTTTTATACAATTTTATTCCCATTTTATATTTTATTTATTTATATCATAAAATTAGGAATAAAAGGATATTTTTATTTTATTTTTATTATTTATATACATAGGTGAAATTTATATACATGGTATATTTACAATAGTATTTTTTATTTTTAATTTTGTTCTTTTTATTTTGTTTTTGTTTTAATTTATTTTATTTATTTAAATTATACAATATAAAATATTTACAAAATTTTTGAAAATTAATTTTATTTATTTATAAGGCTAAATAAATAAAAGATGGTTGTTTTATATACATGATGACTATATACAAGAGTTATGTTTTTTTGTTTTCTTTTTAATTTTTCTATTTTTATCTTGTTTTTTTATCTTTATAAATATATACAAATATTTACAAGCCAATTTGAGTCTATTTTTGTGAGGAAAATACTTTTTATTTTATTTACATAAATATTTACACACATGAGCCCCTATCTCCCTCTACTTTGGTTTTTATGCGGTTAGGCCCATGCTGAGCCCTCCCTTGGTTAGGTTGCTCAATATTTATTCTAAATATTTCCCTCTTTTTCTTTTTACTCTTTATTCTTTTATTTTTGCACAAAAACATGCTAATTATTAAACTTTATACAATGCATGCTATTGATAACTATTTGTATTTACATGAATATACATGCATTTGCGAAGGTTTTTGTAGCTAAAATATAAGAATAAAGAGTGATAAATGGGTATTCATCAATGGCCTCTGTGTCAAATTCCCATGCCGTACGTGCTCCTCACGTGGGCAGCCTAGGCTCGGATAGCTGCGGAGGCTTGGGGCTCGGGTCGGGTGCTTCTGGAGGTCTGGAGTGAGGCTCGAGCGATCCGAGCCTAGGTTCGGGAAAGAGGCTCGGACCAGTGCTGCGTGGCGCGCTGGGGACCCTTGGATCGAGCTCGATCCAACGGATGGCGGTGAAGACTCGTGGCGTGGCCTCAGGCTGTTAGATCTAAGTTGATCCAACGGCTCCTAGCTCGCGATGAGAGGGCGACGTGGCTGACTGACGGCCGCTGGATCGGATGATTATCCAACGGCTCTCAGATGCGGCGGAGGTGTGACACGTGGCTCACGAAGTGCCGTTAAATCTGGAGAGATCCAACGGTTCCTGGCTCGCGATGAGAGGTGACGTGGCAGGATGACACCCGTTCGATCGGGGTGATCGAACGGCAGCTGAGCTTCTCCTTCAACGGGTCTGCGCCGCCTGCGGAGGAGATGGCGGGGCTCGGGCGACAAGGCCTTTGCTCCGCCAGTCCTTCCTCGTGTCGATGAAGCTCTCCGACTTGTCGGAGCTATCCCAGTAGACGCGTGGCGATGCGGTGAAGGCGACGGTGATCTCAGGAGTTGGAGAAGGTCGTCGGATGCTGCTGGCGACGAAGCTCGAAAACGACTCCGGCGAAACTCCGATCAATGAATCAGTTGGCACCTGCAAGCGTTAAAGACAGAGCCGAAGCTCGTGCGTGCAGTCGTGGAGGTGGGTGAATGACTGGCGAGGCCTAAGGCGGAGGGAGGTGGTCTGGCGACGGTGCTCCGGCCAAGTGGCGGAGCTGAAGATCGATGGGTGGTGAAATGCGTCGTCGGCGGACGTGGGGGGATCGCGAAGCTGAGAGCTCCGACACGGAGCTCGGCGGAGTGAAATAGAGGCGAGAAAATGACCGGAGGCGATGAATTAAATCCAAGAAAAAACAAGAAAAATTAGGAGGAAGATCAGTAGGGAGGTGGAGGTGATTACCTGGGGATCGGAGCTCCTCTTGGAGTCCCTGGTCTTCGCTCGAAGGATCGGTAGGGTCCCGAGCTCGTGCAGCTTCGCGGAGGGAGGCTGCGACACGGCGGAGCTCGCCGTGGATCTCGCCGGAGAAGAAAGCTGTCTTCGCTCGAAGAAAGGGTCAATTGCTGTCACCAATCGAAGGTTCTGAGCTCAAGGTTTCTCTCTGGGGTGGCGGATGGGTGCGACGATGGCCGGAGGGCAAGTATTTATAGGTCGAGGGTCTCGGCCATGCTGATGATGGAGCGAGGTTTAGGGAGTTCGTGGAAGAGAGCTGGAGATCACGTGGGTGATGGAGTGGCTGACGAGGATCAGGGATGAGTGGGGGACATCGTGGAGGTTGTGGTGCTCGGCGACGGTGGAAGAAGCGTAGCTGAAAATAGGAAGGGGATGCCCCTCCCACAAGGCGGAGAACGTGGGAGAGAGGGGCTCCCGAGGTAGGAGACGAAGTCTCCACCGTTGGATCTTGTGATCCAACGGTGGTGATCGAAGCGGGATGGAACGGTTAAGATTAGATCTGGGCGAAACGATCTGAGGGTCAGGAGCTTTCCACGTGGCACTATGGGGGCAAGGTGCGCGCGAACGGTGTGGATTGCATCAGGAGTGGCCTAATCCAAGGGTCATGATTGTGCCAGGTGTCGTGCGCAGGAGAGGACACTGACGAGCGGTGGGGATCAGATCGGAGGAAGATCGAAGGGCTGTGATGCACAACGGGCTGAGCAGTTGAGATGGAGGGATGGAGTGCATCATCCAAGGGCGCAACAAGCGCCATGTGGCGCGCTAAGGAGGAGGCGCGAACGGGCGATTGAGATGAGGCGGAGGATCTGATCTGACGGTCAAGGTGAAAGGCGTACGTGGTCATCCAGTGGTGATGAATACCCATTCATCACTCTTTATTCTTATATTTTAGCTACAAAAACCTTTGCAAATGTATGTATATTCATGTGAATACAAATAATTACCAAAAGCATGCATTATATAAAGTTTAATAATTAGCATGTTTTTGTGCAAAAATAAAAGAATAAAGAGACAAAAGAAAAATAGGGAAATATTTAGAATAAATATTGAGCAACCTAACCCAAGGGAGGGCTCAGCATGGGCCTGACCACATAAAAACCAAAGTAGAGGGAGATAGGGGCTAATGTGTGTAAATATACCTGTAAATAAAATAAATATATTTTCCTCTCAAAAAAGAGAGAGAGAATAAAAGTGGTTTGTATATATTGTATATATTTATAAATATAAAATCAAGATAAAAATAGAAAAAATCAAAAAGAAAATAAAAATAGATCACTTGTACATAGTCACCATGTACATAGCTCATTTATCTCTATATTTATTTCACCTTATAAATGAATAAAATTAATTTCCATAAAATTTGTAAATACTCTATCTTTTATGGTGTAAATAAATAAAATAAAAATAACAAAAACAAAAACAAAACAAAAAGAACAAAATTAAAAATCAAAAATAATATTGTATATATACCATGTATATATATGTACATATGTATTTATTTACCCCTTGTATATAAATAATAAAAATAAAATAAAAATATCCTTTTATTCCTAATTTTATTCTATAAATAAAATATAAAATGGGAATAAAAATGCACAAAAATAAGTAATTGAAAATCAAAAATAAAAATTCTATATTGTACATATACCTATATATAGCCCTATTATGTAAATACCTTATTTTTATTTTAAAAAATCAATTAAAAATCACCAAAAATAGAGAAAAATAAAATAAACATTTTCATTTTTGAGTTTTTAATAATTCGGCTATCCTCTATTTTTAAATGAATTTTCAATTCTTTCTGAGGTGGCCTTCTCCCATTGGTCCACGGGTGATGTTGACCGCCCAGTCAACTCCCCCCTGTGGACCACTTCCCTTGCGGATCTGATTCCCGACCCGATTTTTCAACCTTTTAGCGATCAGACCCGATCTCCATCCACTCAAACCCAGGGCTCCGATTGCCAGGGGAAGATCCATGATCCCCACGTGCACCTTCTTTTAGGGATCCGCTCCTTGGATTGCTCACCCGATCATCATCTTATCGGACCCCTGGATCATATAAAGCATCTCCTCCGACGACCTTTTCATTCATCTTTGGACATCCCACTCGCAACCAAGGAGCTCCTTCGGAGTGCCTGTGTGACAGCCGCGTTCTTCAGAGTGGAAGCGAGGCTCGAGGACCTCGGGAGACCTCTGATCCGGTGGCTCCGCCACCGAGCGCCGCCACGAGTGCGCTCAGCCTCGGGGAGCCGACGACCCCTTGCAGGCAATGACCCAGAAGCTCCCCAAGCTTCAGCCCAGTCGATAGCCTCCACCAGGTAGTTTCTTTAGCCTGTAGATTAGCTTAGATTTTAGTTTTTCGATTACTGTTCTTGTAGCTCCGCCGCCTCCGCTCTTCATCTTCGTCTACCCATCAACCCATCCGACACCGTCACCACCTTCATTGGCCTCCTCCGCACCTTCTCCACCTATCCATTCCCCCTGGCTCGCCCCGGAGCAGGGATATCGGCCCTCCACCTCCGCCGCTCGCCGAAGAGCCTCCCTAACGACGCATCGTTCATCCTTCGCCCACCCTGACGGGTCGAGGCAGTTTGCCCTCGACCCATCTTTCTTCCTGTGCAGGTTACATCGTCCGTAGAGCCTCATCTGGAGGCCAGCAGCTCAGGCACAGGAGCTCCAGGTCTCCCACGTCGCCGGAGCTCTCCAGAGCTCCCTGCCTTCATCGGAGCATCTCATCAGCTGCGGACCTTCACGGCGGAGCTCTTCCGCACTTCAGGAGCAGCAGGGGAGGACCATAGCGCGTGCATCAGGCTGGCGAAGCTCGTCGACCAACTGTTCTTCCACCATCTCCCCCTTCCGTTCGATCATCGGAATCCCCCATCACGTTCTCCCTTCCTCCGCGCACCTTCTCCGCCCATCCATTCAACCCAGCTCGTACAGGAGTTGGGGTCTCGAGCTCCTCCGTCGTCGCATCGCCAGAGCTCGACCACTACGCCTCACCGTTCACGCTCACCACGCCTAACTGGGTCGAGGCAACTTGCCCTCGACCCGCGAGTTTGTTGGCGCTCTTTGCAGGGACATCCGAGCCCATCTGAGGGCATGGACCATCTGGTCCAGCAGCTTCGCCTCCGCCAGACTCTCCAGAGCTCCTCGGAGCTCCATTGAGTCGTCGGAGGTCATCATCGGACGCGGAAGGCCACAGCGGTTCATCTCCGATCATCAGGGCCTCGCGAGGAGGCCGGGAGCGCGCGCAGCGGGCCGGCGAAGGTCGCCGGCCATCAGTTCTTCCTAGACCTCCAGATACCGTCGGATCCACCTCGACCTCCAGTTTGCATCTCAGTCATTCATTTGAGGAGCCACCAGCAGCGTCAGATCTATCTGAGGAGCGATCCGAACCGTCTGATCAGCGAGGCCTTCCACGCTGCACCCTAGTCGTCAGATCATCTACGTGGCTGAGCCTCCACCGTCCGATCAGAGCGGAAGCCCTTCGTTCACCCACGACGCACCACATCCGTTAGATCATCTACGTAGGAGCTTCCCAGCCGTCCGATCACGCACGTGGGTCCATCTCAGCCCTCGGATCATAATAAAGGGTAAATTTACCTTAGGCCCCTCTGTTTATGGTTTTTATTAGTTAGTCCTATAAATATTTTATCACGTTCATTTTATTCCGAACATTTTGCATTTTGGACCTCGTACTTTCTTTATTTGCATTTATACCCCTGTCTACGTGGACCACGTGCATCGTCACGTGAACTTTGTTGGGTTATTTGCATTGACGCCCTTGTAGTTCTGGATGTTACTTAATGAATGAAATGTTTTAGAAAATTGCAGATATGACCCTGTGAGTGATTTTTATGCACATGTGCGTTATATTAGTGGGTATATTACACTAAAGTTCCTGGGCTTTTAATACTTGTTATTATTTAGCCCAGAAACTTTATTTCTTTGCAATTAGGCCCCTGAGTGCCCCAGACACGTGCTTCGTGCGTGATTTATTGGGATTTTTGCGCCGGACCCCCCAGAACTTTCATTATTTGTGTTTAGGTCCCTATGCATTATGTCTTGGTTTTGATTTTTAATAAGATATCAAACTAACTCCAAACTCAATTAAAATTGGACATGGCTCCTGCCATGATGTAAAATTTTCTAGAATTTTTGGGGACATTTTTGCTTTTATTTGATATTTTTAAAAATTAAAAAACATGCATTTTCTTCACTATCTGACTTGAAAAATCACAAAAAATATTAAAACTCATCTAAAAATTACAAAAAAATTATTTACTATTTAGTTTGTCTTGCTTGATTTTCTGACCAATTTTGGTCACTTTTCATTAGAGAAAACTCATAAAAATTGAAAAACACCTAAAAACTCATAAAAATTCTAATAATTAATCTAAAAACCCAAAAATAATAATTAAGGTGCCTAAATTTTCCTTGTTTCTTTCTCTATACAAGAAAATTACCTCCAAGCTTTTTAGGATCTTTTAGATATTTTATCTAAGTCCCTCAAGCTCGGCTGGACAGTACCTTCATTTTCTTGCATTGTTTTATTTTTAGAAAATTAAATAAAAATCAGAAAAATACCAAAAATTAAGCAAAAACAGTAAAAATCATAAAATACACAGAAACATTTTTATTTGAATTTTTGAGTGATTTTTGACGAATTAAATAAATTGTTGTGTTGGGTTGTTTATTTGTTTTCCTTATTTTCTTAATTAATTAAAAATCCAAAAAAAATTTAAAACAATTAAAAATCCACCAAAAAGAATTTTATTTAATTTTATTCTTTTTTTGAGACTACTTCGTAGGCCGCAAGGCCATCACGTGCTCCTTGTGATCGACCCTGGTCGCTATACCAGGTTAATATAATAGCAAGACCGCTATTTGTGCTTGATCGATTTTTATCCGATTTGGTGGCCTACTTTTTTCTTGATTGACACCGCTTGGCTATTCGGGTCGCAACGACCCTTGATTACCTTTTACCTGAGTGGTCAGGAGAGTCATTAGAATGGCGCCGTTGCCGGGGAGCACGGCTTAGTAGTCTGTTTTCGATTTTTCCGCGGTTTTCTTTTCCGCGGCTTTTTGTGCATATTTTGTATATATCATTTATTTGCATAATTGTTTAAATAATCTGGTCTGATGTTCTGTTTGTTTTCTTGCGAGGGCCCAAGGGAGGCGGCTCTCTTCGGAAGCCGAGCAACCGCGGGAACCGGAGGTGGCTCTCTTCTTTACAGAGCCGCAGGAGGACGCGAGGAGCAAGCACGAGCACGAGAGCCGCGGAATAGTCGCGGAGTAGCATTATTTAGATTAGGATTTACTTCCGGCAATATTTGAACTGTTGTAATAATACAGGGACAGGACATTCAGCAGCAGGACTTGAACTTTCAGGGTCTGTTTCGCCGAGCACCGGTGTGCTCGGGGGACCCTTCGGTTTTTACACGGTTTTCTTCGCGATCTTATTTCTTTCTGCATTTTCCGATTTCA
Source organism: Ottelia alismoides (assembly GCA_037367405.1). Taxonomy (NCBI): domain Eukaryota; kingdom Viridiplantae; phylum Streptophyta; class Magnoliopsida; order Alismatales; family Hydrocharitaceae; genus Ottelia; species Ottelia alismoides. The sequence continues at coordinate 9,889 of JAZKJV010001748.1, read as the reverse complement.
CGCGGATTTTCGAGCCCCTAGCTGTAGGATTTTTTGCTTGATTGTGACATAAAAAAATTAGGATCCAAATACCCTAATATATCTGCCTGCGCCTATAGATCGATAATTGGACCAAAAATAAAAAAAATAATAAAATAGCCGTTCCATCACCTCCGAGCCTACGCGCCGCGAGTCTGCCCCGTTAAGCGCTACTCCTGAACTCGACCTGTCAAGAAGAGGAGGGGTGGGTCTAGACTGGACTCTTTGGATTGGAGGCTGGTGGTCGGTTAGCCATTCTTTCGAGTAGCACTGCTGTTTAGGGACTTGGTTTTCCACCTGCACCATTTAGGTAGTTTTATTTCTGTCTTTCAATTCTGCGCGGCTCATATTGCATGTAGAGTACTGGAGATAGGTACGCATTTCTATCTTTGCATGCATCATTGATTTTCGCGCATCGGCTTTTTCGACTTCCCCCCCTGTTTTGGACTTAATAACTAGGAGAACCGAAAAATTCGTTAGGCGTCTATTTTTAATTGAAAAATACCTAAAAACAAAAACAATAAATTCGGGACTGCTAATCACACTTGACCTAAAAGACACTTCACTGAAAATCTGTCTTGGGGAGAGTAACCCCCTCCTTGTTTGGTTTGGATGAGCGAGAGAATGATCCGCACCTTAGGATATAGCCATCCGATCTTTCTCGACTGATTACCGACTCTTTAGTACAGGACAGTCGGTTGAGAGATATCGGATTCCTATTACCTCACGTAATCGCTCTGATAGACTGAATGATCACCTAAAATAAAATCGACAAGATAATTGACCGATTCCTTTCGGTCTTCAGCTCTGTGTGCGTAGGTGAATCGGGGGTTTGCTTGTTCATCTTGTGGGATTTCCAGATCCCTTCCGTCTTTCCCCATCTTCTTCTCTTCTTCTGTTTCCCACCACCCTCCCTTCATTCGTCTTCTTCTCCTTGACCCCTGGATGATGGATGCTCCTCACTTCGAGCCAATTCTTACGGCTCCTTCTGCATTCGTTGATGATGAATACCCATTCATCACTCTTTATTCTTATATTTTAGCTAGAAAAACCTTTGCAAATGCATGTATATTCATGTAAATACAAATAATTACCAAAAGCATGCATTGTATAAAGTTTAATAATTAGCATGTTTTTGTGCAAAAATAAAAGAATAAAGAGACAAAAGAAAAAGAGGGAAATATTTAGAATAAATATTGAGCGACCTAATCCCAAGGGAGGGCTCAGTATGTGCCTGACCGCATAAAAGCCAAAGTAGAGAGAGATAGGGTGCTCATGTGTGTAAATAAAATAAAAATAAATTTTCCTCTAAAAATAGAATAAAAATGACTTGTACATACTGTGTATATATTTATTACAAAAATCTAAACAAAAATAGAAAAATTAAAAAGAAAATAAAAAGTCTCTTATGTATATATCCACCATGTACAAACAACCACACTTAGATTTATTCCACCTTATGCATAAATAAATTAATTTCTATAAAGATTTGTAAATATTCTATCTTTTATGTTGTAAATAAATAAATAAATAATAACAAAAACAAAAACAAAATAAAAAGCACAAAATTAAAAAAACCAAAAATACATTGTATATATACCATGTACATAGATGTATTTATCTATTTATTTCACTATTGTATACAAATAATAAAAATAGAATAAAAATAACTTTTTATTCCTTATTTTATGATATAAATAAATAAAATATAAAATAGGGATAAAAATGTATAAAAACAACTAATTAAAAATCAAAATTAAAAATCCTATATTATATATATACCTATGTATAGTACTATATCGTAAGTACCCTATTTTTATTTCGAAAAATTAATTAAAAATCACTAAAAATAGAAAAAATTAAAACAAAAATATTTCATGTTTTGAGTTTTTAAAAAATCGGCCATTTACTATTTTTAACTGATTTTCTAAATATTTTCCACGTGGCCTGACCCCATTGGTCCACGGGGGTTGTTGACCGCCCGGTCAACTCCCCCCCCAGGACCACCTCTCACGGGTATTAGGCGGGCGACCCGATTTCTCCTAATTCTAGCGCCTAAACCCGACCACCTAGCACCTAAACCCAGGGTCTGTTTCGCTCACGACACATTCGACACCCTCGCCTGGGTGCCCGCCTCGAGATCCGCGCTTCACGCTGCCCTACCCGACCCATTCTTATCGGACTCCTGGCGGTATAAGGGCTGAGCTCTGCCACCTCATTCCGCATCTTTGGTTCATTTGTTCACCACCCAGTGACCTCCACCGTCTCAGCGAGAGTGACAGCTTGCTCCAGGGGGTGTCGCAGCGAGGAGGGAGCAAGGAACCACTGATCCGGCGAGTTAGCTCCACCGTGCGCCGCCTGGAGGTAGCGCCAGAGCCTCGGACGTCGACGGTCCTCGAGGCAAGGACCTAGAGCACCAGCTGCTCCTCCCCAATCGATCCCTCCACCCAGGTAGCTTAGATTCTTTCCCATTTTCTTTGATTTTGATTTGGCCCCAAATCGTGCCATCGCCGACCTTCGCTGATTCCGACCATCTCACCCTTCCGTTCGATCATCGGAATCCCCCATCACGATCGCCCTTCCCCTGCGCACCTTCTCCGCCCATCCATTCAACCCAGCTCACACAGGAGTGATGAATACCCATTCATCACTCTTTATTCTTATATTTTAGCTACAAAAACCTTTGCAAATACATGTAGATATATGTAAATATCAATAATTACCAAAAGCATGCATTGTGTAAAAACCTATAATTAGCATGTTTTTGTGCAAAAATAAAAGAATAAAGATTAAAAAGAAAAAGAGGGAAATATTTAGAATAAATATTGAGCAACCTAACCCAAGGGAGGGCTCAGCATGGGTCTGACCGCATAAAAGCCAAAGTAGAGGGAGATAGGGGCTCTAGTGTAAATATCTATATAAATAAATAAAATTATATTTTCCCCACCCAAAAATTATGCTTGTACATATTTGTATATATTTAGAAAATATTAAAAACAAAATAAAAATTTGAAAATTAAAAAGATCAAAAATACCCTTTCACCATGTACATAGACCATGCTTCTTTTTTTATTTAACCTTGTAAATAAATAAAATCATTTTCTAAACTTTTTGTAAATATTCTATGCTATATATTGTAAGTAAATAAAACAAAAAGAATCAAAACAAAAATCAAATAAAAATAACAAAATTAAAATTACAAAAATATATTGTACAAATGCCATGTATATAGTTGTACATAACTATTTATTTCACCTATGTATATAAATAATAAAAACAAAAATACCCTTTTATCCCTCATTTTATTCTATAAATAAATAAAATATAAAATAGGAATAAAATTGTACAAAAATAATAATTAAAAATCAAAAATAAAAAAAAACTACATAATGTACATATACCTATATATAGCTACATAATGTAAATACCTCATTTTTTATTTCCAAAAATTAATTAAAAATCACCAAAAAATAGAAAAAAATAAAATAAAAATATTTTGTGTTTTAAGTTTTTGCTAATTCCGCCGTTATCTAGCCTAAAATAAATAAACAAAAATAGAATACGTGGCAGCACCTCATTGGCCCACGGAGATGTTGACCTCCGGTCAACTCCCTCCGCGGACCGTCTTCTCCAGCGGATCTCGCGCCCGACCCGTTTTCTCCTCTTTTTCCGCGCTCGATCCGCTCGCCATCTCCGCAAACCCCGGGTCCTATCGCTTCTTCATACATCCGAGACCCTCGCCGGGGTATCCACATTGGGATCCACGCTTCTCACAGCCCTACCCGACCAACCCTAGCCGGACCCGCAACTACTTAAATACCGAGCTCCGCCACCTGATTCTGAGATCTTTTGGCTCTCCATTCTTCATCCCGTGACCTCCACAGCTACCCTCGAGGTGACAGCTCCAGGTTGGCCGTGTCGCAGCGAGGAGAGAGTGGCCGGACCACTGATCCGGCGAATAGCTACGCCGTAGCTCCGCCATTGGTGTGAGCTCTGAGCCTCGGGCCCAGACGACCCTCGAGGCTACGACCGGGAGCTTCCCCAGCTCCAGCCCAGTCTACTTCGCCGCCCAGGTAATCCCTTAGCTTCCTGCTAAACTCGGAAATCGATGGGTCTTGTGTTCCACACAAGGCGGGAACACAGTCGAAGTGTCGACCAATCAAAATCCGTATTTAATCAACAATTAACCCACACTAAAGATCAATAAATTAGAAATAATGTGGAGTTAAAATTTATTTTTAACTCTGCACAAATGGTGTATAATGACAAGTATGCAGAGAGTTCGAACACAGGGAGCAAGCAGGGTAGTTCAAGCAAATGTAAGCACAAGTGTGTGTGTGTGTAAAGTGTCTACACTAAGCAAGCAAGCAACTACAATTTTTTGTGGGTTTTTAATTTTTAATTTTTTTTATTTTAATTTTTTTTGTTTTGTATTTTGATTTTTAATTTTCTGATTTTTATAATTTTATATTTTATATTTTTCTTTTTCTTTTTCAATATTGGAATTTAAAGACAATGGAATAAAAGACAAGATAGAATATTTATAAAACTAAGTAAAAATTACCAAAAATTCAGAAACAAATTGTTTTTAGTCTTTTTAGGTTTTTTACTGTTTTTGTGATTTTTGGAAAATTTTCAAGGTGTTTGGTATTTTTAAATACTGAAATAAAGCAAAACAGTGCAAATAAGGCTGGCTGTGAATAAAATGAGATTTAAAAATAGCAACCAGTAGCTCAAAATTTTCACACTATTTTTCAAATAAAAAGGACAAAATAAGGAACAAACAGAAACTGAGTTTTTGATTTTTGGAGTTTTCTACTATTTTATATATTTTTTTGAAGTTTTTGAGTGTTTTTAAATTTTTAGTGTTTTTCTTTTGAACTTTTTAATGATTTTTGGACTGACACTAAAATAGGATAAAATAGACACTAGGTGATTTTTTTGGAATTTTTGGAGGAGTTTTAATATTTTTTTTGTATTTTCTAAACTAGACAGTGCACAAATAGCAAGTTTTTGATTTTTAATAAATATAAAAATAAAATAAAATCAAAAACTAAATAGATGGCGTCAAAGTACACGTGTCCAGGTGCTTAATCCTCTTTTTGTGGAATTTTTGGACTTCAAATGATATGTTAAATAATTAGAACAAGTATCCAAACATTAAACAGTCCTGGCAGGGGTATATGTGCAAAATCTCAAACATCCAGGGGCATACATGTAATTTTCCACAAGAATATACACTGAATATTTAATTTATAGCACCAAAAAGCAATTACAAAAGCCGCCTGGGCTTCCTAGAAATTTTCCCACCAGGGCGCGTGACTTGCACGCGCCTGGCGAGGACTGGAATGCAATTTCTCAAAAATCTGGGGGCCTACTTGCAAAGTAACCAGAAATATTACACTTGCCACGAAAGTTTTTGTACTGAAACGAAATACCCAAAAGGCCAAGGGTTCCTCTGCAAAATGCCCTCACCTCACGTGTACTGGTCACGTGAGGTGACGTGGCGGAGGACCTAAGTGCAAATAAACAAAGCCTAGGGGTCTTTTTGCAAATATCACAAAATTTTTAAACGGCCAATGAAAGTTTACGTCCTAATAAAATATTACAAAAATGGCAGGGGTATCGTGCAAAATTACCCCCGCTAGGCGCGATCGGACGGCTGGTCGATTCCACTTATCCACGTGTCCGCTCCTCGGGCGCCGATGGCGGTTGGCTCGTGCGGCTGCGATTAGATCATCTGGGGATGATCGAACGGTGTAGACGAGGCGCGATCCAACGGCTTGGGCTCGACCTGGGGAGGGCTCCTCGATCCAACGGCTTGGGGGCGATGAGGAAGAACAGCGAAGAACGCCGGCGACGCGGACTTCGCCGCTCCAGATCTTCGTCCTCCGGCGTAGTTAGGGCTTCAAAATGGCCGTGGAGCGACCCCTGGTCCTCCTCTATCAACTGGTGGCGGCAAAAAGACACGGCGGAGACCGTGGCGCTCGCAGGTGACCGGCGGAGCTGGTGGGCTGCGTCTGCTCCGGCGAGCTTCAAAATCCGCTTCCAGGTATCATTGCTCGTTCTTTGACCTGCACAAATGGTCAACGGGTCCAGGGCAAACTGCCTGGACCCTTGGATGGTCGGGGGGAGGCGTGGTTCGCGATATGGGTGCACGGCCGGAGGTGCGCTCCGGCCAAGGTGCGTGATTTGGCGATATGGTTGATGAAACTTCGATTTTTTTGGGGGATATTGATCCTTAAGCTAACAGGAACGAAATGGTACAAAGAAATAGGCGAAGGAATGCCCTCGATGGCCGGAGCCAGAGGAGAAAGAGTACCTCGACGCCGGCTGTTGGCGGAGGTGATGGAGGCTCCCTCGACTTCGCGCGCCTTGGCTGAAGGGCTGGCGATGGAGCTGTCACCTCCACGGAGCTCAGGAGCACGATGGTGGCGCTGAAGGGTGGACCAAGGGGACTCAACCGAGGGAAGGAAGTGAGGGGTTGGTATTTGAAGGGAGTTGAGGGCGTGACTTCGAGGAGGAGTCACGGGCGAGACGAGCAGATCTAAGGAGATCTAAGGAAACGGCGATGGAGATGGATCAAAGGGGCACAACTTCCATGAAGGAAGCGGCGGCAAAGGAGGGACGAGTCGGCCTAGGAAAGTCCACCAAGGCAGGCAAAAACCTAGGCGCGACAGTGCTACAGTGGGCGAAGGACGACCAGTTGACCTAGGTCAACTGGCGCCTTCTCCTGATTGGTCCACGTGGACCAATCAGGAAAAATCCCCTAAAAATGTCTTATTAATTCAATAAAAAATAGAAATAGGCTGAATTAAATTATGGTTATAAAATAAGAAATGTTTATTTTTTTATGTAGTATTTTATTCCGATTTTTATTTATTTTTATGACTTGTATTTTTACAAGTTTACATTTATACCCCTAATAGGTATATTATCTATATATTTTAGTATTTTATTTTTGTTTTGTGTATTTTAATTCTTTTATTTTTATTTCTTATTTTGTAAAATTATAATATAATTTTATATACAGCAATATATTTTTGTTTTATTTTTATGATGTCTTCTGTACATTTAATAAAAGAAAAGTATATAAAGTATAGGTATATGTGTGTATATTTTATCTATGTGGTGTGTATATGTAAATTTTATTTTGTGTTTTATTTAAGCATTTATTTTAGTTTTAATACACAAATATATTATAAGTAATATTTACAGGATAAAAAATATAAAAATACAAAAAATAATGAATAAATAATAAATTGAATATTTTAATATGTACAAGTATACATTAAGGGTCCAAAACTCAACTTTCAAACCGTAGCTCCGCCAAATGCGAAACCACCACCATTAATTAGATTATTTTCTTCTATAAACAATTAAAGGTGAGTACGCTGCATTTGGAGTTTTTATTTGTGAGATACGGGTCTGGGAAGTTGGCATTCTGGAATTTTATTCAGACCATAACTTTTTATATGTGCATTATTTTTCTGTGAAATCAATTTTGCATTTTTCTTTATTATATTATCTACAACTTTCATGTACAAAGTTTCTTTATTTGATGTATAAAAAGTGGAACCAAAAATAGGTCCCAAAATGAATAAAGAATGAATAAAAGTATAGGTATTTTCTCTGTGTTTTTGACCTTATCTCCCCCTACTTTATTCCTTGTCGACCTATCCATCAAGATGCCTAGGTCTCGGGGGTTTTGGGTCATAAAATATTTGCAATATTTTATTCTTTTTCTTTTCTTTATTTATTCTATAATTTTGGCCTTAATTACAGTATTTTATACACTAATATAATGCACATGCATGGATGCTAATATGCTCTATTTAAGGGTATTTACAGGCATTTGCTAGGGTTTTTAGTGCCAAAATGATAGAATAAAGATGATGAAATGTGGATTCATCATCCCCCTATACTTTACCTTTGCTAGTCCCTAGCAAACGCTTATGCAATAAGTGCAAAAGAAAAGGAAAGAAAAGAAAAAGAAGAAATGTGGATTAAGTTTATTATTCAAACTTGTCTTCACAAAATCAAAGTTTGGAGCTTAAGTCGGACCTTTGGAATTTTAGTGCGGTCGGAACCTTAATGAAAACCACATTTGAAATCCAACAGTCCTTGAGAATCCCAAAACTCTGTCCAAGTCTCCTCAATAGCCAGGTCAGATATACTTCAACTCATACGCAAACTCTTACGACTATGAATCTGACTCGTACAGTGTAAGTGATATGTAGCTCCCCACCTTAGAAGTGACAAAGAAACAACCTCCCCCAACCTGGTAACTCTAATGCCTCGGTCTAGCAACTCTTTCCTCGAGAAGCGGGGTATTCCCTTCTAAGTTCAAGTGCAACCGGCTCAAGAAGAGGGGGAAGAAGTATAGACTTTTGGAAGCTCAGCCAGTGTAGCCAAGTCTCCCGCTGCAAGCTTCATGAGATGTGACATGGATATCATAAGCTTTTGCTTTATTGGACTATATACACTCCGGTGGGGTTATTAAATTTTCAATCCGACCCACCACTTTTTTGGAGTTTTTTTTTCAATTGCATCTGTACAACATATCTACATGGTGCAGCATATATACAAGAAATTTCTTCTTGAGCCAGTAGACTATCCCTCTTTTGAAGCTTTATTGCAACCCACGGCTTCTGTCTTTAGCCTTCATCACCACTAGACCAAGTTGAGGCGCACTTCCTTCACTAGAAGAAGAAGAGAGGTTCCGCCTAGAAGTACTACCCTCATATGCTACCCCAAGCCAAAGGAAACTGCCTCCTCACTACCTCATCCGTGGAGAGCCATGTGAAAGGTGCAGGTGTCCAAGTTAGGTCATTATCAACAAGAGTCGTGTGTGTGCTCCGAAATATTCTACTTAGGCAGTCAAGAATCTATTGAACCAAGTCCCGTGATCCTCAAAGAATTAAGTCAACTAGACCTGAAGTACCTCAAACTCAGTTCCTATAAGGTTCCTGTTATTAGGTAGATTTTAAGGTCCAATCAAGCTCCAATCTCCGGATTTTACTTAGACTTGTTCAACTATCAAACTCAATCCGAAAAATGCTCATGCTATGCTATGCAAGAAAATATTTTTGTGATGCAATTTTCAAGATGTTTTGAACTTTTTATGGATTTTTGAAAAGATGATGATGCATATGCAGATGCAATTTTTTGTATTTTTCAAAAAGATTTTTCAAATGTTTTCGGATTTTAGTTTTGCAAATGTTTTTGGGATTTTTGAAATCAAAAAGTTTTGGCTGAAAACTAGGTGAAAGCTATGTACATGGGAGTGCTTCTTATATATACAAGAAGTGGATTTTAGGAATTCACAAGGGTAAGTGATCAATTTTATACATATATATAGGTAGTGGATTTTGGTGTGATGTTAGTATTCCTCAAACTTATTTGACACAAGGTTTTTCAAACAATTTTTTGAAAACTATAGTCCAAAATAGTTTTTAGAAGCATTTTTACAAACATGTACACACATTTGAAAATCATTTTGCAAAGGTTTTAAAAACAGTATATATGGATTTTTCAAAGGATTTTTGCAACCATTTTTCAAACCATTTGCAAATCATTTTTCAAATCTTTTATTTCACACAAAGAAAATAAATTTTACAAACCACACATTTTTACACAGGTTGAAAACATGTAACAAAATATTTTCAAAATAGTTTTCAGTAGATGTTCACAAAGATTTTCAAACTATTTTTCAAACATTTTGCAAAAAACATTTTCACCTGATTTATTAATCAGTATGTACAAAAAGAATTTGAGGAATGATAACACCTTTTTATTAGAGATTTTTAATAAATTTTAAAGAATTTTTAGCCATATTTTTAAGAAAATACGAAAGTACGAGTTATGGCTA